>CM035429.1:57543274-57738274 GCA_020310875.1 Ceratopteris richardii
TAGTCCTCACACACACTCAAAATCAGTAGAATGAGGCTCGGGAATGATCTCTCTTACCCGCGACTTTTCATGTTCACTTTTGATATGTAATGAGCAAAGATTTGAATTCAAATTCAAATTTTGGCTCCCTATGATCAAGCTCCTAAATTCTTGGAGATATTCCTTCAATCAAATGAACTACTTTTTCCACGACTCACTTTGGTAGGTGATTACAAAAGATTCTAAGTCAATTTGACTTTTACAATGAGGTAAAGTGGTAATTAACCACTAGCCTATGTTCCTATGCTTCTTCATATATGTGTGAACTTTAATGCATCCTTTGAGCCAAATGTGTAGGCTTGCAAATTACACCAACAGTTTCCTGACGGGTCAGCAACATGTAGCTGACGCCAGGTAAAGGGTTACTGATGCCGACTTTGCTGACGCGTCTTCTGCAGGAGAAAAAAATGTGGGTTTCAAAGTGAGTTTTAGACGGCTTCGAACCTTTTGTCTGAGATTTCCAGCGTCCGACCCTCTGCTCACCCTAGTGCCCTGCTGTCTGTCGCCCTCACTGCCATCCATCTGTAGCCTTGGCCCTACAGACTTGAGTCTAGAGGTAAGACTTATCACTCAACTCGACCCCGACTCTGTCAAGCTCAGAGTCCAAACCGTAGATCTGTGTTAGCAGGTCATCTGCAGAGCATTGTGCACGCTATACTGTATAGCATTATATCATGTGTTAGAAGGATATATGATATGCGTTTAGTTTTGACTCGTTGCATCATACAGGCTACAACCAATTAATGGCATGGTTACAATGTAGATGATACATTATGACATAAATGCTGCATAAAGATTACAAGTGATTAAGTAGAAGCTACAGCCTACAACAAAACAAAATGAATTTTCTTGTTGAATAAGTATGAATGATACAAAATATGTATGATAAGTCTAATTGGATTTTTTTTTAATGGCTGAACCTTGTGTAGATGCCTCGCAAAGCAGGAGCTGAATGGGACTTTGTGACAAAGTTGAATACTTTACCCAAAGGCAATTTCAGTGTTAGATGCAAGTATTGTTCCCATACTTGGGATGGGGAGCAAATAGAGTTAGAGCACATTTGCTTGGCCTTAAGGGATATGGAGTAGGTAGTTGTGAAAGTGCACCTGAAAATGTGAAGGATATATGCAGGAAATTGCATGGGAAAACACTTGATAGTGCTAGTGGAAGTGCTAATATGCAATCACATGCTGATATCATATGCAGATGTATCACAATGTGATGATGATGGTTGACTTGGAGAGTCCTCTATAGGTCATGCAATGAAGAGGGCAAAAAGTTCAAAAGGGGCTTTGGATAAAGCTTGGGATGTCCAAGCTAGAAAAGAGGCAAATAAGGTTGTTCGTCGTTATTTCTTTGCAGAGCATATTCCCTTTTGGAAAGTGAGAAGTCTTTACTTTCTTGACATGCTCCAAGCTGTTGGCAAGGTAGGGCAATCTTATAAGCCCCCTTCATACCAGCAATTGAGGTCAAGAGTTGCATGAAGAAGTGAGGACCATAGAAGGGGATATAATACAAATTCGTGATTCATGGAAGATCTTTGGATGTATATTATGTGTGATGGCTGGTCGGACACTAGAAATAGATCAATCATCAATGTGATGGTCTCTTGCATTTATGGAACAGTGTTCATGAAATCTGTGGACACCTCTTGTGAGGTTAAATCAGGTGAGTTTATTTTTGAAATCTTGAAAGATGCCATCAAGGATGTCGGAGAAGACAATGTAGTCCAAATTGTGATGGATAATGCATCCAATTGTATACGGGCTGGTTATTTGGTGGAGGAACAATGGCCCCACATCTTTTACACACGATGCACATGTCATTGCTTAGATCTTCTATTCGAAGACATTGGAAAGCTTGCATGGGTGAAGCCCGTATTGGAGAATGCAACAAAGATTGTCACATTTGTTACAATGAAACCTACTATGCTTGCATTATTTAGAAAATTCAGCCAAAAGGATTTGGTGAAGCCGACTTCCACGAGGTTTGCTTATGTATTCATAATGCTTACTAACTTGCTTGATGAGAGTGTATACAATGGTTTGCGCTCTTTGATGGTATGCCCTTAATATACAAGAAAGAGAGTTGCAAAAACTCAAAAGGCAGAAGAGCTTTCTGCAATTGTGTTGAGTCCTTTTTTCTGGAGAAATGTGAGAGAGATTGTTGCTATATGCAGCCCTATCCTAAAAATTTTATGTTTGGCAGATAGAGAAGGGGCGACAATGGGGCTAATTTATGAGCTCACAGATAGAATGATTGAAAACATTTCCTCGTTGGATTGCATTGATTCTGCCAGGTTAGAAGAATTGAAATCTTTATGTATTGAGAGATGGGAGTTGTTACATACTCCTCTACATGCAGCAGGTTATGTTCTCCATCCCATTTGGAGGGCAAAGTCACCACAAATGGATACAGAGGTGTATAATGGATGGATGGATGTTATAGAGAGATACACACGTGGTGATATTAAAAAACAAGGTCAATTATGTGATGAGTTAGATGTATATAAGTCTTTGTCAGGTGCATTTTCACGTCCCGTTGTATGAGATGAGAGTAGAATGCATTATGCTGGGAGATGGTGGGAACAATTTGGACCATGTGTTCCCAATTTACAAAAGTTAGCTCGTCGCATTCTTTCACAAGGATCTTGTGCTTCACCTTGTGAAAGAAATTGGAGCACGTTCTCATTGATACATACAAAGAGGAGAAATAGATTGTTGCCTAAGAATGTTGAGAAATTAGTGTATATTCATACAAACCTTCGTCTCATATCTAAAATTCATGAAAGAGGATTTCAAAAATTAGAAGTGACACTTGACATGATAGAGAAGGAAGCAGATGATGAGAGACTAATTGCATTGCAAGCAGAACATGATGGTGAGATAGTTGTTTCTCATGCTCATACTGTTATGGAGAGTCATGAGGCTTGCATTGAGGAGGATGAGGACAAAGATTGCGCTATTGCTGATGATGATGATGATGTAGGAGATGAGGATGTCTGACATTCTCTCCAGTCTCATTTTATCATGATTTATGATACATCATACATCCATGGCTCTATGTCTATGTTTAGCTACTAGAGTTTTGCCTTTATTTTGCTTCATAGCGATCATCTTTAGACTTTAATCTTAACTCCTCACTTTTTTTGATGTATCATGTTATTCTACTTATGTTTTTTTATTGATATAACGTTAGGAACATGTTAGGAACATAATTCTAATGTTGTATGGTATCTCTACTCTTTTTTTCTTAACGTTTTTGAAAAAAATTAGGCAACGTCAGATAACGTCAGAAACATTTTACTTGACCCGTCAGGCGTTCGGAAAACATCAGAAGTCAGAAGTCACAAACCCGTCAGAAACAACTATGTATATATATATATATATATATATATATATATATATATATATATATATATATATATATATATATATATATATATATATATATATGGTGCAAAAATCAATGTTGAAGGCCAAGGTGATTTTGAGCTAGAGTGGGACTTGGATGGAGACTTAAATACTATCAAATGCATGTTAGGGTGCAAACAAGGTGCATCTTCTCTCTATCTTTGTCCATATTGCACACGAGGTTATAAACAAACAAAGAGAAAACGAAACAGCATAGAGGATTTAACTCATGACAGGGATGGAACTCCATCTAGTGAATGGGATATACCTTTAATGAGGTGTCCCATGTTAGGTACACCTAATCGTGACATATGGGATAAGGATTGGAATCCCATTATTCCATTTCCTTTAGTTAATGTTCACTTTTGCACATTGCATGCCTTCGTGAGAATTTTTTATCGACTATTGAAGCTCCATATAGAATATGCATTTTCTATGAGGCGAGCTGATAAATCTGTACAAGCTATAAAAAAATTGAAGGAACTCCTTAATTCAATTGGTTGTCCTAGTGGAAACGTAACCCTAGTTGTTAAAAAAGTTGGGAAATCTCAAGACAGTTTACAACAAGTGTCAATAACAGGGAATAAAGAAAGACATTTTTTTAGAAGAGGTACTAGCACTCAAAATAATGAACATTATGATATGTGGAAAGACCTATGCATGATCACAACAGACAATAATTCTCAAGTTTATCTTTGTAGTAAGAGAAAGAAGGTTTGGTCATGCTTAGATAAGTTGGTAGGCTTAATGGGTCTTATTAGCTCTAGTGATATTCAACATCAATTGTTTCAAGAGACATTAGTGGAATTCATGAAGTGTTTCATTTAATGTTGGGGAGGGAGCAATATATCACCCCTACATTCTCAATTTCACATTTTTGCAACTCAAGAGAATGGAACGCACCAAGCAAACTACAAGGAAAGACCATGTGGTCTATCCTAGCCATGTTCAAGGAACTGAATGCCCACCATGGCTCTAACCCCCCCCCTCCCCAGAGACTCCGAAGTGGTTCCGACACCACTTCTAGGCCTCTCTCAAATGATGCCACACCATGTGGGAGTAATCAATCGCAAGAATACGAAGTGTCTAATAAACAAAAGGATTGGTTTCAAGGACGGTCAGATTCAGATTCTGATGATGAGCCACCAGAGAGGACACCCATCAAAGCAAGATCAAAACAAGTGGCGAGGAGAACGGTTATATTGGAGAGTGATTCCGATGGAGAACCAACCATCAACTAATGAGGAAGCACTCAACCGCAATGGAATCAAGTGCATTCCAACGAGCCATAGGATAATCCATGGCGATAAAACACTTCCACAAGAACAAGGCCAAATACCAACAGAGGAGGCAAGGAAGCAAAGTCAACACTCACGTCAAAAAGAGAATGTGGCAGATGAAGCTGGACCCTCACATCGAGCACATCGGAGGAAAAAGAATTATCAACCACGACCTAGACCTCAACGACAACCTAACATACCTCCCAATGCAAGAGCTTCATAAAGACGACAGAGACACTGTAGAGCATTTGCAGAGATACGACACTATTAGAAATCAGTTGAGCTTCTAATACTATGAAGAGCATTTGCAAAAGTGGTAAAGGAAGAACTGCAAAGCTATTGTGCAGGTTTACGAATACAAGGGATAGCACTTGAGGCACTTCAAGAGGAAGCAAAGGCCTACCTCATCTCCATGCTTGAAGAGTCTAACTATATGTTATCCATGCCAAGAGAGTAACCATACAAGCCAAAGATATTCAATGAGCAAGACGATTTAGAGGAAATAACCCATGACCTCTGTATCTTGTAGCTTCTACGAAGCATATTTTGCAATGTACTTAAATGATTAATGAAATGTTTTGTCTTGAGTTATTGTCTATTTTTTTCTCTCTTTCTCTCCCGAACTCTCTACAATAAGTGCTCAAGGATTATTACTTTCGACTTCACTAGTTTATTATGGACTGTCTAGGGTTTCATTGGGTACTTCTTGGCCTTATTAGCTCTTGTTCTTGACTCCATATGAATGTATTTACCTAACAAGGTCCTCAAATAGGATAAAAAATGCAAAAAACCCGAGCCACAGAAATGCGGAATTTAGGTCTGCAAAAATTTTACAGGCTTGAATCCCGCGTTTCTGTGGCTTGGGTTTTTTTGCATTATTTAGCCTGTGTAAGCCTATTCATCTATTTTCATGACTTGGGTAAGGTTAGTTAATGACTTGGCCATGGTAAACTAGGCACATATGTAAGCAAACTCTCCATATGGACTCCCTAGGTTTTCAGTGGGTACTTGCTGTCCTCATTACCCCCTATAGTTTGTCTCTTAATGAATGTAGTTACCATAAATAGCCTTCAATTAGTCTTAAAAATGGCAAAAAAGCCCGAGCCATGGGATTCAGGCCTGCAAAATTTTTGCAGGCTTGAATCCCACGTTCTTGTGGTTAGGGCTTTTTCGGCATTTTAAAGACTATTTGAGCACACATATTACATTACATGCACATAGATAAGATAAAAAGCTATTGATTAAATACAAAGTGTGGATAACATTTCATAATTGACAATGGAAAATACAAATTTTATTTATCCAAAGTGTTACATCAGTTCTCAGTTGCTTTCGATTTTTCAACAATTTTCTTTCTCCTTTGGAGAGATTGTGGCATTGGTATGTTAATATAGATCTAGAAATTACATTGGGGTCTTGCATTCCAAGACCCATGGTAATACCTTTTTATCCTGGTACCTTTCCTCTAAAGTTAACTTCTAAAGTAGTTACAACTAAAGATTTTCTAACCAAACTGACTCAATTAGTGCCTTGGGTAATTGTACTCAAACACAAAACTTTGCTCAAGACCTTCAAACGCCATGTCATGAAGTGCCCATCATGATTATAATCTTTATGAACAATTACAAAATCATCCTTTGGCAACTTTCCAATGTAGTTTGCCAAAGATGAACCACTTCCGCGAGAAGACCAATCCCCATCGGACCTTGTCGCGAACTTGTCCATTTCAATGGCTTTTTGTTAAGAAAGAAAATGATAATTCAAGCTCCAATCTTATTAAATTAAATTATTCAATTCTTTAAGCACTTACATCATGAAGCTTGTCTTCTTCCTCCCCTCTTCCAAGCGCATCAAGATCTATGCTAGAATGGGCCATCCCACTCTCGTCTGCTACTAGGGATGTAGGTACTTTGTTCTTCATAATTCTCTCTCATGCTTCATTGAACTCTTCTTCCGTTAATTGTTATCATTTATAAAAATATCCTCGCACACCATCGCTATGGTTTCTACCACAGAATCATTGAGTGGGATAGCTTTCTTTTCAAGTATATCAGATGTATTATCAAGTGGAACATTTGACATAGTGGAGAAAAGACTTAGGGACTCATCCAGACGGAGTCCGAATGCCTTCTCAATGTCATGAAGGAAAATAAACTCCTCTCCATCGACAATGATGATGGAGAGATATTCAGTTTCCACCTTTGGTAATGTGGGCTCAGAGGGGTTGAGATTTGATGGTGGGGGCTCTTCCATGGTTGATTTCTCACACAGTTTGTCGTCCACACCACGAGGGAACTCTCGGTGGACTATGCTTCTCTCTCTGGCTAAGTCTATGACCTCTAATTTGGGCTCATTTTTTTCATGAACAAATCGTCACGTGACAAGGTTGGGGAGATCCATGGGTATAGGCTTTGGTTCCTCATTGATGAAAAATATTGTTGCGGAGATTTAAGAAAGGTACCTAGTACCCATCCTCTTCTTTTTGTTAAGTTGTTTTATCAAAGGAATTGTTCCATCCAACAAATGCCTTGCATGGTTAGCGATTGCCATGAAGCGCTTAAGGCGCTGCATGAAAGCTTCATCATCTTTATGAATGTAGAGCAAAAGATCACATGGGACCCACTTACCCTCATAAGGTGGGATATCTATGGAAAAGCGCAAGATGTACTACTCAAGGAACTCTATGATTTCCTTGAGCACATCAGAGTTGAATTGAATTGTCTTGACTAGATCAAAGACTCTAGAGACAAGGTCATACAAGTATGTTTGATCTTTGTAATGAGTTGATTCCAAGTACTCATCGAAGAGTTCTCGAGGACCTTTAGACAGGGGGGTAGTAGAGGTTGAGGCTACCATTGCGCGTAAAGGTAGCGTGATTGCTATGGGATGCGTGCTCTTGGAGTGATTCTAGCTCTTCTTGGTTACAAAAGTGAGAAATGAGAGAATGAGATTTGCTTTTATAGTAGTTTCAATATTTTCAAGTGAATGGGACCCATGTAAAGGTAAAACTAATACCTAAAAGTAAAAGATTCATGCACAAAACTCTCAAAAAAAAAAATTGGCTCATAAAAAAGATTGAACAGATAATCATTTAAAATAATAAGACATACTACATCTACCAACTAGAAAAAATAAAATTCTTGGAATTCTAAAATTGTAATATATACTGCCATGGAAAAAATCAAAGATTTGACAATTTGTACATTATATTGAGATTAAAAAGTTTTACATCTTTCATTTTTGGCATGTGCATTACATTGTAGCAGAGGAAGGAATATGAATGAAAAATGGGTTATGTGTAATTTGAGTATAATAATTTGTATAAATAGAAGAAAAAGAACCATAAATTGTTTACCTTATGCCCTTGTATTATGAACTTTGATTGATCTAGATCCTCAAATCCCATTATTACTAGATGTTCTCTCACGTTGCCAAGCGTCCAACGATGATTCACTGAAATAACTTCCATTTCGTTGTTGGACAGATTTATCTTAATTTCAAATGAAATTAAAAACCCTCCGAACTTTGTAATGGTATCCATTCATCAAGTTTATACATCCATCGATCATAGTAGAATCTAATGTACAATGAAGTATGGTGTTTCAAATATCGAAATCCTATGCCTATTGCACCAATTTTACAAAGGTATCTATCCCCTTTGGTGCATCCTTCTACAAGTCCCCAATTTTCACTTAGTAAGCACTCTTCTACTCATAGGTGATATCTTTTAACATGAACATTGTTGAAGTCTCTAGAATTGTGAATATCTGAAATAGATGTACAAAACAATGAACAAGAACACACCAATGCAATCCTACAAATCTAGACACTCTTGTGAATTTCAAAGAGTTATGTATGTCCATCACGATCTTATGCTTCAAAGATGTCAAGGTTCGTATATCAAGTTGTGGCCACTGAAGCTTGAAAAGAGAATCTACCTTAATCATCTCTAACCTTCCAAAATCATTTGATGAAGAGTATACAACATGTGTATGCGTGTAAAAGAAAACTCTCTCGCGTAAAAGTTGAAGAGGATGGGCTTATGAAAAGACTAGTGATCCAACATCTGCATGCAATGCTTGGAAAGTACAGGTAAGACTATGAAATGGTTTCTCCTCCACCAAGGTAGAAGGAAATATATCTCCAACAAAAGAGTACACATCTGAAAAAGGTGTATTAAGAAATTAGAATAGGAATCAATGAGTAATACTTACAATTGATAGGATATCTCATTTTGTTTGAGTTTTCCAATCTCATGCTTGACATTGTAAAAACATGTTGTACAATGGAAACACTTTCACCATTTTTGAGCTTTTTGAAGCCCAATAGCTTCCTTTTCTAATGAAGATTCAAGTTTCCACGATCTTTTACACGATGAGGGTCAACACTAAAGGCTTGCATGTACACCCATGCACCTTTGTGGAACTCATGTCCTAACCAATTTTTTTCTACAGCTTTGATATTGTAACATTTTAACACGATAACCTCATCTTTTGGATGCCTATAAGATTTAAGTTTCTCCATTGGAGTTCAACCTATGGAAGCGACGGTAGGAATTCAAAGAGGAAGATGCAGAGAGAAAACATGGAGACATAGGAGCTTCAATGGTGTGCTAGGGAGAGAAAGTAGTGGAAAGAGATGACTTTTTGGGACTTGGGTATGAAAATGTGAGGTTTTGGAGGGAGAAAGTTGTATTTTGAGTTATTTTTGAAAAAGTCACTTTTTTTAGGTTAGTTCATGCACGGATTTTGATTTAGAAGTAAAAAGTAGCACTTTTGATCTTGAAAAGTGGTTAGGGAACCATTGAATGGTGTTATGAGTTTTAGAATTTTCTAAAATTTTTTAATTTTTGAGCACAGGCAAGTTACGAGATTTCTTTCTCTCTCTAGAGGCAAAACCTAAACATAAGGGAATCCTGTCCCCTCCTCCCCCTGTTGGCTTTTCTCAAGCCGCAGAGAAGGTGTTTTCCTGCAACTTCAGTGCTTAGATTTCTATCTTTAGGCAAACTATACTCACCCTTAACTCGTGAATATGTGCCAATGCACTCGTTTCACTGATCTACTTCCCTTTCTCTTCTTCACTTTCACTTCCTTACGAGAGTCTTGCTTACTCTCACAAATCTCCTACTCGCAAGTCATTCACAGCTCATCTTCATTCTCAACTCACAATCACATTATTACCTTGACTCACAATTTACTAACTTTCCCAACTCACCTTCAATTTCAGCTCCACTTCCTACCCAAGCCCGTGCACTCAAACACTCCCACACTCACTCGCTTATGCACTTACAGAGCTAAACACTTGCATACACTAACATGCTCACAAGCATTCAATCTCACATCTTCATCAACACATGCTCACCAATGCATGCTCATACACCTACACATTTTTCGTGCATGCACATGCTCACACACACACACACACACACACACACACACACTCCAGCACAACCTTTTTCTCTCTCTATCTAGCACTCTCTGTTTCTTTCACACACCTAGCAACCCTAAGCACCCCTCGCACACACTTGCTTTTTGTCTCTCTCTTCACTCATTCATTCACTCAACTCTCATACATGCACAAAGTCAGTAGCAATCGCATTTTTTCCACATTGTGTATATAGATTTGAGCCCATTTTTCAAACCCAAACACACCCACCACTAAGGACATAATCCCCTCTCCATGGAGGATAGATGATCATGAAAAGCGATCCCCAACCATGAGTTGTCAGCACAATCTTCTCTATGAGTTTCATTCAAAAGGCCATAAATGAAAGCTTCATCACAAGCATATCATAATCATGATCCTTCGAATTGAACACTCTTGCGAGAAGCAATAACTTTGGGTAGGGTTCCCGAGGTAATTCCTACTTCAATTGCTATAGCTGAAATATAACCCTCTTTTGCATATAGCCACTGAAACAAGCATTGCAACCCCTTTTACAAAAACCTGGATGTTCAGGCCTTGTCCTCTAAGGTCCATTTCTTTTAAAATTTTTCTAGAGTATACTTTTGATAATAACCACACATATATTTGTGAAGCACCTGATACATGCACACAAGTTCATCCTTTTTTGGAAGTGCACTTCATGTTCTTGACACAACTAAAGGCCATGTGTCAAGACAAACTGGATACATACTATAATTGTACGTCAACGTATAAGAGAGAGACTAAACGGGCTTTGCAAGATAGCGCTGCCTTCCCAACTGATTGGAGATGTATCAAAAAGGGATAATGCAACAGTTATTCAAACCAAGGGTGCAGAACTGTAAGCAGTTGAGGAATGGAATACAAATGCGTAATCAAGAGAATAATGAACTGTTGCGTTTTGCATGTAAAACAAACCCGAATACAGGCTCAACACATGTGCTTGCAGATGCATAATGTGACTAGGCCTTCGATTCCATAGGTACAGATGTTACAATCATTCAGCTGTGACGCTAAGTGGCTAAGCCCCGTGAACCATTGCTAATCTTTTCCATTAATCCTCGGAATTGCCTATAAGTGAGCACACGATTAGAACCACCCTTAATGCCTTCATGTACTCGGTGACCTTTGCACAAAACTATGACAAGAAAACTCGTGCAGACAACACAGGATTTCATTTTTTATTAGATGAACAACGCAAGGTGCATACCTTCCGCTTCTCTTTCTTCCTTCATAATTGGTCTCTCCAATTCGTCCTTTAGTTGGTCCTTTCTTTTAAATCAGTCTTTGGTCTTTAGTACTTTGTCTTTTTAAAGTAGTCCTTTTAAGTTAGTCTTTGGTCTTTTTAAATTCGTCCGTTTAAGTTAGTCTTTGGTCTTTTTAAAAGTCGTCATAGTTAGTCGTTTTGAATTGGTCTCTTTAAAAGTGGTCTTTAGTTAGTCTTTTAAAATTGGTCTTTTTAAATTCGTCCTTTCAAGATTGGTCTTTTCAAGTTAGTCGTTTTGAATTGGTCCTTTTCAATTGGTCTTTTCAGAGTTAACCTTGTATAATTGGTCTTTTTGAATTCGTCCATTAAAAACTTGTCCTTTTAAGTTGGTCTCTCAAGTTCAGCCCAGTAAGTCAAGTTCAGCCGAGTAAGTCAAATTCAGCCGCTTGATCTGCGAGATCAGTCCAGCAAGTCAAGTTAAGCCGTAGTCTTCCTAAGATATGTCCTAAACTTGTTGTTCGCCACAATAGGTCTCTTTTTTTGGACTTCAAAGGTTGCCTTGGTTTGGAACTCCTCCCTTTAATTATACATCCTAGAGCTCATCTTTTCCTCCTTCCCACTTCGTTTGGTCAAGCCACCATCTCTATGAGCTCAAAAAGGACTGAAGTCTATGACTCATACTCGGTCTCATAAAGGAGGATCTCTCAACCCAATCAAAACTCCCATCAAGTGTTACCAGAGAAGAACTGTTCACTATACTCCACCTCGGATACCTCCCAACCCCCTACCACTTCTTGGACCTTCATCCTCATCTTCTTCATCCTTTGAGGATATATTTAACCACGGTAATAACATAAGAAGGATGACCGACAACAATAGAGGAACAATAGAGGAATGGCATAGGACTTAGATGCACTTCTATCGTGAGTCAACATCAAATTTCCTACTTTCAAGGGAGCCTTGTGTAGAATAAATTTTTGAAGAAAAGAGTAAAGGATGGCCAAATAACCAAACTGGGTGCCAAGACGTCCAAAACTAGAGTTGGGCTCCGAGACGTCCAAAATCTAGAGTTGGGCGCCAAGAGGTCCAAAAACTAGAGTTTGGCGACAAGATGTCCAAAATCTGGAGTTGGGCGCCAAGACGTCCAAAATCTGGAGTTGGGCGCCAAGACGTCCAAAATCTGGAGTTGGGCACCAAGACGTCCAGATGGTAGAGTTGGGCGACTACATGCCCAAGGCATGCCGAGACAAGCTGACCTGACCAGGCGGCAAAGTGGGGCCAGTCACTCATCATTACACGACAAAGTCTGGTACTGGCGACGGCCAGCCTGACAAATGAAACCGCCTAATGCATTAACTTCCCATTACCCCCATGTAACAGACTCTGCTATTGTAACCGGTTCCTCACCTCTCTCCTATAAAAGGGGAAACCTCAAGAGAGAAACATATGAGATAGAGCATATAGTGCACACTACAGGAGCTGTAGTTGAGAGTGAGTACAGGCTTAGAGCTCGTAGAGACCTGCTTATGTTGTTTGCTTATGCTATTTATGTGAGAATACTTGGAGGTTGAATTATGTTGTTTCATTGTTCTGTGTTGTGTGATAAGTGGTACGATTAGCTAATGGTTTGTATTCAGATTATGTCACATTTTGGTTTCTAGTTGGTGTTGTCTTGTGCTCTATTTTGCTGCATGCTTGCTGTTGTTGTGACTCTTACTTCTAAGTGTAGTTTGTAGTGATGATACGGAGGCTTGGTGATAAGTGTCTATTATGGTAATGTGCTTTAATGTGCCCATGTGCTTAGATGTGCTCCAGGAGTAGTGCATTTTGCATTCCCTGCACCCACACACACTTCACCACCTACAGGTGAAAATTTGGCACGCCCGGTGGGACAGGGCTTTTGGAGATTTCCTTTTCTTTGAGAAATCACGTAGAATTGAGTACCCTTTTTCTTGAGAAATCACTTAGGGAAAAAGGACCCCATGGCATGAACCTTCTCAGGAAGCCAAACACAACCAAAACAAGGAGAAAATCTCACTGGGAAGAGTAGGAAGAAATGAAGGTACTCTTGAGCAAGTCGTTGACAAAGCTTATGCAGTATCTAAGGAGGACCTAAGGCACTCTCAGAATGAATCTACTTCAAGGAACAATCAAGAAGGCTTTCTCACCGCAGTTCAAGTCTTGCAGAGCACCTACCAACAGGTATCTTTATATAACTTGTTAGCTATGAGTCCTTGATTCAGAGGAGAAGTAATGGCTGCCATAAATGGATTAGACCCTGGCACCATGTTAAGTGGAGGGCAAGGCTTCGCTTCTCTAATTTCTCAACAAATACCTATACCCTGAAATTATAGCTCAGAACCATCTAGGATGGCACCTCTTACTGATTACAAGAGTCCTAGACTAACTGTAAGTATCAAGGGAACTCCTTTGGTAGGAGTGATAGTTGATGGGGGATCTGGTATTAATCTAATGCCTGAGTACACAATGACATTGCTAAATCTGAAACCAACTAAGGATGCTCATTTTACAGTATCACTAGCTCACCAAAGCAAGGTAAGTCCACTAGGCATAGTAGAAAGGGTTGAAGTCGTCATCCATGAGCTAAAATTTGTGTTGGATTTTGTGGTAATAGCACTCCCAAAGGTGAAGGGAGGGGAAGGCCATGGCTACGCCACAGTAAAGCAGTACATGACTGGGGTAGTGACACCTTATGGGTGGCTGGACCAGACAAGGTGATGAGACAGCTTCAGATGGAAGGAGGAATAGATGAAGCCCTAGGTACTTCTCAAGTTGTTCTCCATCCAGAGCAACCTACAGAGGAAGGCAAGGAAGATAACAATGGAGAAGAGGAACAACAAACTATACAAGAAGGAGCAAACATTTGGGCCACACCTCCTCCACCATGGGTTCTGGAAAATCAAGAAATATAAGGATAAGAAAGGGCGCCTTCACCTCCCTGGGCATCTCCACCTCCTAATTCAAGTTGGGCGTCTAGACCTCCTAATCCAAATTGGGCGCCTCCTCCACCTCCAAACAGTTGGGCGACTCCACCTCCTAGTCCAATTTGGGCGACTCCACCTCCTAGTCCAAGCTGGGCGCCTCCGCCTCCAAGTAGCTGGGTCACTCCAGAGGCTTGGGCTCCATACTCTGCTCAAGGGCCTCCACACTGGGCACCTAAATGGGAAGCTTATCCTCCATCTTGGGCTACCCCTACAATTGGCTGGGCAGCCCAATGGGCATCTGGGAAGCCTCACACAGAGCCATATAAAACAACATCACCTGACATCAAGGAAGAAGTTGATATAGGAGAAGAAATATCTAATGAAGATCTAAGCGACATCATGGATTGGATTGAGGAGACCAATAATGTTTCATGCTTTACAATAGCAATCAAGGAAAAAGAAGAAGAAGAACCTACTGTGGTGTGGTGGAGTCTGTGGTATTAGGAGAACCAGCTAAAGATTTCCGAAGAGGTAAAGTTTTGAAAGGAGTTGAAGGAAGAAAAGGGATTGAAGCAAGCCAAACAGAAGAAGAACTAGTAGAAACCATTTTTCCATTGGTGGAAGTCCCAGTAGGATGGACACAGGAAAAGACCCAGGAAATCACCATCAATGATAGTCCAGCATTCACCAAGCAAATGTTGTTTAAGGACGAGGAAGAGGCAATTTTGAAGCCAGTTAAAGAAGTCAACTTAGGGGAAGAAGAAAATCCACAAAATCTTCTACTGGCAAGTTGGCTGTGGGACCACCCTCTTCTTCTCACAAAGGTAATAACATTCATGAATAATTTTAAAGATGTATTTGCATGGAGTTACAAGGGTTTGACAGGATTACCAAAAGAACTAGGAATACACACTATTCCTCTAGTGGCAGAAGCTCGGCCAATTAGAGGGAAAATGTATAGGCTAAATCCCAAATATGCAGAAGCAGTCAAGAAGGAAATCCAGAAAATGGAGGAAGCAGGTATCATAGTTCCTGTAGAGCATTCAGAATGGTTGTCCTCTATGGTCATAGCACCTAAGAAGCAACCTAATAAAATCAGGGTTTGTGTGGATTTCCGAGCATTAAATAAGGTAACCATCCCTGATGGGTTTCCCACTCCCTTTTCTGAACAAGTGATTGAAGATGTGGAAGGACATGTGCTGTACAGTTTCATGGATGGTTTCAGTGGGTACAATCAACTGGAAATCCATCCTGAAGATCAACCAAAAACAGCCTTTGTAACTCCTTGGGGAACCTATATCTATACCAAAATTGCTTTCGGCCTTAGAAATGCACCAGCCACTTTTAATAGGATAGTATATCTGATCTTCAACAAGTTGCTCCTAAAATTCTTAAGAATTTTCATGGATGACTTTTCAGCCTTCTCTGGAGCAGCATGCACCACTGCAGTAGAGAATGTGCCAGAACATTTGAAGCAATTAGAACAAGTATTCCAGCGTTGCAGAGAAACAGGTTTGAAACTTAACCCTAACAAATGTCATTTTCTGGTAACCCAAGGTACCTTGTTAGGACCTGTGGTCTCTGCTAAAGGGATGACTCCAGATCCAGATAAGGTGATGTCAATTCTTAAGCTTTCAAGATCTATAAATGCCAAAGAGGTCCAGAGCTTCTTGGGGCACACAGGATATCACCGCAAGTTTATACGCATGTATGGAGAGGAAGCACGACCACTTTCACGGCTTACGAGTAAAAGTTTTCCCTTTCAATGGTTTGAAGAAGAAGAATCTGCATTCACCTATCTAAAACAAAGGTTGGCATCTGCACCTATACTCATCTCACCAGATTGGTCTAAGACATTCCATGTGCATGTAGATGCAAGCTTGTATGCAGTAGGAGCTATACTGACTCAACCAAGCGAAGCACACAAATTAGATCAGCCCATTCATTACGCGAGTAGGCTCCTCTCAAAAGCTGAGAAGAACTATAGCACCACAGAAAGGGAAGCGTTGGCTATTGTATTTGCCCTCAAGAAATTCAGGCACAATTTATTAAGCACTACATTCACAGTGATTACTGATCATCAAGCTTTAAAATATTTGTTGAATAAGCCACAAGGTGCAGGAAGAGTATGGAGATGGTTGCTCCTCTTCCAAGAATTCGATTTTGAGATTGTGTTGAGAAGCGGTAGGCAACATGTCATTGCAGACCACCTCTCTCGCATCAGACATCCAACTCATGCAACAAAGAGAGTAGAGGATGATTTCCCAAACAACCAAATATATAAGGTAAATATAGCACCTACATGGTATGATGATTTGACTCTCCTCCTAGGAAAAGGTCAATTTCGTACTGGGTCTACTCGATTGGAAAGGCGTAGACTCCTCCTAAAAAGTAAGAATTTCATGATGGCAAAAGATACCCTCTATAAGGTTGGTCGTGATGGGATGTACAGAAGGTGTCTTCATCCACATGAAACAAAAACTGTTCTTCAATTGGCACATAAGGGAAAGTCTAGTGGTCATTTTCTTGGCCATATCACTGCACTGAGGGTACTCCAAAGTGGCCTATGGTGGCCATATCTCTTCATAGATGCCACTAAATTTGCCAAGGCATGTGATGTTTGTCAACGATGTGCGCCCAAACCAACACGACAAAGGAACCAACCGCTTAATATCTCTGTAGCTTGGCAACCCTTTGAGCATTGGGGAATATACTTTGTTGGCCCAATTTTTCCAGTATCACAAGGTTCGGGTGCAAAATATCTTCTAGTAGCAACGGATTATGCCACTAAGTGGGCTGAAGTAATAGCCAGTAAGGAATGTACTGCTGAAACCGTAGCCACCTTCTTGTATAATTACATCTTTTGCAGATATGGATGTCCAATAGAGGTCACAACAGATCAAGGATCCCATTTCGTCAACAAAGTGCTCACTTTGATTTTTGAAAAGTATCAAATATTCCATAAGAAGTCCTGTGCATACTACCCAAGGGCAAATGGTCAGGCAGAGAGCACAAATAAGGTCCTTATGCTCTTAGTAAGAAAAACATGCTTACAGTTTCCTAATACATGGGGCCAGGCGTATCTTGGAACCTTGTGGGCCTACAGAACTTCTTTCAAGGCCACAACAGGACATACTCCATTCGAGCTAGTGTATGGAATATAAGCAATTGCTCCTTTTGAGTTCTTGCATGGCTCCAACCGCATGGGAACCAATCGAATTCCTAGATTTACTAGCGCACTCTCAGCCAACATTGTGAGGCTACAACTTCTTGAAGAAAAGAGAAAGATAGGCAATGAAACTCTAGTGGCAGTACAGGAAAAAAGAAAATAGGATCATGATGCAAATCTCTAGAAATCAAAGATTAAGGAAGGAAGCTTAGTTTTGTTGTACCACCCGCGACTATTTGAGAAGACGGCTAAGAAGAAGTTGATGCCAAGATGGAACGGACCTTTTAGGGTCATACGCACACTTCCAAAAGGGGCAGTACAAATCTCCACATTGTCGGGCACAATACTGCCCTTAGTCAATGAATCTAAGCTAAAACCCTATGTAGAAGAATAGGAAAGAAGGAATTGCCCTTGTATATAATGTATATACCCTTATGTTACTTCCTACTACTTATGTCGCTTTTTTCTCATCTATCTTCTTCATGTATCCCATTCCCATTTATCTACTGTCCTTCCCACCCACTCCAAGACCACTACCTCCTTGGTTACTCATAGGCATTATGCTAACCTCTGCTATCTTCTCCCTTATCCTTCTGATGCCACTCCTCTAAGCGAAGATTGCCACCCCTAAGAGCGAAAATTGCAAAAGACCATCTCATCCACTTACCTGGGCGACCTCACCCCCTCCTTTCTCTAAACCAAAGCACTGGTGACCCCTCCACTCCTCTCCTCATACACCTTGGGCGACCTCCCCTCCCTCTCAAGCTCTTAACCAACCTGGGCGACCCTCATCCTTCCAATTTGCCAACTTGGGCGACCCTCCTCCCTCTCAACCTCTATGACCAAGACTGGGTGACCCTCATCCTTCCAATTTGCCAACTTGGGCGACCCTCCTCCCTCTCAACCTCTATGGCCAAGACTAGGCGACCCTCATCCTTCCAATTTGCCAACTTGGGCGACCCTCCTCCCTTTCAAGCTCTATGGCCAAGCTGGGCAACCCCTCATCCCTCCACTTTGCAAAATTGGGCGACCCTCCTCCCTTTCAAGCTCTATGGCCAAGCTGGGCGACCCTCCTCCACTTTGCAAAATTGGGTGACCCCTCATCCCTCCACTTTGCAAAATTGAGCGACCCCTCATCCCTCCAATTTGCCAAATTGGGCGACCCTCCTCCCATCTCTAGTAACATACTAGGCGACCCTCTTCCCTCTACCTAAACCATCATCTTCCCCTACCTAGGCAACCTTCCTCCCACTTCCACTCTCATAATATTGGCATTCCCTCCTCCCACCATGGGCAACACTTCATCCCACCTCTCAACATGGGCGACCTCTCCTCCACTTGGACCTTGGCCCTTCCTTGGGCGACCTCACCTCCTCCTCTCCTCCTTTCTCTCAACATGGGCGACCTCTCCTCCACTTGCACCTTGGCCCTTCCTTGGGCAACCTCACCTCCTCCTCTCCTCCTTTCTCTCAACATGGGCGACCTCTCCTCCACTTTCACCTTGGCCCTTCCTTGGGCGACCTCACCTCCTCTCCTCCTTTCTCTCAACATGGGAAACCTCTCCTCCACTTTCACCTTGGCATTTCCTTGGGCGACCTCACCTCCTCCTCTCCTCCTTTCTCTCAACATGGGCGACCTCTCCACCTCCCCTCACCCTCAATTGGACGACCTCTCCAAGTCCCCTTATCATCAATTGGGAGACCTCTCCACCCCCCTCATCCTAACTTAAGCAACCTCTCCACCTCCCTTCATCCTCAATTGGGCAACCTCTCCACCTCCCCTCATCCTCAATTGGGCGACCTCTCCACCTCCCTTCATCCTCAATTAGAGACTTCTCCAACTCCTATCATCCTTCATTTGGGCAAGCATACCCACTCATCGGAACCACCTCTTGTTCCACCTCTTTCCTTCTAGACTCTTATGACCAATCCTTCCTAACTCTAAGTCCCTAACCCATATTGGAGACCACCAACTATGCCGCGGCCTCCTCTAGTTATAACTGCATTTTTTTCTCTTGTAAATGTTTTCTTGTTGTGACAACTGAGTATTGTACTCCCTTATCTCTCCGAGACGGAGAGACACTAGTGGCGGGCAACCTGTAGAATAAATTTATGAAGAAAAGAGTAAAGGATGGCAAAATAACCAAACTGGGCGCCAAGACGTCCAAAACTAGAGTTGTGCGACAAGACTTCCAAAATCTAGAGTTGAGCGCCAAGAGGTCCAAAAACTGGAGTTTGGCGACAAAACGTCCAAAATCTGGAGTTGGGTGCCAAGACGTCCAAAATCTGGAGTTGGGCACCAAGACGTCCAAAATCTGGAGTTGGGCATCAAGACGTCCATATGATAGAGTTGGGAGACTCCATGCCGAAGGCATGCCGAGACAAGCTGACCTCACCAGGCGGCCAAGTGGGGCTCAGCCACTCATCATTACACGACAAAGTCTGGTACTGGCGGCGGCGAGGCTGACAAATGAAACCGCCTAATGCATTAACTTCCCATTACCCCCATGTAACAGACTCTCCTATTGTAACCGGTTCCTCACCTCTCTCCTATAAAAGGGGAAACCTCAAGAGAGAAACATATGAGATAGAGCATATAGTGCACACTACA
Source organism: Ceratopteris richardii (assembly GCA_020310875.1). NCBI lineage: Eukaryota > Viridiplantae > Streptophyta > Polypodiopsida > Polypodiales > Pteridaceae > Ceratopteris > Ceratopteris richardii. Next base: position 57,563,362 of record CM035429.1, read on the forward strand.
GGAGCTGTAGCTGAGAGTGAGTACAGGCTTAGAGCTCGTAGAGACCTGCTTATGTTGTTTGCTTATGCTATTTATGTGAGAATACTTGGAGGTTGAATTATGTTGTTTCATTGTTCTGTGTTGTGTGATAAGTGGTACGATTAACTAATGGTTTGTATTCAGATTATGTCACATTTGGGTTTCTAGTTGGTGTTGTCTTGTGCTCTATTCTGCTGCATGCTTGTTGTTGTTGTGACTCTTACTTCTAAGTGTAGTTTGTAGTGATGATACGGAGGCTTGGTGATAAGTGTCTATTATGGTAATGTGCTTTAATGTGCCCATGTGCTTAGATGTGCTCCAGGAGTAGTGCATTTTGCATTCCCTGCACCCACACACACTTCACCACCTACACCTTGCAGGAGGACCCAGATGATCATGTACGACGATTTCTATCATTATGCAAGAGCAGAGGACTTCACAACCGACAGAATGCCTTTCTAGCTCTTTTTTTGGCTACCTTGGAAAGTATTGCTGATAGATGGTTCAGCCAATATGCTGAAGGATATTTTACAACATGGGAGGCCTTACAGAATGCATTCACAAACACCTTCAGACCAGGTAACTCTACTGAGAGAACTCTTGTCCAGTTAAAAAATCCTGAACTTGAGCCAGGGGAATCGTTCCCTGAACTTATGACTAGAGTAAAATCACTAGTAGCTAAGTTACCTGCTGTACCTCGGGATTTCTTAGTTAAGAAGTGGGTAGAAAAGGCCCTCCCGAAGTCATCTCAACAAAAATTGAGGGAACTCTTAAGAGAGGATGCAACGCTTCAGGGCTTTGAAGGTGCTGCAGCTAGGATCGAAGAAGCCTGTCAACATTTTGAAGGCAAGGAGGAACCTCAAGAAGAATCTCCATGGGATTCAGTGGCAACCTTGCGAAGGGAGTTAGAAGCTCTCAAACTCCAGAAGAGCCTCCAAGACGAGAAGAACATGCGAGAGGATACTATTGCACAACTCCGACAAGAAATGGAGGGGTTGAAGGCTCAAAAGGAGGTAAAATCGTTTATTTGGTGTACATTGTGTAATAAACCAGGTCATAGCAATCAGGAGTGTCCAGAAAAGATCACATGTCAATTTTGTGGAAAGACTGGTCATGAAGCCAGAGAATGCTACTTCCTCAAGGGAATTCAAACTAATTAGATCCAAGTTCCTAGAACACAATTTAAGCAAATGCCCAAGGGCATCCCCAAGAGGTAATGTACACAGCTCCTCAATATAACAACAAAAACTCTCAATTCAATAACAATAGGAAATTGTCATGGACAAAGGAAACCATCTTGAACCTTAGATTCCATGTGAATCCTATATCTCATTATTGGTTCAGAATTAGGAGAAACCAATGCTTCCATTGCGTCCAGAACATGCAAAACCCTAAGATCGACTGTCTACTTATCTCATTTGGATATCCAGAGCTCCTGTTTCGAATTGATGACATCATCAATTTGTAACCGCCTTTCATGAACCGCCCTTGAAAACCTATATAAGGAGGGGTTGGCCACATTCATAATCAGTTTTGCCAATACCAGTCTTGGGAGCTCAAGGAGTCTTGATCGCCAAGTAAGTACTCTCCAAGTTCCAGTTGTCTTGTTTCTTGTTCTAGTCCTGTATAGTCTAGTTCCTGGACATCCTGTCTTGTCCTCTTGTAATCTCGTAGTACGAGATCTTGACAAGTTCTTTCTTGTATTCAGTTAATCTCCCAGAAGGGAGTTCTTGTAATCCAGACATCTTGTCTCATACTTGCGATCCCGGGTCGTTGGATCTCCTTTATCATCTCTAGTCCAGTTTTCCATACCTGTTCGTCCCGGGTTGTGGGACGTCTTGTATTAAATCCGTCTTCTTGTATTATTTTCCCTACGTGGGTGTTCTTGTAATCATAAGTGTATTTCCGAAATCTTGTCTAGTGAAGTGAGAGAGCACAATCTAGTGCTCCCCTGACATTTTGGCAAGACTTGCTTCTATCCAAGACCAGGCATCATGGAGAACGCTTATGAATAGATTGTAGCATCACTTCAGAGTCTCTAACAACAAGTTGAGGACCTAACTCATCGATAGACAAAAGTCGAGATGGTAAGCAACTAAATTTATTAGACTAGGTAATTGCACCTTTTCAAGTGAAGATGGATGAAGAAACAAGAATCCAACGTTTGGGGATTCTCACCAACCATACTATAAGAGTTTTACGTTTATCTATTTTGTTGTATTAAAACTTGAAGATTCCTTGTATTTTTATCCCATAATTTTGGAAAGACCATGGTTGAGAGTAGTTAAAGTAAAGGAATTATGAGGAGAAGTTACTATTGTAATCAAGAAGAGGGAGAAAAAAGTTAGGATCCAAATGGTATTAAAGAAAACCATTCCACCCAGATTTCTTCCTATTAATATTGGTAAAGCACCTGAAGATGATGAGGTGGATGAATTCCTACATTGAAATTCTACCTTTATTCCCATTTTAGAAGTATATGTAGACAAAACAGCCATTGAGTACTTCAACCAAAACATGTACCTCAAAAGACTACACTCTCAAAAAATTTAGAGACCATAATGTATGTTGAAAAAATGTTTGAAATTCATAAATTTAAAAGTTCAAGATTCAAAGAGGATGATTTATAGGAACTAAACTTGAAAAATGGCGATAACCCAAATATTATTGAAAATACAGCTACATGTTTTATGCAATCGCTAAGATGTACAACTTTTTGGATGGATTTGTTGGGTAACATCCAGTGCATGTTGGTGCACTCCTCCAAGAATTACAAGAACGAATCGGGAGTCTTCAAGAAAATCAAGGGCGTATTCAAGTGAATCAACGACCTAGTACATCATTTATGAAGGAACCCAAGATTTGCATGCCAGAAAAGTTCGATGGGGATCGCACAAAGTTTCGTGGATTTCTCCAGCAAGTTAAATTATTGTACATCCGTATGCAACCTGATAGATACCCTGACGAGGCATCCAAGGTCGGGTTTATTGGAACCTTGCTCTGTGGTCAAGCATTATCATGGTTTGCCCCAATCTTGGAGAAGAACATGGCAGTACTTCAAGACTATGAGGGGTTCTCTCCGCCACATTTAAAGATGCAAACACAAGTCGAGTAGCAGAAACAAAACTTCGGAAGTTACGTCAAGGTAACCGCCCTGCCTCTACCTATGCATCTGAATTTAGGCAGTTGATATGTGATCTCACTTGGCATGAAGATTATTTCATAAGACAATTTAGATTGGGTTTAAGAGATGATGTGAAGGACCTTTTGCTCACGATGCGAGAGGTTAAAACATTGAATGAATATATCATGCAAACTATTCAATGTGATAACCGACTTTTCGAAAGGAAACAAGAAAAACAAGTAGAAGGAAGACCTTGCCAATGGAAACCTTTCGAGCCCGCCACTAAAGATGAGTCTATGCCTGAACCTATGCAAATAGATGTAACACGGTTTCAACCTCTAACATTAGAAGAGAAACAGAGAAGGAGAGTTAATAAGTTATTTCTCTATTGTGGAAACCCTGGGCATATTGTAATTAATTGTCCGAACAAGAGAACAAACTCTAGAGTCACAGCCACCCTTGTAGAGCAGGGAAACAAGGAAGTCCAGTTGTAAAAGAGACCCTGCAGCAGGACCATGATATAAGAAAGGGTCTCATAATTCCAGCTACACCCATAGAAACATGTCTTGCACCTGTCAAGTTAATCATGCCCAAGAAGACCCTTTCCCTTACGGCCCTAGTAGATTCAGGAGCCTCCTCATGTTTCATCGATGAAGGATTGGTTAAGAAACATGGAATTCCTATACTTCGGAAGAACAAACCAGTAGTAGCTGAAGTAGTAGATGGACGACCTCTAGCATCTGGGATTATAACCATGGAAACCACACCATTAAGAGTACATCTTGGTGACCATGAATCCCACATATGTTTCAATGTAATATCAAGCCCAGTACATCTATTTATCATTGGAATGCCTTGGTTAAAGAAGCATAATCCAGACATTAATTGGGAAAAGAATAAAATCACCCGTCGAGATATCCAGAAGAACCCAACATATGTCGGAGCCAACGCCTTCATACATGCAGTAAGGAAGGAACCTACATATATGATCTATGCCATACCAGCTCAAGAATCCAAGAAAGATAATCCACTACAACTACCCAATCAGTACAAAGGCTTTGAAGATGTCTTTGAAAAGAAGAATGCAGATATCTTCCCAGAGTATAGACCTTACGATCGCCCCATAGATCTTCAAGAGGGAGCACAACCACCCTTTGGACCAATCTATAGACTATCCCCAGAGGAACTTACAGAACTACGCAAGAACATTGATGAGAATCTAGCAAAGGGGTTTATCAAATACTCGAAGTCTCCAGCAGGAGCTCCTATTTTATTTGTAAAGAAGAAGGATGGGACTCTTCGGATGTGTGTAGACTATTGTGGATTGAATAAAGTCACTATAAAGAACAGATACCCGTTACCACTTGTATCAGAGCTCTTGGAACACCTTGGAAAAGCAAAATTCTTCACGAAGATCGATCTTCGAGGAGCTTACAACCTTGTCAGGATCAGAGAAGGAGACAAATGGAAGACAGCATTTCGAACAAGGTATGGTCATTTTGAATATGTAGTTATGCCATTCGGTCTTACAAATGCTCAGCTGTCTTCCAACATATGATGAATGATATCTTTCAAGAATATTTAGATGATTTTGTTGTAATATACCTTGGTGATATCTTGATATTCTCCAAAAATCTAGAGGATCATGAATGTCATGTAAAGATAGTCCTAGAGAAACTAAGAGAAAAAGGATTATATGCAAAATTGGAGAAGTGCTCTTTCCATAAGACAGAAGTGGAATTCTTAGGGTATATTGTATCAGATAAAGGAATTTTTATGGATCCTAAGAAGATTCAGACAATCCTTGATTGGCAACTCCCTTCATGTGTTCGAGATGTACAATGTTTTCTGGGTTTGCCAACTTCTATAGGATATTCATCAGAGAAAAATCCAAGATAGTAACACCTCTTACCAAGCTTACAGGGAACTCCAAATTCTCATGGACCGAAGAAGCAGAAAAAGCATTTCAAACCTTGAAATCAGCATTCACTACTGCTCCAATTCTAGTTCATCCTGATTCTAGTAAGCCCTTCTTCCTAGAGACAGATGCATCAGACTTTGCCCTAGGGGCCATTCTTTCCCAATATGGAGATATGGACACCTACATCTAGTTGCATATCATTCAAGGAAATTTTCTCCTCCAGAAATTAATTATGAAATTCATGACAAAGAACTTCTTGCCATAGTGGATGCCTTTGATACCTTGCGCCACCATCTAGAAGGAGCAGCTCATAAAGTTATCGTGTATACAAACCATAAGAACCTAGCGTATTTTATGACCACCCGCATCCTCAACAGAAGGCAATCTCGATGGAGTAACTTCTTATCCAGGTTCAACTTTGTCATCACATATCGTACAGGAGAGCAACAATGTCAGTTAGATGCCTTGTTAAGAAGATCTTACGTTGCACCAAAGAAGAGTGAAGAGGCCTTTGATCAACAGGAGAGTGTATTACTCAAGCCTGAGCATCTCCAGTTAGCAGCTATCTCTTTAAGCCATCATGAAGATTCAGCCTTGAATCATTTGATCCGTGTGACTCTACCACGAATTGTTTTGTAACGTTAAGCAAAAAACTGAAGAAGGAAGAATTCAAGAAGTAAATGAATTCCAAGAAAAGGATGGGTTACTATTCTATAAGAATCTATTGTATGTCCCTCCAGGAACTCCCAGGATCCAAGTACTTCAACAACGTCATGACAACCTTGCAGCAGGACATTTTGGAGTGAAACAAACAATAGAACTTATATCAAGGGATTTTTGGTGGCTTCAAATGTGGAAGGAAGTCAAAGAATATATCCGAACTTGTGACACTTGTAATAGATCTAAAGTACCACGACATAAACCTCATGGCCTCTTACAGCCTTTACCTATTCCAGAAAGGCCATGGGCTTCATTATCTATGGACTTTATCACAGACCTGCCAAAGTAAGACAAGTATGATGCTATTCTTGTGATAGTGGATAGATTTACAAAGATGGCACACTTCATTCCAACTACCAAGGCAATCATAGGTGCAACCACTGCTAGGCTTCTATGGAGAAGCTTAGTGGACAAGAGGCTCTGGTCTTGTCGCAAAGGACAAGTAGAGTAAGTCACTAGACTGAGTGCTTGAAGAGGCTAGTATACTTCCAGTACTGTGAGAGCCTTTAGCATTTGAGAGCGAGTTTGTTGTAGTTGAGAGTTAGTCACAGAGAATTGGGTGAAGTGATTATTTGTCCACTTAAATGATCTTTCTTGTACACTTCCATGCTGCCAATAATGGGATATGCTTCTGTGAGCTAGTCTTCTATCTTTGCCGCGACTTATGTGACTTATTTACCTTGTGAACTGTTGAACTGTCTAATTTTCTACCAGACTACTGAGTGTGCAACGCAGCACATAGTGCATACTCCACTCAGAAAATGAACCCACCTCGAGCACAGCAGAGCAAGAATCTCGTCTCCAACGCTCCCCATTTCTCTCCCTTATGGTGCATGCGTGCTCAGCCACCCAGGACCACTCGGAGAAAAAACCCTTTTCTGATCCCAACCCCCCAGCTCTTGGTCCTCCTCTTCAATAGATTTTCCTCCCGAGCCTGCACTCTAGACCTGAAGATCCGCGAGCAACTGCCTCGATCCCCTTCCAAACAGAGTGTCTCCCTTCAGCTAGTAGAGCATCAAACCCTTAGTCACCTGCAAAAATGCCACCAAAAAGACAAAAAAAGGCCCCCCAGAATAGTTGCACAGAAGACACATTCTCTGAGTTGTTCCTCTTGTACGTAGCCAGATTAAACGAGCTTATCATTGAGCCGACAGAGGAAACATAAATTTTGCGCCTCATGGGGGCAAAGACTGAGCAAGTACTCAGTTGGTGGGTGCCTGGGTGTGTGGCACAAGTTGGGAAGTGCCAAGTGGGCGACTGCGAAAATATGGGCAGTTCTCAAAAGCTAAAATGTACCAAAATGGACAAGTGCTAGAAATTTGGCCAGTGCTAAAATGGACAAGTGATTGAAATTGGAAAGTGTCAAAATGGACAGACTGACAGAAATTGTTAAGTGTCAAAAATGGACAGAGTATCGCGAATGAGAAGTGTCAAAATGGAGAGAGTAACTGAGATTGGAAAATGCCAAAATGGACAGAGTATAGAAATTGGCAAATGCCAAAATGGACAGAGTATAGAGGTTGGGCAAGTGCCAAAATGGACAGAGTACATAGATAGTCTAGTGCCAAAATGGTCAAAGTAATAGAATCTTGAAAGTGTCAAATATGAGCACAGTACAAAGTTTGGGTAAATGCCCCAAATAACATAGCAGCAAATTGTAACTATCCAACCATAGGCCATGCCGAATTCCACCTCTAGACTGATGATAGTTGGTGGTTGAAGGTCCTTTTTGGGAGTGCAATATGCATGTTTCCTGGATACCTCGTTAACGAGAAGCACAACACACAAAAATTCACTCATAAACACTTAAACCACAACATGCTCACATAACTCACTCATACACATGTGGACAAAGTTTTGCAAAAAGAGACATACAAAAGTATAGAGCTTAGTAGTGCCTTTCTTTCAAACATAACCATGGACTAAACAACCCCTTGGCTCAAATGGACATAACTGACTCTATTTATCACTTCTGGTCTAACGTTAGAGAGAATTCCCCCAAAAATGGATTATCAAAATATTTGTGGATGGAAAGAAGCCTCTGTACATTTAGAGTCTGACAAAGCAAAAAATCACAATGAACCCAGAGGCAATGCTCGAGGGGCTGCTTTTAGGATGGAAAAGAAGAGGAGCTTCAGCCCTACGAAAGGATAGCTCAAAGCTGTTTTTGCTGTCAACTGAGGGGTTGGATGTCTTTAATGCTGCTGAAAAGTCCAATAGAAGTTGTGCATGAAAGAGATCCAAAGGCTCTCCTTTGCTCAAGCGGCCATTTGCCATCTTCTAAACCTTGAACACATACTAAAATCTATAAATCTCCTCAGTGAATCTTGATAGTTCCTCATTAGGGAGACAGTCACCATCCATTGGATGAGCAAGGGAGTTACATTCGCTTACCCCTCTTTTGCCCTGCCTCGTAGACTTGTGTCATCTTCATGTTTAATATTGACAAAGTATGGTGCAAGATGAAATGAGATGGCAACAGAACTGGCTGCATGCAGAAAATTGCTACTCTAAGGACAGTAAACAACTGAAATAAGACTTCCTCTCACTTCCAAAACAATCGGAATAGGTTGTTCACTGAGAAAACCTTCCTAACTGGCTTTCTCAAGAATCAACCACGTCAAATAATAAGTGAAACATGAGGATCACCAAGCACCTTAGGCAACCCTCCACTATAGTCATGGGTGACCCATGATGCAATCTGCTGCAGATGCAGATGACCTAAACTTAAGTGCATGCTGGAAAAAAGGCATGTGGAGAGCTAGAGGAGACTGGCTGGCTGAGGGAGAATGTGGCAGAAAAGCTGGAACTATGTGCACTCGATGTGGGAAAAATGAGAGATCCAGTCTGGCATGTAGGAAGCGGTAGCCACAAGCTCCAACACAACCAGATTCAACACCCATTATATCATGTCTATCTTGATGGTTTTTCCACTACAAATTAATCTATATCAAGTGTATGTGCCAGTCAAATACCACTTGGTGTCAAAAAGTGATTGTGTCATTATACTTTAATGGAACCTCGAGGTGCAATCTCCTGTACTGGATTCCATAAAAGCACTTGAAATCATGTTATATCATTCTGTAGCCTTATTTATATGCCAAATAATGATTCGTAGGGTTGACGCATTCTCGATTTCACCTGCTTTGTTAGATTTCGATTTTGAAACCCAACCCTTCCCCCCCCCCCCCCCCCCCCCCCCCCCGGACCCCCAAAAAAAGAAAAAAAAAAACGTTTTCCTTTTAAATTCAACATCCTTTTCTGTCTCAGAAGCATCAAGCAGCGAAGAATATCCCTGAAAAGATGGACAGAAGCTACCGATATATGCCAGATGCTACACTGATTTCACTACTGGTCAGCCTTTTTGTCGTTAAAAAAAATTAAGTCAATAAAGTGAAACTTTTTGTTATTTTTCTTAGCATTATAAGCCTAACTGTTTCAAGCACGCAGGCCCAGCAGAAGAACGTAGTAACGAGAAAAGCATTCATGCACATTGCACCAGCGATCCCAGGTGTTGCTGATATTTTGAGTGCACATTTCCAATTTAACGCACTAGCTCGTCCTACTGGAGGTTATTTACCTTTTTCTATCTACAACAAATACCTGAAGGAGTTAGATAAGTAAGTGGCTTCATCGAACTCTTATTTTCCTCAATTGTTTCAGAATTTATTTTTCTTAGTAAAATAGAATTCTAACATACACCTGTTCATCACGTTGAACTTTAAGACTTCGGACCTTTTTAGATTACGTTAAACAGGATACTAATAACACGTGCTGTTTTTCATCTTCAACCAAATTTATGTTTAGATGCTATGCAAATTTACTGTATAAAATATACCAGCAGCCGAGTATTTGAGCTACAATCTATTTATTGGTGTTTTGAGTTTGAAGAATATTTATGATGTAGAAAGAAATCACCTCTTATCAAATCCAATCTCGAAGGGTTTACAGTACAATGGACCCACGTATGCTGGAGGAAAATATAGATTAGGTGAAAAGAAAGGTGCTAGGCAAGGAATCCAGTTTAGTATGAGATAATACTAACCGAATGTGCACATACTCATTGACTATGTAAGATGGAGATGTAGCTTCTGGCATGATATTTTTGCATAATTATAAATGTCACAAAATTTATGATATTCGCTGGCAATTTTCTACATTTGAGGCCATCAAAAGTTTCCCCAGGTAAGCTCCAGAATTGCTTTTACTTGATAATTATCGAAGTTGGAGAATCATGGCACTGATGTAGTAGTTGAAGAATTAGGGGTTCTCTTGGAAGAACATTGTATTGTACATGATTCTACTATACTACGCTATCGATGCCTTGTAATCCAAAAGTTTCATTTCCCTTTCCTTCTAAAGTTTCTTCATCAATGTAGTTGCTGCTTCATTTTTAACGAGGCTTTTGGACAAGATTGACAAAGGCAGGATCTACAAGAAGATATATTGGGACTGTAATTAATCAAAGGTATGCTGAATTCAGGAAAACCGAGTGTTGTTGATAGAAGCTTTCTTCTTTGATGTAAGATATTATCTTCTTGATAGGGTATCTGATTGGTACTAGTAACTACTGGTATTATAGATGGCAAGACATATCAGTATCAGACTTGCTCAAGAATTTTTCCAATGCCACTGTCCTTGATCTTAGCTGCAAGTAGCCCTAAAATATTCAAGAACCTTGTTCTTTTGTATTTTGAATTTATGAAAGCCACTTTATAGATGATGACATCAAACATAAGAGACATCTATGGTTCTAGAAAGCTTCTCATCATTAATTTTATAGCAATCATCTCGAGAAGTGAAATTTGAAAATAGAAGCATGATTTGAAATGCCTTCCTTGCTTCTTGGATCCATGTATGCTCATCTTGATGGGAATCAGAGTTCTTACACAGATGGTGCAAAAATATGGGAGAGAACTGTACTTCAGGTGTGAAATCAATATTCAAACACCTAAATATCAGAAAAACTTGGAAAAATTACAGGAATTGTAAAATATAACCCCTGTCAAAGTCTTAGGAATTCAAAGAAAGATAGAAATGTATAAATTTCTGGATACCGAATGAATGACAAAATTCACTTCCTCAGCTGATCCAACGGTCTAGATTAAACCATCATGGTGGCTATAAATCTTTAAACTAATTTCAAATTTGTTAATCCTTGGTTTCCTGACTCATGGACTCAGCACACCATTGTGCCCATTCATAAGTCATGCGATGTTATGGATCCATCTACATATCAGACGATCATGATTGGCCCCATATTGGCCAAGTTATATGGGGAAGTGTTAGAGACAGAGTTGAGCACTCTTGCCGAGAGGAAAGGTATCAGGGCCCGAGGACAGGCAGGATTCAGACGAGATTACTCTACCATTGACCACATCTTCACTTTGAGATGCTTGATGGACCAAGCACGAGTGAGGAAGAGGAGATTGTACTGCTGCTTTGTGGACTTCCGCAAAGCCTTCAACACAGCTCCCAGGGAACGGCTCTTCAGACGTCTACACAATATTGAGGCTGCAGAGGAGATGATACGGGGGATCTACACCTTATATGAGAGAGTATCAGGTAGAGTCAGATGCCCAGGCAGTCTATCCGATTCACTTGCTAGCACCATCGGGGTGAAGCAAGGGTGCCCCCTCTCACCGACGCTCTTTGGTTTATACATTGACGAGATAGTGGACTTCATACAGCAGCAGGGAGGAGAGGGCATTGATGTACGAGGGACCACTATCCACATTCTTTTATATGCTGATGATAGTGTGCTTATTTCAAAGTCTGCAAAGGGTCTACAACGTCATCTACACGGCCTAGATGATTTTTGTACACATAGAGGATTATCAATGAACCTTGGTAAAACCAAGGTTTTGATCTTCCATACATCAGCACAGGTGAGGAGACAAGAGTTCTTTCACAGCTGCAGGCGGACCCATCGAGGTAGTCGGTTCATATGTCTACTTGGGAGTGACATTCACAGCAGCCTCCGGGGTTTTCTCCATGTCTCAGGCAGCCCATGATTGCATTACACATGGATACACAGCTCTAGCTTTGATGGAGAGACAGTGTTACCAGGCATATTTTCAGGAGCCCCGCACAAAGGGGTCACTCTTCGACACTTTAGTTACCCCAACACTCATGTATGGTGCAGCTATATGGGGATCGGGATTAGCCACATCATCATGGACAACACTAGAGAGGCCGCAAATTCTCATGATTGCCAGACTCATCCGCAGCAAATCTTCGGTACCGCATGATATCATCAGGGTAGAGCTTGCTGCACCACCGGTGCTAGTAGGGGCACTCTTCCAAACAGTATGCCTATTACACAGGATCTAGAGCATGGACACAAAGCGCATCACTTATAGAGCTTTCCAGGCATCACATGACATGGCACTAGCCGGAGACACCTCCTCATGGTATGCAGAGACACGGGATTGGCTTTCCCTCCATGGTTTTGACATAGTCAGACTACCACCAGTAGAGTACGACTCCGAGGCTCCCACCTATTCGCTCTCCCACCAAGAGAGAAATAGGATCATCCGTCGGAAGATATGGCATACATACATACAGAGGATATGGATTAGCCTGAGGGGGACATTGACACCGAAAATGCTTCACTACCGTGAGCATTTTCTATGGATCTCAGACCAGGCTTCATTGAGACTCCACGCTACATGCAAACATACCTACCACACCACCTTCAAGTCGTCATTGGGAAGCTTCGAGTTTCATCACATCCGCTCGAGATCGAGAGGGGTCGGGCTAGAGGAGTCCCTCAAGAGGAGAGGTGGTGCCTAGTATGCCATACAGAGATAGAGAATGAGGAGCACCTGGTTATGAGATGCCCAACATACTCGGACCTACGAGCACAGTCCAGATAGAGGAGTCACTCCAGTTGTGCATGACCACTGGAGACCAGCAGAGGATGGGGCGTTTCCTCATGGCTGCATATGCGAGACGAGATCAGATGCTACAGCCTACACACCATACACGGGTGAGTATCGAGCACACTATTACTCAGTTTTTTAGTCTCAGTTTTTTGAGTGAGTTGGGCCACATGAGACGGACCTGCCTCCGAGAGGCATAGGGCTCACACTGTAGCAGGCAGTGGCACAGCGTGCGACGCCGACCACATTTGGTTGGGTGCCGACGACCACGACTGCACCGGGAAGATATCTCACTCATGACGAAAGCCCACGGCTACATGATGGAGCACAGGTGCATTGCCACCACTTGGACAGCCTCCCTCCAGGAGGTACTCGTACCACCACCGATGTACCACATACTCCACCCACATCCACCCATCATAAGCAGTTAGGGTATACACATTCACTCCCTCATGGGTCCCCTTTGTATTAGGTGGTCATTATCTGCTGAGTCACAGCCACGCTCCCCCTAGGCACCACTATTTTATTCCCAGTACCTCCACATTACCAAGTACGCCATCCTTTGTTGTTTTCAGCCTACACAGTTTTGTGTAGCGAGTATTTTTCCTTTCCATTGCTACACAGAGATTACCACAGTTGTATATGAGTTTGTCTCATAGGCCAAGTTTGGCCTTTGGAAGATGTTAATATACGTCATGGGGTCCAGAGAGGCCATCCACCTACTCACCTCATTCACCATCCCACCCATACCCATTGGGGCCGATCACACATACCTCGCACTCTCCCTGAAGGGAGACACCCCTACACGCATACCCGCAGCACGCATCCCACACACCACCATCCACTTCACACACGAGCTAGCTCACATATATGCGGCTCGAGTCGAGCAGGGTCTTCTCTTACTTCATCCTGACACTCCACTATCCCTACTCACCTCTCAGATAGCATCAGTTCTTCAGACATCAGCCATCAGCTCCTTCCCACACACCATCCATTCTCGTCACACACCTCCTCCCGGGACTATGCCACAACATCGTTGGTATGATGAGGATTGCAGAGATCTTTACCGCCGACTACGAGCTCAGCGAGCATTGGGAGAGATCACAGAGAGAGAGGCCAAGGGACAGATGAAGACTCTCACACGTCGAAAGAGGCGAGCCTTTGAGGAGGCACAGGAGCTTGAGCTATACCATCTCTTTATGAGTATGGACAGTGCTGCAGCATGGCGCAGCCTACGAGAGCCACGCCCGACCACACCTATTGGAGACCCACACACATGGCATGATTATGCTCAGAGGTTATATGAGGTACCTAGGCAGCCTCCCATTCCCCAGCCACTTGAGCCTCGCCCTACTAGTTCTTCTCTCTTCACAGCAAAGATGGTTGAGAGGGCCATACGACGACTTCGACATGGACGTTCGACAGACCACGCAGGACTGAAGAGCGAGCATCTCATATATGCAGCCTCCACTATAGCCCCGTTGATTGCACATGTCTTCAACCGGGCTATAGGAGAGGGCTTCCCAGAGGAGTGGACTAGGCACACCATTGTGCCTATCCACAAATCTGGCGACACCCTGGATCCAGGGAACTACAGGACCATCATGATTGGCCACACCATGGCCAAACTATACGGTGCCATACTTGAGGCAGAGCTCAGTTCATATGCAGAGACTGAGGGGCTACGAGCACGAGGCCAGGCAGGTTTTCGACGAGCTTTCTCTACTATTGATCACATCTTCATTCTGCGCTGCCTCATTGATGGGGCAAGGGTGCGGAAGAAGAGGCTATATTGCTGCTTTGTGGACTTCCGCAAAGCTTTTGATACAGTGCCGCGCGAGAGGCTCTTCCAACGCCTCCAGAGCTTGGGAGTACCATCAGGGATGATTTGGGCCATCTATGCACTCTATGAGCAGGTGACTGGGAGGGTACGGTGTCCAGGAGGTATGTCTGAGGCCATTGCTAGCACCATCGGTGTTAAGCAAGGCTGCCCACTCTCTCCCACTCTATTTGGTCTCTACATTGACGAGATTGAGGACTACATTCTCCGAGCTGGAGGAGAGGGTGCAGACCTCGCAGGTACACATGTCCACATTTTATTATATGCCGATGACATTGTCTTGATTTCAGAGTCACCCGAGGGATTACAGCGCCACCTTGAGGCCCTGGATGAGTTTTGTACACAGAGGGGCTTGACAGTAAACCTTGGCAAGACCAAGGTCATGATCTTCCACACCTCCCCCATGGTGAGGAATGGAGCAGGATTCAGAGCTGGTGGTGGACAGATTGAGGTGGTCACTTCCTATGTCTATCTCGGAGTCACATTCACGAGCTTGCCTGGCCCCTTCAGCATGAGACAGGCAGCCACCGATAGACTCACACGTGGATATGCAGCTTTAGCCATGTTAGAACGGAGATGTCACCAAGCACACTTCCAGGAGCCCCGCACGAAGGGCTGGCTATTTGACACACTGGTCAGACCAGCTATGATGTATGCTGCGACGGTTTGGGCCCCAGGTCTCACAGTCACCCAGTGGAGTGCGATCGAGAGGCCACAGGTACGTATGATCTCGCGATTATTTCGTGGGAAACAGTCGGTGCCACATGACATCATCAGGGAAGAGCTAGCTGCACCACCCATGGCAGTAGAGGCACTATTCCAGACTATCTGCTTTATTCAGAGGATTAGGGACCTCCCTACAGATAGACTCACACACAGAGCTCTTGAGGCATCTATACAGATATCAGAGTTAGGATATGAGAGAGCTTGGTACACTCAGGTTAGAGTCTGGTTTGATAGTCATGGACTTGATATGGACAGATTGCCGCCTTTTCAGTATGACCCAGACTCACCTCACATCCACCTCTCTCGTCGTGAGAGGAATGTTGTGCTCAGACAGGATCTCTGGCAGCTCTACATTAGTCAGACATGGCACACAGCACACATGGGATCGAGACTATCGCACTATCGAGACCAGTTCATAGACATACTAGCTGACGGTTTCATCCAGCGACCACGCTACATGGATACTCACATGCCTCATAGCTTGAGGGTAGCGATTGGCCAGTTGAGAGTCTCATCACACCGACTCGAGATTGAGACGGGCAGAGCCGCAGACATTCCCAGAGAGGAGCGGATATGCAGAGTATGCAGAGTAGAGATGGAGGATGAGGAGCACTTTGTATGCAGATGTAGCGCATATGATGGCATCAGAGGCAGATACGAGACTCTGTTTGCAGGGCAGCCCACCCTCCGAGAGATCATGGACTCTAGAGACCAGCGACAGTTCGGGCGATTCTTACTAGAGATACAGAGTCACAGAGATTCCCTACTCCAGCCTACTGTAGCACTCCATACAGGAGGGAGACAGAGTCAGCTCACTGACTTCTTTATTCCACGACGTGCTGCAGCCCTCCCCCCCTCAGCCCACATACCGAGCGGGGTGACTCTTCAGCATGCTCAGGTATCTCGAGCTAGGAGACGACCCCGTGCTATAGGATATCGGGCCCAGAGACTTCACCGACACCAGATTGCGGAGATCCAGGCTTGTGACCATCGCGCCATGGAGGAGAGACGATCCCAGATGATGGCCGATCCCGTTGCAGCCATCAGGGTGGCCCTGACTCCACCTCCACCTATGTATCACATATTACATCCCACCCACTAGCACAGGATGGAGCTAGTTAGTCGTTTTAGATGCATTCTCATGGTTGTTGTACTACCCTTTTGCATATAGACTATCATAGATATCGCACTCCATACACCCCCCACCACTTTCATGGGTATCCCCACATGCATACTACGGAGATCTATATCAGCTTAACCAGTTTCTTTTCAGCACTTTTATCTTTTCTGATTGACAGAAGATACACCCATGTACATCGATTTGTCTCATAGGCCGAGTTCGGCCTCCTAATAGACGTAAAAACACTTTCTCTCTCTCTCTCTCTCTCTCTCTCTCTCTCTCTCTCTCTCTCTCTCTTTGGGGAGGGATTCCCAGAGGAGTGGGCACAGCATACTATCGTTCCTATCCACAAATCTGGCGATGCTCTGGACCCGGGTACCTACAGGACTATCATGATTGGCCACACAATGGCCAAGTTATATGGAGTACTTGAGGCAGAGCTTAGCTCATATGCACAGGCAAAGGGCCTCCGAGCACCATGCCAGGCCGGGTTCAGACGAGCTTTTTCCACTATCGACCATATCTTCATCTTGCGTTGTCGCATTGATGGGGCAAAGGCAAGGAAGAAGAGGCTTTTGCTTTGTGGACTTCCGCAAGGCTTTTGATACAGTTCCACGTGAGAGGCTTTTCGAGCACCTACTGAGCCTTTGGATCCCAACAGAGATGATATGGGCCATCTACTCTCTCTATGAGAAGGTGTTTGGTCGAGTCCGATGCCCTTGTGGTTTATCAGAGCCTATTGCTAGCACCATTGGTGTTGAGCAAGGTTGTCCCCTCTCCCCGACACTTTTTGGGCTTTACATTGATGAAATCTCCGATTACATACTACCAGCAGGCAGAGAGGGGAGTGACCTGGGAGGTACCCCAGTTCACATTCTTTTATATGCCGATGATATTGTTTTGATTTCAGAGTCACATGAGTGGCTCCAATGCCACCTCCGAGCTTTGCATGATTTTTGCTCACATAGAGGATTGGTTGTGAACCTTGGCAAGACCAAGGTCATGATCTTTCACACATCCAGTGCAGTGAGGAGTGAAGCCATCTTCACCATAGTAGGAGGGCACATCGAGGTGGTTACTTCATATGTCTACTTGGGAGTTACTTTCACCAGTCTACCAGGACCTTTCACCATGAGGTAGGCAGCTATTGACAGACTCACCCGAGGGTATGCAGCCCTAGCCATGCTAGAGCGGAGGTGTCACCAGGCACACTTCCAGGAACCCCGCACGAAGGGGTGGCTTTTCGACACACTAGTCACCCCCACCTTGATGTATTCAGTGACAGTATGGGCACTAGGCTTGACAGTCAATCAGTGGGCACAGATTGAGAGTCCCCAGGTATGTATGATCTCACGCTTGTTCCGTAGGAAGCAGACCATACCACATGACATCATCCGAGCATAGCTCTCGACACCACCCATGGTCCTCGAGGCACTATTCCAAACAGTGAGTTTCATACAAAGGGTGAGGGAGTTACCACGCGACAGACTCACTCGTAGAGCTTTTGAGGCAGCTATACAGTTATCTCAAAGTGGATATGATAAAGCCTAGTACTCACAGGTCACAGCTTGGTTCGCGACACATGGGCTCGATATGGAGAGTTTGCCACCTTTTCAGTACGACTCAGACTCACCTTACTATTAGCTCTCTCGCAGAGAGAGGAATTAGGTGATCAGACACGACTTATGGAGGCTCTACATCAGGAGAGTATGGAGCTCACCCAGTTTAGAGGGGAGAATGTCAGACTACAGGGATCAGTTTCTCACCATTATGTCAGATGGGTTCATACAAAGACCACGCTATATGGACATCTATATGCCACAAAGTTCACGAGTAGCGATTGGACAACTCAGGGTCGCATCACACAGACTAGAGATCGAGAGTGGGAGACACAGTGGGGTCCCAAGAGCAAAGCGGATCTTCAAACTATGTAGAGAGGAGGTGTAGAGTGAGGAGCATTTCGTATGTCGATGCACATCATACACTCATATTAGAGACAGATATGAGACTTTGTTTAGAGGGAAGCCCACCCTATGAGAGATTATGGACTCCCGAGATCAGAGACAGTTAGGACGTTTCTTGATAGAGATTCAGAGGCATAGAGATGCACTATTGAGACACACTACACATGTGGAGAGGAGACAGCTACAGTTCACTGATTTTTTCGGGAGGTCTAGAGTCCCCTTTCCACCTGATCCCCAGCGAGGAGTGACACTACAGCAGGCTGAGGTGAGTCGAGCTAGACGACGACCAGGAGTCACAGCGCTGAGAGGAGTTAGGCTATACCATCACCATATAGAGGAGATTCGAGCCCGACATCTCGAGGCGACTGCGCAACGAGTAGCCCTGATGAGAGCAGATCCTATAGCTTTCATACAGAAAGCTCTAGCACAGGCTCCACCTATGTATCACATCCTCCACCCCTCCATTACCACTGGATGGAGCTAGTAGACAGATGCATCTTCATGATTGTATTGCCCTCGGCATATAGACATGCATATACCCCCAGGGATAGGGCTCCATCAGCCTTAGTATTTTATCACACATGTTGGAGACTAGATTGTACTAGCTTTTTATTATCTTACTTTAGTTTTGTGACAGCCGGATGACATTCGTATCATGTATCTTATGTTTTGTCTCATAGGTCGACTTTGGCCTGTCATAGACGTAAAAAAACTTTCTCTCTCTCTCTCTCTCTCTCTCTCTCTCTCTCTCTCTCTCTCTCTCTCTCTCTCTCTTCATTGCTACACAGAGATTTCCACAGTTGTATATGATTTTGTCTCATAAGCCAAGTTTGGCCTTTAGAAGACGTTAACCTACCTCTCTCTCTCTCTCTCCCAAAAATCTAACTGTGCCATCATATGTCCGAAACCCTAACTGTGCCCGAAGCCCTAACTCTGCCCGAAACCCTAATTCTGCCCAAAACCCTAACTACGCCAGCATCTGTCCGAAACTCTAACTGTGCCCGAAACCCTAACTCTGTCCGAAACCCTAACTATGCCAAAATCTGCCCGAAACCCTAACTGCACCACCATCTGCCAGAAACCCTAACTCTGCCCGAAACCCTAATTGCGCCATCATCTTCCCAGCTTCCCTCTCTCTCTCTCTCTCTCTCTCTCTCTCTCTCTCTCTCTCTCTCTCTCTCTCTCTCTCTCTCTCTCTCTCTCTCTCTCTCATGGCTTCCCCTTCGTCGAAAGTTTCATTTACGAGAACTAATAAGCGACTGAAGCATATTGAGAGAGAGATGAAGGAATGGAGAGCGGAAGCGGTGAAAGAAAAAGAAGCCCTGCTCAAGTCATGGAATGAAGAACAAGAAGAGATGCGAGGTGAAATTGATAGACTCACAGGGAAAGTCTCAACCCTCGAACAACAATTGATGGAAGTGGAAGCATCTCGTGTTCTCGAAGAAGGTGAAATTCAGCCTTCGGTGATCGAGGAGCTGAAAGATATAAAAGAACAAGTACGGGCCATCAAAGAAGATGAGGAGAAGTCATGGGCTTGAGTCATATCCGAAACGCAAAAGAAAGTAGAAGAGGCTGAAAAATGGATTGAAGTGGTTAAGAAAGGGAAAAGTAAGAAAGCTCCTTGTACACCTACTCTTATCAACATGACCCTCGAAGAGGAACAAAGAAGGCGGACAAGGGCACTACATGTGAGAGTAACCTGCCTCAAGGACATAAATGATGTGGAAAAGGAGGTCAAAACTCTCATATCCATGATGGGGATGGAGAAGCCTTTGCATATAAAGGCATGGAGAGTAGGCAAGAAAAGCGAGGGCCTTGGAGAATCTTCAAAGGAGAGAGCTCTTATATTGCGCTTTCCTTCATTGGAAGAGAAGAAGGAATTCTTGAGGAAGAGACCAATTCTCAAGAAGACAGGTGTTTTCCTTGGCGATGACCTCACTCTCTCAGAGCTTGCACATATGAGAGAGGTAATGCCAGAGATTAGAGCGGCACGAGAGAAGGGAAAGCTAGCCTTCTACAGAGATGGTCGGGTGGTGATTCTCGAGCGACGCACTACATGACGGTGCGAGACCTATGGGACCACATTGAAGATGGCTACTTGGAACTGTAATGGATCTATGAGGTTGGACATTGGTGCATTTGAGGACAGTTTCAGAGATAGAGACATTGTTTTCTTCTCAGAGACCCACCAAGCCCCTCGACCGCATGTGGTGGGATATAGATGGGAGACAGCCCACATGCTAAACGCGAGATCGGGACATGGGACTTGAGGGTCAGGAGGAGTAGCAGTGCTATTCAGAGAGGAGTTGTAGCCACTACTACATATCGTACGGAGAGATTAGGATGCTCGATATATGTGGGTGAGGCAGAGAGCTCACACAGGTAGATTTTTATACATTGCCATATGTTACTTCCCTCCCAATACGTCTCTATATGCTTCACCCAGTGGGCAATCACCTTTCTCTCTTCTAGATGATGATATTTGGGAGTTCTCTAGGGATGGTGATATCATTCTCCTAGGGGACTTCAATGCCCGAACGGGCAACTCACAGACAGTCTTCTACGACACTTTAGCTTAGATGCTTAGAGAGATGGATGTGGGTGAGTTTGGGCTCGACAGATGCTCGCATGATAGAGAGCAGACAGAGTATGGGAGATATCTCATTGAGATGACGACTACGCATGGGTTAGCCATACTTAATGGCCTACACCGATTTCCTGGGGAAGCTGGTTTCACTTGCTTTCCACATAGACATGGAACCAGTACAATGGACTATATCATGACACAGCCGAGCTTCATCCCCTGCATTCAGGATTTCACAGTGGGAGCTAGACGAGTGGGCGTAGCAGTGGATCATGCTCTTTTGACACTATCAGTCTCTTTTCAGTACAGTACAGCGCAGACATCAATAGGAAAGTCACATACCCTTTACACATTTACACCAGAGACCGATTCCGTTTATACAACAGAGATCTGGGACTGTCTACGCACAGTTGGTCCAGGTCTCTCACTGGAGGAGTGCACCACTCTACCGACGGAGACATTGCATAGAGCCGCATTAGTGGCATATCCACACACCCGGCCGGTTCGGAGGCGACAGTCTCCGAGCATGCCCCTGAATAGTTGGTATGACGAGGAATGCAGAGAGATGAGAGCCAAGCTTCAGAGAGATCTTCTGCTAGGAGTTATCACTTACAGACAGTCTCAAATTGCTTTCCGTCGCCTTGTGAGACGGAAGAAGTGGGTTTACTTGGCTCAGTTGGAGCGAGATTTATATGAGATGTTCTTGAGCATGGACTCAAGAGAGGCATGACGACTTTTTCATGAGCACTCCACTCCCCCAGCGATTACTTCACTTGATGGATGGGGTCAATATGCGACATCGCTATATATGGTTCCTGGACAGGAACCCCTTCCGGGCCCTGCAGAGTAGTGCCCAGTCACGAGCACTTTCTTTACAGCTCGAATGGTACAGAGGGCCATTGACAGGATGAGGACCGGGAGGGCATATGACCATGACTGTCTAGTGGCGGAGCATTTTATTCATGCTAGGGATATGTTGATGGAGGTTCTTGCAGTGTTGTTCAATCGTGCCATGTGTGAAGGGTTACTTGAGACTTGGAGATTGTCTACTATTGTGCCTATCTTCAAGGTAGGGGATCCTATAGAGCCAGGAAACTACCGCACTATTATGGTTGGACACACATTGGCACGGTTGTATGAATCCATTCTTGAGCAGCACTTGAGTGATTGGGCAGAGGGTGAGGGTATGCGGGCAAAGTGTCAGGCAGGTTTCAGGAGGGGTCTCTCCACTCTTTATCATATTCTGACACTTAGAGCCATCATTGAAGAGGTAAGGTCACACGGGAAGCGGATTTATTGTAGCTTTGTGGACTTCCGCAAAGCATTTGACATGATGTCGAGAGCTCGATTGATGCGCAGACTACAGGAGATGGGGTTACCCATAGAGTTGATGTGGGGGATTATGGCTTTGTACATATCAGTGGTGGGACGAGTTTGCACCCCAGAAGGGGTATCTGATTTAGTTCACTCTACTATTGGAGTGAAATAGGGCTGCCCACTGTCTCCTACTCTATTTGGTATGTATGTTGATGAGGTGTCTGATTACATTGACAGAGAGGGTGATAGAGGGGCCGAGTTGGCAGGGACGTGGATCCCATTGTTGTTATATGATGATGATATTGTTTCGATATCTGACTCACCGGAGGGTATGCAAAGACACTTGGATGCTCTACACAGCTTTGCAGAGGATAGTGGTCTGTCTGTAAATCTTGGTAAAACCAAGGTTATGGTGTTTAACACCACACCGCAGTGGATCAGGAGATCAACACCTATTTTCACATATGGGCAGGAGGTTGTGGAGTATACAGATGCATACACATATCTGGGGGTAGTATTCACTGGACCGAGATTTTCCTTGAGGAGAGCAGCATAGACTAGACTGACTGGAGCATCTGCAGCTTTGCGAGGATTGGAGAGGATGTGCTCGCAAATTCAGTTTCAGGAACCAGGACAAAGTTATGGCTTTTTGATACTTTGGTTGCCTCTACTATGCTATATGGGGTACAGGTTTGGGGACCTTCTATAGGTGAGGATGGGTGGAAAGTCATGGAGAGGCCCTTGGTATCTATGATCTCTAGGCTGATTAGAGCCAAGGCCTCCGTACCACATGATATCATTCGAGCGGAGCTAGCTTCTCCCCTTATTGAGATTGAGGCACTCACTAGAGAAGTCTCCTTTGTACAAAGCTTGTGGCACACTACCAGAGATAGATATACGAGGCTGGCCCTCGAGTCATCGAGACAGCTAGCTCTGCAGGGGGATACATCATGCTGGTTTGCACAGATGACATCATGGTTTCAGACACATGGTTTTACCATGGACAGGCTGCCTCCTTTCCAGTACTCTTTACAGACACCTCTGATGTACCTGACACGGGTGGAGATTACTAGACTCATTCGTAAGGATCTGATCCAGCTCGACACCAGGAGGACATGGATTGAACCTACACAGGAGTTGGGTACGAAGATGGATTTCTATAGAGAGCTTCTTTTACACCTCACAACGGATGGGTTTGTGACTCGTCCTAGCTATATGGATACACATCTTTCCCATGCCTTGCATTGTGCCATTGGCCAGTTGCGCACATCCTCACATCGGCTTGAGATTGAAACTTGCAGATTCAAAGGGGTACCCGCAGATAGCAGGATATGCCGTCTATGTCACCTAGAGCCAGAGACTTAGCTACATTACATATGTCATTGCACGGTATACTATGAGATACGGGGCCATTTTCATTGTCTATTCAGAGAGGGTTTTGGGCCTCTATCTAGAGTCATGAGTTTTGAGGATCAGAGATGTCTTGGACTATATCTACTAGAGGTACACAGACATAGAGACACTCTACTGAGGAGAGCTGGAGGGAGACAGTTCCAGAGACAGATTATGGATTTCTTTACACCAGACACTGGGCAGCTAGAGAAGCAGTCAGTAGAGCATCTAGTACAGAGCTCTATCCACACTCATACAGCCACTACTGGCAGCTAGAGAAGCAGTCAATAGAGCATCTAGTACAGAGCTCTATCCACACTCATACAGCCACTACTGGCACTCTCATAGACCTAGCAGTGGAGCTAGGGAGATCTAGACGACCGAGAGTGAGAGGTGCTTCACAGTATCGACGGAGACTACAGCGGAGGATTCGAGCTGTACTTTTCAGACGCCCACAGGGCAGATGAGGATAGATCTCCAACCTTGTATATCAGCACAGTCGCTAAAGATCAGGCATTGGGTCGAAGGATAGGTGAGGTATGGGCTAATGTGATTGGCAGACGTCTAAAAGAGGCTTAAACTCAGAGGACACATAAAAGGTATGGGACCAGTCCAAGGATCAACTTCTCTCAGCGTGCAGGTGCCAAAAACTGGGGACCTTTCTCCTTCCATGTGGCCAGGCTCTTTCTGATTTGAAGGCCACTGGAAGGTGCCTGTTCTTGTCTTTTAGCCATTCAGAATCAGTATAAGCTGTAATTTGCACAGTAGCTACACACTCTTATGAGGAACAGAGGATACAGATGAGGACCATTGACCACCGTTGAAGGGAGCCTGCCACAAGGAGTAGAGAAGGGAAGATCTCAGGATAGTTCAAGGTGTGGGGGGCAGTTCTGTCCAGCTCCTCAAAGCAGTGGATAGCAGATTGAAGCATGGACTTGGGAGCTTTGTGAAGGAGGAATAGCTCAAGCACTTTATTGCAATGTGAGGAGTTGGGCAAGGGTAGCTTCAATTGCCTGCCTTACAGTTCCTAAGTTCCTAAGCTGCAGAGTTGTCTACCCCTTCTTGTTGAGGAGTGAATTGGGCTCTGCCCCTCAATTGTCCTTTTTCTTTAGTCTTTTCATTGTATCTTGTCCACATAATTATTCCTTCAGTTCTCTTGTAATGGAAGAGTGTCCTAGCCCTATCAACGAGCTGTTGCCTATATTTCAAGTCATTGTTTTCTCACTATTGGAATATATATCGTTGAAGTTGACCTCCTAGTGCTTTTATCATTAGATGTAATGTTTGAGTCCTTGAGTACGTGTTGCTATAAATCTTCCATAGTAAGCATGGCTTACTTCTCTTCTTTTGTGCGTGCCTAAGAGAGCATAGGGTATGCTTTGTTAAGAAGAACCCCCCTTGAGTGGAAGGTGTCCTGGGAGGTGGATCATTTCTTCCTCTTCAGAAATGGAACCCTGGAGTCTCCCTCCTACAATCCCAAGATAGCTCTCCATTGTAATATTCTATCATGAGGGAGCATCTTTTTCATCCAAACAGTCTTTTCTTGCAAAGTGTATGATTCATGAGACTTATTTAATCTCAATTCTGTCACACAAGATGTTGAAACCAATCTCTTTCTTAATGATTAAGTAAAAAATGTTTGTTTTGCTGCCAAAGCAATTTTCAGAATCCAGTTCTTTTGTCTTGTTATAGTGTATGGAGAGGGAAATAAAAGTGCATAAAGGACATATCTGAATGCACTGAGCTTCGTGAGTGGCTCGAAGGCTTCACAATCCCTTCACATGGAGAAGGGCATCGAACTGTTCTAAGCATCTATGCAGTGCTGAAGGGTGATGATTCTCTTTTCGTAGAAGTATGTGGAAGTAGAAAAAATGTGGATACCACAAGGATGCAATGGAGAGGCAGAAGGAAATTCAAGCCACACACTATCAAGGGGTAGACAAGAGAGACGCATACGACAAGCATGAGGTGTACTGTGGCTGGACACCCTGGGCAGCCACAATGGTGGGGCTTCTTGCCTGGGGACAAGGTATCCGTTCATGGAAGGAGTGGGGTTATGCACCAAGTTGGGTGTCTATGCACTTATCTTAAATGAACAATCAGATAGTATACCGACAAAGGTTGAAATGAACTGTGGAGGTCCTCATACCAAAGTCTCTTAGATCAGATCTCGCTGCCATGGGCGATCCGCAAGCCCCCCAGCCCCCCCCCCCCCCCCCCCCCCCCCCCCCCCCCCCCCCTCCCCGGTCGCCCTGCTGACCTCCTCCATCCCCCCTTGCTAACCTGTCTTCCTCTTCCCCTCTCCCCCCCCTTCCCTCCTTCTCCCACCAGCCCCTCTCCCCGCCTGCCGGTCTCCCTTCCCTCCTCGACCCCCCCTCCCTCTGCCTGCCTCCTCCTGCCAGCACCCTCCCCTTGCTTTCCCCTCCTCTCGCCTCCAACCCTCCTTTTTTTATTTCTTTCCTCTCTCCCTACCCCTCCACCCCCTCGAGGCACTCCCTCCTCGTTTGGCCTACTGCCCTACCCAACTTGTGTTGGTGTGGAGGTTGGTATGTGTAGGAGGGCCTCTCATTGCACTCTTCCCCCCTCCCCATCCCCTCTTCGTGTTCACGGGAGACATGAACGTCGGAGTCCGCCCCTCAAAGGGACTCTTGTGAGGCCCCCTCGCCTGCAACCGCTTCGTTGCCCATTCAGGTCTCCCTTATCAATGAGGGTAGAGAGAGCTTAGTTACTGAGGTTGGGTGCCTACAGGCCTCCTCGATTATGTGCGAGACCATTGGTTCGCGACCTAGTCGGAGTGAACACAAGGGCCTTCAAAGAAAAAGCCCACTTGCAGAGGTTTGCAAATTGGTTGATGTTCATATCATGGGTCACAGTTTCTACAATGTGGAGTTAGAGACTCCAAAGGAAGCCACACGGATGATTGAGCTTTTTCCGATTGTGGTGTGGGCTGCACAAGCATACATACAGCCCTAGGCCCTCCAACGAAGGAAGCTTCTTTGGCATTCATTCCTAAGGAAGCACGTGCTTTCCTTGTGACGGCTTGTTTTCCTAGCTTACGTCAAGAGTACTTGCCCCTCTTTCCACAGATTGATGGATACCTAGGTACCTATTAGGAGACTCTGCAGATGAATGCTTTTTGTAGTGGCCAAGGCAGTGAGCCTACCTTTTGTGCAGATTCTCATTGTTGACCCTACATGGCTACCTTATGAGATCGAGCTCTTTCTTTTATTTGGGGATTGGTTGATTCAGAAGCTCGAGTACTCCGGCCGCCCCACTAAGTGCTTTGCTTGTCGTAAGGTTTTCCACCTTGTGAAAGCATGCCCCACGAGATCTCTGCATCAGGCAAGACTCCAGACTCAACTGGCAACTGAGGAGACTCCCCATTGTCGTCCTTGTAGCCCCCTTCCCTGCAGACTTCAATGTGTCGGTCTCTAGGGGGTAGGGGTGCGTAGACTTCAACGGGCTAGTCTCCACGACGGAAGACCACTTCCCCGGCGGCGCCAATAGACCATTTGTCGTCATCAAGAGGCTCGAAGTAGCCAGGGAAGTGACAGAAGATGGGCTGACAGCAGAGATATGTTGTCCGCCAGATCTATGTTCCCACTGGGAACCGCATTAGTATGTTGCGGGAGGAGCTGACATCAACCGCCCATGCTGAGATAGTTGTGGAACCCTTAGCTTCGGCTCCCACACCATCTCCAATCCCACTTGTCTCGGTTTCCATATCAAATCCTACATGTCCTCCAGATTATGCAACTCCTAGCATTCGGCGATCACTAGTCAGTGACTTCTCGATGAGCCGAGAAGCTCATATGGGATGTTCATGCCCTAGACCTTGAGTGACGGTTGTTACTTCCCCCATGAGAGCTATTTCTCCTCGCCTAGTGCACATTGACTATCATTTACGCAGGGAAAGATTTGGCTATGAGTTCTCTTGGTTTTTTGGTGCTCAGAAAGAGATGAGGTCACCTTCCACTATTCGAGTCCATGTAGTGGCCCTTGCTTCTCATGGACTGACAGCTTTGGATTTGGCTCTTTCTTTCTCTTTCCCCTTGTGCGGAGCTTCACAACTTGATTGGACTTTAGGGGAGGCGATACGTTTTGTACGGCTCATGTGATTGAATTCTCGCACCAAATTGGAGAGCTTGATTACACAGATGTATTTATCTGATGATGGCGTACAACTCAGTTCATGTTTATTCATGGCTCATGGGAGAGTGAGCTCATCATGTATGTGATTGCGGATACGAGCATTGCCCCATGCTATATGTACATACATGAGAAATGCGCACTTAGGAGAGAGCTCTTAAGTTGGGGGAGTTTACTTGGTTCAGCCTTCGTTGAGCTCTTATGGAGCCGTTGGCATCTTGTTGAGGACACTTGGGACTTGGATTATTCCCGGTCCAAGCGTGCTTCTAAGATGATCCATTTTGCTGCTACTGTAGCCTCCTCGTTCACTCAGTCTCCATGAGAGTCCTCTCATGAAATGTTCAGGGGCTAAGAGGCCCAAGCTTCATGCTTTATAGAGCTAGTCTCATACAAGAGCTCTACCAATGCTTGATTCATGGGCCCATTGCTATTTTGATGCTCCAAGAGCACCATCTTTCTTTAGGCCATACTCGGCATTGTGGACAGCTTTTGCAGAGACACAGAGAGGTCTTTTCGTCGGCCTACTATGGGCCCAATGGGTCCTAAGGCTCCACTTGCCCACTCTTGAGGGGATATCTTCTTTGAATCAATTACTAGGACTTTTCCACTAGCAGGACTACATACCTCTCCAGAAGGCTGCACAAAGTGGCAGCAAAACACACTCACATATATGCAACTCCATTTCCAACATTCATCAAATTGCTCATGCATTCCATTATGAAAATAGTCCCAACCAAAATAACACATGCATACCTTTCCATGTTTTACACATGCAACTATGATTGCGAAAAAACAGAAATGAAAATATTGAAATAAACAACAACAACTAAAATGAATCCAACAGGAGATGCAACATACCCAAAATGCATACCCCATTATTGCACCTACTATTCGCTATGTACAATTATTCCATGACTATACACTTCCGAAGAATCCCCATCGTCGTCCTACAAAAGTCATCGAGACTCGAGTGAAGGTCAAGTCCTACATAAAAACCCCAGAGTGCCCTACACACTGGAAAACCCTCGGATAAAGCACACAAGTTATATAGCAAGACCGTTGCATTACCTCGCTAAAGGTCTCATCTATAAGTACATATACAGTATCCGTGCTTTCGAGAATGTTGATTCAGAGTGAGCTGATCTGTCACAAGCCACCATACCAATCACACAATCAAATAACGTTCCCTTCCAGGCGATCATCGCCCTCTCCTCTCTCTCTCTCCCCCTCAGGAGTGGGGAATAATTTCATATGTAAATGTTATTTATATTCACACGTTGGCCTACGTTGACATTGGATGCGATTCGTTGACCTGGCCACCCGGCCAGGTTGATTCCACCCATCTACCAATGCAGCGCAGCACACAACACACAACCACATAATGATAACAAATTACATATAAAGCTAGCCCATAACGAAGCTGGATGCGGCTCGTGGTCGTGACCGCCCGGCCACGATGGCTCCACCTACCTACCAACCCGTTATGGCTCGTAGCTAAGACACAAACATATGCATCCCAATCCTATGGCGAAGCTACCTGCGGCTCGTGGTCCTAACCACCCGGCTAGGATAACTCCACCCACCTACTAGCCCACCATAGCGCATAGGTACAATCACAACAACACAATGTTTTTTCTTCTTTTCTTTCTTTTTTTTTTTTTTTTTTTTTTTTCTAGTCAATTAATTTACCCTAGTCCTGACAATTAGGGAGAGGAAGAAAGGGTTGCTCCCCACTTTTCCCACACATGCATGCAAACATACACACTCTAACCTTTGATAGATCAACCACCTCTTCACTCCATTCTCTCAATTACAGACACTACATATGTATTCATCGATTTGACTTTTCACTGGGTAACTACAAGCGGCTATGCCTTGGTCCCTCATATACCTATCCTTAGATTATCTAGAATGTGGGTCTCCTGGATGTCTCATATAGCCTCGTTTCGTACTCGCATCCCGACAACTTCCCTAGGGCGAGTCAGGCTCAACTTCAGGAGCTCCGTCATCGCTACCTATCGTTAACAGATCTGCCCAAGCCAAAGTGATATCGTTCTCTTCGTTAGGCATTTCCCTCGAAGGGTCGAAATAGTAATATCGATCCCCCGCCCATCCTACATGTCGGATCAGGTATGTCTGAAAGCACTCAATATGAAACGTAATATCCAAACCCTGGTTTATGAAGCATACCAGCCAGTGCACTTTCTCCACATCATATTCGGTCTCAAAGTCGTCGACCTCTATGTCCATGCGGGCGAATGTTTGGTCCGAGAAATATATCCCCATCTCGTACAAATAGAGTTGAGTTATTTGATCTTCCATTTTGTTACTTAGCTCCTAACAGTCTCTGCGCAACAAAAAAAAATAATTAGAAGTCCAAAATTCTTGAGCTAGCAAGGGATAATATTTATGACAACAAAAATCATAGCTAACATATGCGCATATATATATATATATATATATATATATATATATATATATATATATATATATATATATATATATATATATATATATATATATATATATATATATATATATATATATATATATATATATATATATATATATATATATATATATATATATATATATATATATATTTACATCTATGTACAAGGAGTCTACTACGTCCTTCCGCTTGGATCTCGTCCGGCTTCTCCTGTCCTAATGCTAGTTGAAATATGGTTTAACTCGAAGCGCGTTAACCTTCACGGGAGCACATTCTTCTCCTAAATCTTGAATTTGCATCGAACCATTGGAGTTGAGTTCCACCACTTTAAACGGCCCTGCCCATCTTGTCTGTAACTTCCCCGGGAATTTATAATATTTGCTATCATAGACTAGCATCAAATCCCCTTCTTGAATCGCATAGGTCTTGAGATTCTTGTCGTGCCTCTCCTTACGTCTTCTCTGAATAGCTTCCAGACTCTGCTGTGCAATGAGTCTCTGTTCTTCTAGCTTGGCCAGTTGTATGTACCTCTCCTTCAATGACTCTTCCTCTCCCAGCTTGGCTTCGATGGCCACTCTTAATGTCGGAACTTCTTTTTCAATGGGAAAGATGGCTTCCTCGCCATATACTAGGGAGAACGGAGTGCTCTTAGTCGTCACTCGGTAGGATGTTCAATACGCCCACAAAGCTTCCAAAAGTCTCTCATCCCAGTCTCGCCTATGCACAGCTACTGTCTTTGTCAAAATCTGTTCAAGAACCTTATTAGTAACCTCCACTTGTCCATTCGCCCTCGGGTAAGATGGAGTGCTTTTCCTATGTTTGATCTTATACAATTCCATTAATTCCTCTATCAGTTCGTTAACAAAGTGTGTTCCTCTATCAATCACTATCTCCAACGGGCATCCTAATCGGGTGATAATTTGTTCATACAAAAATTTAGCTACATCAACGGCTCGATCAGTTTTCAGAGCTTTGGCCTTTACCCACTTGGTAACATAGTCAGTGCAGACCAAGATATACCTGTTGGATCTACGTCTTGAGGGAGGATCAATAGGCCCCACAAAATCAATTCCCCATTTTTCAAAAGGCTTAAGAGCCAGCACCGGCGTAAGAGGAGCTGCATGTGCTAATGTTGGTTTGCCCATTCTTTGGCATTTGTCGCATTTCTTGCAGTATGTGTGAGAGTCTTTGAACAGCGTTGGCCACCAATACCCAACCAATAAGATCTTTCTTGCCGTCAGCTCACCAGCAAAATGCCCACCGCAGGGTTCATCATGTAATGCTCTCAGAACTAGGGTTGCTTCTTCTTCCTCGAGACACCTCCGATAAATGCTTTCATGGACAAAATATCGATAGAGCTGCCCACCAATGATGCTATGGTGTTTTGCCAGTGCTAACAGTTTTTGCTTCTCTCTCTTGCTTGCTCCCGGCGGGTATTTAGTGGTGCACAAGAAATTCACCAAGTTTGCATACCAAGGTACCTTAGCATCAACCTGAAATAGATGTCCATCAGGAGCATCGTCGGGCACACCAGAGATTGGCTCCTCATTAATAATTCGAGATAAATGGTCAGCCAATATGTGCGCTTTGTCTGGTTTGGTTACCACTATGAACTGAAATTCTTGGAGGAGTAGCATCCACCTCATCAATCGCCCTGATAGCTCGGGTTTATTGATGATATACTTTAGGGCTTCATGATCCACATAAAACGTGAAATGCTTTCCCATCAGATAGTGCCGATACTTGTTTACCGCAAAGATCATCGAGAGGCATTCCTTCTCTGTAGTCATGTAGTTCCTCTCAGTGCTATTCAAGTTTCGACTTGCGTAATAAATAGGGTGGTCCAACTTCTTTTCATCGGCTTGGCATAGCACTGCTCCAACCGCAGTATGAGAAGCGTCTGTATGCACATGAAATTCTCTCGTCCAGTCGGGTGCTACCAAAATCGGTGCATTTATCAATCTCTCTTTGATCAAGTCGAATGCAACTTGACACTCTCCAGTCCATTGATATTGTTGGTCTTTCCTCAAAAGATTCGTCAGTGGTGCTCAACTACAATTGGTGATACCCATTCGCTGGATGCGATGGGATATATGAATCCTGCTTTCAATAACTTAGTCAATTCCAGCTTGATCAATTCCGAGTAGACTGGATTTGTCCGTATAAGTCGTTGACATATTGGTCGGGTGCCTTCTTCCAAATCTATATAATGTTGGCAGATTCGGGGATCAATTCCTCTCAGATCACTGTATGACCATGCAAAGGCCTTGCTGAAATTTTTGAGTTCCAATTTAATGCAATCTCGTACTCCATCTGGTAGCTCTGACCCACGCTCAAGAACTTTTCTGGAAAAACTTCCCATTTTTCCACTTTAGCTTCTCGCGAATATTCCTTATTCCTTGATGACGCTATGATTGGAAAGTGCTCCTCAATCACGCGTGCATGGTTGGCCAGTAAATCATTGTTTTTTTCTTTGTCAACCGCACCCAATTTCTTTAGTTCAGCTTTTGCAATGGCTTTCTGCACTTTAGTCTTACTTTCCTCTTCTTTTTCCGATTCTCGACTTCTCCTTAGAAGCTCTGCTTCTAGCACTCTGACCCTTTCTCTCAACTGTTGTACTTCCATTGTCGGAGCTAACTCGAGCTTCAATTCATCTTTTGAAGTTCCCTTCTCCAGGGATTGGGTAGCTTTGCTTTCCCGTGCGTCTATACTCAACATGTAGCACTCAAATTCATTGGTATGTGTCAACCATCCTAGCAACTCCTGGTCTGAGTCATCCTTGTAAACTAGTTGGTCTTTGTACTCGCCCACTTTCGCATGTTGGAGGTTGGACAATTGCAAGTTAAATCCATCCTGCAAAAGGTCCTTGGAAGTCTCCGTGCGCAAGGCAAATCTTACCCGCACCATTTCTTGTCTAACCTTTTCCTTTGCTTTCTGCTCCCTTTCCTCAGATGTTGTCGATTTCTTGCCGGTCAAGTTTGGAGACATTGAAGGTGTATTCGATCAGCCTTTGGTCCAATTGTGATAAATCTTGTGCGCCAATCGTGCACACATTCGGCTTGCACCAGCCATGGCCGTCCAAGTAGGATCGAGAAGGTGGCCTCTGAGATCCTTGGTCTTACTATTAGATAATCAACTTTAAATTCTAGACCGCCCACAACGGTGCCTACATTCTTCAAAAGACCTGCAGGCTTTACTTGTGTTTGATCTGCCATCCTCAAGGACATCGGAGTTTCTTCCATATGGTTGAGGCCCAAAGATTTCATCATGTACTCAGTCAACCACATGTACTCAGTCATAAGGTTGACTGCGGCTCCACTATCTAACTAAGCACCAGGGACTGCATATCCTTTAATCTCGACTGTCACAGCTGAAGCATTCGAATCAATTTGCGTCGTAATACTTTGAATCATACCTTGGACCTCTTTATCTTGTTTTTTTTAATCTCGAGCTTTCCTCGACTTCTTAATATATTCGTTGTAGAATTGTTTCCTATATGCAGGTGAACATTTCAGCAATGTGCCAATGTCCAGCGTGACTTCCGTGTCAGCGAGAAGCTTTACGATGTCCACTTCCTCCAAACTTTGTCTTTCCTTCCTACACTTTGGAGCCCTTAATCTTTCAGGGAAAGGTGCTATACCTGGCACAAACTCCTTTGTCACTAGTGGAAGAATCTCTATCTCTTCCCCATCCTCAAGCTCTTGCTGCTCAGCAAATCCTCCAACTTGGTTTTCTACCTCTCCATGCTCAGCTATCTTCTCTTGACTCTCTTTTCTGCTTTCACCTTCTAGATTTTTCTTCAAATACTTTTGAGTTCTTGTGACTACCGCCACCGTTGGCTCTTTATGCGGCTTCTTGGCCGGGTAAGCATCCACAAAGTGCATTGACGAGCTAGAGCCTTCTTGAGGGTTCGGTGTCCTAAACACTACTCCGATTGTAAGAACTGGCTCTTGAGCTCTCGGTATGGAATGCATCTGAGTCTCGACATAATTTGAGGACCCTACTGGCCCTTTATCCTTGCCAGTGGAAGCTCTTCGTTTTGGACAATCTTCATCAAAGTGGCCCTCTCCACTACAGTACCTACACAGCGGGGTATAATCAACTGGTTTCTTTTCGTTTGGACATCTAGATTGCGTATGGCCAAAGCTATGGCACCTCCAACACTGGATTGGACCATCTCTTTTTTGATCACGTGCGACTCCTCTCGGATAGTCTCCTCCTTGACCCTGAGCACCATATCCATAAGTTTGTCTATTTTCCCAACGAGATGTAGGTGGGATACTTTGAGCAGGCAATCCCGTGTAGGATCTTTCTCTTGTATCTCTCGATTTCATGGTCCTCTCTTCATAGGCTCTCTTGTTGTAACATCGGTCCTCCGTGTGATTAGTCCTTCCACAAAAAGTACAACGCATTCTAGGTGGTGATCTATCTGTAAATACTCTTGAGACTCTAGGGCATTCTGAAGCCAAATGGCCGTAACCATGGCACTTTCCACACCATGTATTCGATCTAAACACTTGGTTGGGGTTTGTAGTTACCTTTGGTTTTACTGTTTATGTTTCCTGGGTCATTGTGGCAGCTTTTATAGCTTGTGTGACCAACTCCGATCCCTCCTTCAAACTTTTGCACTTGATTCGCAACTCTCATACGGGAGTACACGGTTTTGGCAGATTTCGTCAAGCTAGTCGAGGTAGACTCACCTTGCGACTCCCACCTCTTCCTTTCTCTTTCAAGGGCTCTTCTCTGAGCGCGTTCCTCTCTTTGCGTTTGTGTTAATCCAGAGGATGAGCTCCCCTCGCTCATGTACTAGATCCGGGGTCCGCAAGCTCGGCCAACATGTGGCGCTAAGCGAACCTATGGCACTCTCTTATAGAGACGTGCCAAGCTTTTCCCGGCAAACGCACCAAAATGTTTGTTCTAAAACAACCAAGGAAAAGTATGCTAAGAGGCGCTTATGGTGTGCTCAAATCACCTCAAACTCATTGACTTGCATTGCTTGAGCCCCTAATGTACCTTCAATTTCACTATCTCATACACACTCGTACGTATGCACTATCTCTCTCTCAAGTCCTCTTACTCTCATGCACTCACTCTTTCTCACATTCTTCCCTTTACCTCTTGCACACTCATGTATTCACACACCATCTTTCCCCCATCCACACGCGTACTCCGGTACACACACAACCTCACTTCCTCACCCTTCTCCCGCGCACTCCCTCGGTCACCCTTTTACTCCCTTTTTTTTTCACTTATGCACACACACGCACATATCCCCACTCCCCTTTTTCCCCTTCTCCTCTCATTCCTCCATGCACACACACACATCTACAAGTGCACCCTTTATCCCTCTTACTCAAACTCTATCGACTGAAATTCAAGGAATCCGGGATTGCGGAAAGCAGATGCCACCGTGGTCTGTACACTTTACTCTAAAAATTGGAGCAGTCACAAGAATTAAGTCAACAGAAAGATGTGAGACAGCAAAAGTTGGCAAGCTAGAGGCCCGAGTGTAGCTGAATGTAAACTGGAAACACTACAGCAGCGCCGACAGATGACATCACTTAAATTCTCATTTGAAGACATACCAGAAGATGCATAAGCGATTGGGTTGTGAAATCCAAAGCATGGGAATTAGCCAATGACTTGGAAGCAATGGGCGACACATTGGTGTAGAAAGGGAAAGCTAGTTCGACGTTGTCACAAGTAGAAATGAAGACGTCTTCCTCAGGAATCAACCTCTGCTAAAAACAAATCACTTGGCAAGTATGGCGCAAGTACTACAGATGCACCCTATGCCGATGTCGGCCATTTCCCATGGAGTCATGAACAAATGTGCACATACATGCGAGCAAAATGACGTGAATTTGAGAACCAACAGTTTAGAAAATATGCATCACCTTTGCCCTTGAAGTGAAATCACAACAACCATTTACATTCTTGAAAAGTAGGTAGCTTGAGCTTTGAAGGTCAAATGCTAACCACAGGTTTGTGCATATATAACCACCGTCCCACGTTATTATGACATTCCAAAGATGAACTTTTTCACAATTAAAGGGACTATTAAAGAGATGCAGCCAGGTTCTGAGCGTTCAATCCACTTGAAAATCCGAAATGTGCAACACTTCCCTGTAACTTGATACAACTTCACTGGACTTCTTCCCTTGCATCACTATTCAGAGACCCTTGCTTTTCCCCCCCCTTGGTCATCCTCCTCTGTACGTTACTGGCACAACCCCCCTGTCTTTCTTCTTTCCTCCCTAAAGTCTCTGCATGCACACCATTTTCCGGAAAGAGGCCTCACTTTTTAGTGCAATGCATCATATCTTTCTTACTAAACAAAAGAAAAATCTCTTTCACGTAGATTACATATGCACATATCTATATGCATCAGAAACACAATGTACATGGAATCTGTACGCATCAAAACAAAAAACATACATACACACACATCTGTCAATGCATACTTGTGGATGTAGATACATTCTCATCTATATACATGTTCGCACGTGAACAACATAAACACACTACCACCACTTTGGTGAGTAAGGGATAGAGAAATGCCTGCACAAATGGGTCCTAGGGCTGCTGTCATGACCACATTTAATGTGCGTAATAGAGAGGATAATCTCACAAAGTTAGTCGCTAGCTATCTTCCCCTGCGCGGGTGGGCTTTTTGGAATACAGGAAGTCATACGAGAACAAAAACACTAATGTTAACCCTTTGAAAAGATGAAGAAGCCCCAGACTTCACGAGCACAGCAAAAAAACTCCCCTCCACAGTAACGATCAATGGCTCTTTTGTTAAAACATGAAGCATAACATAGTGAAATGAACGCAATACTGTTACTGAACTTACAAAAAAGATTTGGGTCCTTGTTCATTCACTGAATGAGCAAAATGTAGCAGCTTCAGCAAACTGCACGATCTGCCGACAACTCCTCCTTATCCTTCAGTGCTCGAATTCCTCTCACGTGGCATGCTTCCCTCCAATAATAATCTCTGTCCGCTTCTCCTCTCATCAGTGGCAGCCCAACAGTGCATCGCCCATTTGCGCGATTAGTATCTCTTCTCTGCTTCAAGTGGGCACTGCCATAACCTCCCTGGATGGGTGAATTTTCAGAATCCTCCTTGGTAGTCCGCCTCTGCCAAGAAAGCTTCACCAAGTACTGTCACCACCACTTTTTCCTTCGCATGTCACATGTGTCCAGAAAATCGGAATGTGAAACATAGTCACTCATTGGAATTGAGGGCAGGTCTGACATAAGAAACTTGCAGCATCCTCTGCTTCCTCGCGGATGTACAAAACAGATATCTGCTGTGTAATGTTTGTCAAAGTGAAAATTCCTCATTGAATCACACAAAGAGAACTCTGTACAGTTTTTAGCCAAATCTTTTCTTCATGTCGATGTCTGCAGTGCTTCATCAGCGGGGTTGTCATGCTATTATCTTGCAACCATCAATTGTTTATTACTGTACCAAAGGGAAACAGCTTTCCCGTTCCTTCTAAGCTGTCAAGGCCATTCACCGATCTATTAAATCTAATTTGCTTCTACCTCTGAAATATCATAAATCTATCTTCGTGACTCTTTTCACTCAATCATTGTGCAACACACATGGAGTCAGCTTCCATAGATTTGGCATCATTGTCCTTCTGAGCCACTTCAACTTCAGCAGAATAATGACATCCATGGGCTTCGTCACCTTCCTCCAACTTTTCTGCTTCGTCTGTCTCCGTCTGTTTCTCAAGCTTTTGTAATGAATAATCAAAAGTCCATTCTCGAGTGCAAAATTAATTCTCCCCCTTCGCTCATTCCACAGCAAACCACTAACTCAGAAAGGGCATAGTTTTCTTCCTTCTTCATGGTCCATCGAGCGGAGAGCTTCACTCTCTCAAACTGGTCTTTTTTCCTTCCTGACACTATCTCTTCTCACACATAGACTTTCCGAAGATACACCTTCAAGCCAAGTGACTCCTTCGAAATTTGCCCTTGCTGTTTCCTCCTCGTTCCGAACAGATAGGACCAGATGGCATGAAAAGGCAGAGACCACCCCCTATTGAAACTCCCTTGACAGCACTCAAACCGTTGCCTGTATGCGAGGAACTCCCCTCACAGAAGTCGGCCCCCCCCTTTTTTTCTATGACTCTCCCCCGAGTAATCTCCAGGCTCCAGGACAAAAGGTTTGTTTCTTTTCAGATCCACGAGCTCCCCTCGCCCATTGAAGACAAAAACACATACAAATGGTCTGCAAAAAACTTCCACCAATCCCCCAAATTTCCTTCTGACAGCTGCCTGCAAAGAGAAACGGGCTGAACGACCTTTGGCCGATTCCTTGATGCATTTTCAGATAAAAATGGAAGAAAAACAAAGGTGGCTTCGCCTCAAGTCACACACTTTATTAATATATATATATATATATAATTCTTTTAGTATGTAGTCACTGACAAGGATAACGGCCCTTCCTTTAAGAGCCTTGAAGGATGACTGACTCTCAGATAATGAGCACAACTGACTGCCCCGGAGAAAATTGCTACCACCAAATTTTCACAATTGATATGCATATCAATTGATGTGGTTTCGAGGATGATATCCGCATGATTCTCTTTTACCACTGCTCATAAAAAAGTTGCCCTTCTTGAATGGTGCCCATGAGGGTCACATCTTTGCTTATTGAGATAGACCATCTGTGTGAGCACACATGCGGTAACCACCATAACAAAAAGTCATATCTCCAAGTATTGCTTCCCTTGACAGCATTCCTCTTTGATCAAGAAGTCGTCATGTAGTCCCCAAATATTTCCTATCAATCACCTAATCACCCTTCAAGTACCTGAAATCAAACATATTTTTCTGCCAAATAGAACCACATTAGTGCATAAAAACCAACCATTTTGTAAGCTAAAGCCTAACACCACCATTCATGCTTGCAATGTTTCATGAAGACCAATTAGTTATGAAGGGTGGCTATTAGTAGAGTCAAGAGGACACAATGCTGGCCTTATTTCCACCCACCCTCGATGGGCCTAGAGACAAGTGGTATAGCCAGTATGTCGATGACCATTTCGCTACTTTGGAAGCTTTGAATTCCGCATTTCGCCAAATGTTTTGAAGTAATTCTTTGGAGAGACCTTTGGACATGCTTGAGGACCTAAGGCTCCAACTAAGTGAAACATTTCATGAACTTTATATGCATGCAAAAGCTCTAGTTCTCCATTTTCCTCATGCACTATTTGGTGAAAAAGTGGATTGAGAAGGACTTACCAAAGGCCGATCAATAAAAAGTACAAGAGTCCAAAAGGCCCGATGATACATTGGAGGAGTTTGTGGCAGCAGAAGCATCACGTATTGAAGCGGCAAAAGTCCACCTTGAGGGTGGTAGCGAACCTATTTAGTCAAGCTTTTTGGATCCAATCGAGAATCTTAAGAGGGAGTTGGAAGCTGCAAAGATGAAGCAAAGACACCATGAAGAGAACGTCCTCTCTCCACCCACATGACACAATGATGAGGTACTCATGCAACTTCGATGCAAATCAAAGGAGTTGCGAAGTGCTCAAGAAATTCAACAAAAGTCCACCTTGAGGGTGGTAGCGAACCTATTTAGTCAAGCTTTTTGGATCCAGTCGAGAATCTTAAGAGGGAGTTGGAAGCTGCAAAGATGAAGCAAAGACACCATGAAGAGAACGTCCTCTCTCCACCCACATGACACAATGATGAGGTACTCATGCAACTTCGATGCAAATCAAAGGAGTTGCGAAGTGCTCAAGAAATTCAGACAAAAGTATGGTGTACCATATGCAACGATAGTGGCTATTCGAGTGTTAACTATCCCAATCAAGTAGCTTGCTAATTCAATGGAAAGAATGATCAGGAGACCCAATATTGCTACTTTTTCAAGGGAGCACAATAACATGGTAACTCTCAAGTCATTGATAGCTTCTATGCTGGCCCATCAAATTCACAAAATAGGGATCATAACTACCTAGCCCGTACACAAGGCCTCTCATGTGCTATCAATGTGAAGAATATGGATACATACAAAGTAAGTGCTTCCTATTGGAAGGTCCACCATCTTGCCAACGTTGCCTTGATGTCAAAGACCATTACACCCGAGACTGCCCACGCAACCACCCTGCTCCCATCCATATGATAATAGTCTCTCCACAAGAAGAAGCTATGGATCTACATTCTTTGCCTATGTCATCCTCTACGGAACCCATGATGACTAGGGCAAAGAAAGTGGCAGCTACGAGACAAGAGGAGCAGTGAAAGTCAAAGGTGAAGGAAGATGGGAAAAAGACAACTCAATCATGGAGGAGGCGATTGAAGAAGCATATGAGAAGATAAGGAACACCTTGCGGGACCAACCACAAGGCCAGCCTGTGCCAATTGATCAAAATGGATGCTAAGGTACAAAGTGACTTACTCAAAGTCATACACTTTGCTTATTTGAGCCTGCCACAAAGTGTAGATGGATACTTGGTAGATTCACCCGGCTCTGTCAAGTTATCATAATCTGAGACTAATAGTTTCCATTAAAGATGAGGTTTTTATAGGTTTTTAAGGATACTCACCACAATGCCAGCCTATACCAATTGATCAAAATGGATGCTAAGGTGCAAAATGACTTACTCAAAGTCATACAATTTGCTTATTTGAGCCCACCACAAAGTGTAGATGGATACATGGTAGACTTGCCCTGACACCATTAAATTATCATAATCTACGGCTAACAGTTTCCATTAAAGATGATGTTTTTATCGGTAATATTGTTGACAATGGGTCTAGCATCAACTTGATGCCCGAGTTCACTACGAAGAAGGTAAGCTAGACTTGACTAAGAAAGCACCATTCATAGTGACAATGGTAGATCGACACCGGGTCACACCCCCGAGAATCATAAAAAATGTACTTATGATAGTACAAGGCTGCCAATCCATTCTAGGTTTTTCTCAAGAAACTTCTTGCTCTTGGGAATACCTTGGCTAAGGCAAACCAAGGCACTTCAAGATTGGAGCAAAAACATGCTTTGGATCTCTACCAAGACAAATGATCAGTTCCAAATACATTTGGCAGAAGGTTGTGATTATGAAAAATCAACTGGCTATACTACGGAAGCAATGGTAATGCCTTCCTTGCCTCTTGAAGAAGATAAATTGTTGAGCTGGATGATGGGCAGCGCGGAGTGCTGCAAAGTGGAAATTCAGAAAATAGATGAAGAATTGGACCAGGTTTAACTCTGCTCACCCTCTCCACATGAGAGTGGCTCTTCAACAGATGGTCAGCTCGAATAGATTTTCATGCTGGAATAGACCACTTGTTGCTTTCTTTTACTTGTGTGCTGGACTGCAGTTTTTGCTATTGTAAGGGGCATTGTTTCAGCTACTCTATTGAACTCAGGCTATGTCTGCTGGTTTGGTAGTGTTTTGGTAGTGGTCATCTTTGTCTAAGCAGGGCCCAAGTATCTAGAAAGTTGGAAGTGTACCATTTGTATTCTATGTAGGAGGTGTAGCTCTGCTAGAAAAGGTGTCTGACGAGGTAGCCTCTCTAGATTTAGGCAAGTGGAACTGTATGCTCAATTATGAGAGTAAGTTTTAGTGAGACTTGAATCTATTTGGAGTATTCTGGTTCAAAGTGTGGTCTGCAGCTGAGTGTCACTTTTACTTTTCTTCATCTGCTGCACATGTTTCTCATTGTTTGATTCATTAGCTGAGTCCTTGATACTTTCTCTGTACTTCACTTCAGCATGTGATGTATACTGTGGCTGTAGCCTCTCTTCCAAGCTCTGTGTGTATACTTGAAGGCTGCATTACTCTCTTCAGACTCTTTTTTTTTTTGTGGTGCCAACTTCCATGCCCAGAACATGCTATGCAGTATATTTCTTCTCCAAGGAGGGCGCGTCCCTAAAGTAGCCACCTGGTGAGGGAAGCTATAGTGGCTATAGTGCAATTAGTGGTAGCCTTTGCCTCTATCCAATTACTGGAATAACAAATGGCCATTAGCATATACCTCTTCTTACCTGGCTGGCGCATGGGGTTGATGGGGCCTAAATAGAGTTCAGCCTCCGATTCCTGAA
Source organism: Ceratopteris richardii (assembly GCA_020310875.1). Classification (NCBI taxonomy): domain Eukaryota; kingdom Viridiplantae; phylum Streptophyta; class Polypodiopsida; order Polypodiales; family Pteridaceae; genus Ceratopteris; species Ceratopteris richardii. The sequence continues at coordinate 57,605,645 of CM035429.1, forward strand.
TGGTTGCTGCCCTACTTAGATGCTATGTAATTGGAAATGTATCCGAGATGGCTTTGAAGCACATCATTGACATCTACCATATTTCTTCATGGAGTCCATGGAATCCTTGAAAATGCTCAACCATAATACACCTTGTCAAAGTAGTTTGTGCACCACATCCTTCCTGTCGACTGGGTTTCTTTGTGCACTTGTAGCCATGCCTGAACTTCGTATGAAACAAACATCATCAAACTTAGCCGCTGTTCAAGGAGAGAGGATAAGACTTTATCATATATACACTACAAAGCTACAAGGTATCAACCTCAAATTGCTCATGTTTTGCTTAAAACGTTCTGGTGGATCAATTCTATCAATCTTTGATTGATAAAAAGGTGGAGGGGACCATTTCTTATAGTATGTTGTTAAGTTTCAAGGAGACGAGGGGCTAAGGAGTCTTCAAACCACTTGAAACTTAAACTTCTTATTGAAGTTGTTTAATTCTTAATTTTGTTTATGGACTGCTTGACTGCTTGAAGAGCAGTGGGCATGCTAAGGATGGACACAGTTGTAGGTTCAAGCATTCCTTTTCTAGCCATTCCTATTCTCACCTCAGCTTCCTTGGTTTGAACGCTATGGGAGATATGATTGAAGAAGAATTTAATCGATATGAAATAGTGTTTCTTTTCTTTTGCCACATAGCCCTCCTTTGCTTGTAGTTTTTTATTTCCCTTTTTTTCTTTTTCTTTTTCATCTTCAGTAAGGTGAAGGTCAAGGATAAAGCTGTGGTTCCTTTTTCCTCTCGCATATTACACATGGTTACAATGGGTTTTTCCAAGTTGTTCTCCCAAAAAGAGCCAGGAATTAAAATTAAGATCCTGTGCCTTTCTTTTCTCTCGAGCTCGGAAGGCCCGTTCGGTTTGTAAGAATCTTCATGGTCATAAGCTAAAGTGATTGAGTCTATTGTGAAGAGCAGTACTCTTTTGGGCTCTGTAACTTAGAATGTCTTTCTTGTCTTAGGAAACTTGGAGCATTTAATAGCTATTTGCACCCACCTAAGGGAGGTTGTGCCAAAAATCTTTGAGGAAATTTTGAAGTCAATATTTGCTTGTATTTTGCAGCCATTGGTGATCTTGTACACCACAAATAATGACTGCAATGTAGATATCTCATTGATAGGACAATCTCTGTTGATAGAAGATGGAGAGTAGGCGAATAGGCAGGGTAGCAACGTTGATGCATTATACCTTTCTGGTGGGCCTTTTCTATCTCTCTTTTGGAGAGGAAGGGGTAGAGAATGAGAAGGTAGCCAACCTCAGAGAGCCGGCTTGTAAAGTTGGAATATGTCAGAAAAGATAATAAACTTCCAGTGGTACTTCTGTCAGCTTACTTCCATGAAATCCCGATCCTTTCTCAAGGAAATCTGGCACTTTAAGTCTGTGCCGAGGATGCAAGGTTTCATTGCATTAAGCGAAGCCGGAGGAGTAGCAACCATATTGCTGGTTGCATTTAGGCATTCCTAGTGTAGTTCAAGAACAGAGCAAATTTGAGGCCCATGAAGTGTGTAATAAAACTTACACACCTCTGGAATGGAGGTGCTAGTTGTGAAGAAGAAATGCTGGCAGCTATAAGCAAGGTAGCTAGGCTGAAGATGAAGATAAGAATCTGCAAGTTCAGCAGGTGTGTAAAGGAAGGACTCGTAGCAGCAAGCAGTGGTAAATATTTAGCTCTAAGTCCTTGAGAATGCTCATACACCCCTGGAATGGAGATATAAATGGTATATAAGAAATAGTAGCAGTTTTACAACAAGTTAGCGAGTCTTAATTATGTTGATATGAATTTCCAGGGTCAGGGGCATGAAAAAGAAGACCTGCAAGTTGAAAATGCATTGCTGAACTTGTAAACTGAAACAATAAAAAAAGGCCCTGTGCGAGGAAAAAGAAAATGCCCATTGATACTTTTATTAGTTGTCTGGACAAATCAAAACTTGGAATTGGAAAAGGCCACTACCATCATAGCTTCTTTAAATAAAGATAGATAATAGATGCACATGAATATATGCTTGAGTCTACGTTCTTTCCTTTCTCTTTTTTACCTTGCTTCATGGAAAAGAGGAGGAATGCATGTAGAAGAAACATTACAAAACTGAGGCCTCGAAAGGTAGGGGTTGACATTTCAAAACTTTAAATTAATGTATTATTCACACAATTAAATAGGCATATCGTGAAATCCAAAGTGAAGTACGTAATCTAGCTGTTTCTGGCGATCTCTAGTTCTGTTCTTGAGATATTCATTTTATATCAGAGCTCTTGAGGACATAAAGGATCAGACAAAGCTACTGAATCTTGATAAGTGGGAAATTTTTGTGGAGCTTGAAGGCACATTGACAAATGGTTTAGTCATCCTGCATGTAGGAGCTTCTGCTTGGCCAGGTAACATTGCACTAGATCTTTTAATGCAAATAGTTCATTTTGACTCTTTTTCCATTTCTATATTTCTATTAGCTATGTTGTCTTTTTCTTTTCTTCTGTAAAAAGTTTACAGTTTCAATACTAACAGAAACCATGCCACATTCAGGGAGATTGATACTGACAAGCACTCATTTATATTTTGAATATGTCGGGGTGGTGTCATGTCTTTCACGGCAAAGGTGGGGCTTAACAGGTGATCAACATGTAGAACCACAATGTATTGGACCCAGAAGTTTCTTTCTTTCTGATAAGGCACTGTCTCAAAATTCTCCGTGAGTTACCTCACTCTCACCTCCAAATTACGATCACTGCCCTATACAGAATGATGAGTACTCAATGACCATTCTTACCTTGTTTGATTTTTTATGATATTTTGGTGTAGTGATGGCAATGCTATATTTGAGTTTCCTGGGGTTTTTGGTCACTTGCGTCGTGAGTACTGGTTGATGATCATTCAAGAGATAATTTATGCCCATCATTTTATCAGAAAGTCATCTCTTAGTAGTGCTGCTGTTATGGAGGTGATCTCTAGAAGTGTTATGAGTATTCTTCGTCTTAAAGCTACAAGAGAAGCTCTTCGTGCATGTCCTGCGCGTCCAAGATTACTTCTAGCCTTCTCTGCTATGCATGAACTCTCTGATGGAAATGTAATATTGAAAATCTTGGAGGATAACTTGTCAAGAGAAGTGCTTTCAGATCCAAAACATGCTGCCTTTTTAGAGAAAGGGATCAGATACGCCAGATCTTCTGCTTATCCTCTATTTGCTGTGTTAAATAGTAATTCAAACAATGGCACTGGAATACATCATACAACTTTGGAAGTTGGAGAGTTCTTCCTTGACGATCTTGCTCGAGTGAAAACGGCCATGGAACAGTCGTTATCAATATGGAATCCAATGAAGGACACTGAAATATTGCCGTATGGGGAAAATCTTGACAGGTTAAGCATTAATGTTGCTGTTATCAAGGTAGCGCATGCACTTTTTCACTCTTTACATTCTGGTTTTCCATTCTTCTTGCTGAAAAAGTTTTACTTTTTTAAATGCAGGCTGCTATTGGTTCACTTCAGCCAGCAGTTCAATGCATTGACGATTTGCTTTCATGGAATGAACCTGTTAAGACCATTTCAATTATTGTACTTGGATCATCCATCATAGTAAGGTAATGCTTCGGGTCGAGTCGAATTATCCTTAATATTCTTGATTCCACGAGTGACTTCAGGATAACCTGTGGCAGAGCATAATAACTGTACATAGTTCTCATTCATGTTCATATATGTCAGGAACTTGATACGATATGTTGTCGCCTTACTTTTCCTTGGGATGGCAATGTTTCTTCTCTTCTTCAAACAAGCTGGAGATGGTCCACGAAGTATAGTTAATATATCTTCTCCAACCACTGAAGAAGAATTGAAGTTGGAGCATGTCATCAGTGAATTGGAGGAAATTTTAAAGAGAAGTAACATTGTTCTTCTAAAGATGAGATCGTTGTTTTATTCAGCATGCCCTGAGGTAAATTACCATCACCATGAGTCAGCACTTTTATATTTGACTGAGTCTTGTGCTGGAAATATTATATTTTCTTCCATGAACATATGTGAAATTTAAACTCACGAGGTATTGAACAAACCACCCTCAGACCAAAATTTGAGTGGAAGTTAAAATCTGAAATAAAAAGATCTTTCCTAAAGAATACATTTAAAAATTTATTTTATCTAATACTCCTAGTCAGTTGATAAAGTCGAAATTCTCTGAATTGCATGTGATGGATACAACTTTTATGTTCAGATCACATTTGATTTGATGATGAACGTGAACATAATTATACAGCAAGAACTGTTCTTTGCACGTGCCTCACGGACATGTACATTAAAATATTGAGAAAATGTCTTGTGATTCAATGCCGACGACTTTTCTGGTAGAACAGTAACTCCCCTATGCATTGTACAGACAAAGGAATCCGATTTTACTGCCCAAAAGCTGGTAGAAAACAAACACCAACCAATTGCATATTGCAAAATATGGTGAGTCCCTGAAGTGAAGTTAGTGTTGCTGTGCAAGAAAAAGAATGAAATCCTGAATGTATAGTCAGCTAGGCAATGTTGAGGAACTCCAACTCCGTTGCTTGTGAAGCCCAAATTGTTGCAGCTCATAAAATGACCTGTTATTAATCCTTTTCTCTTATGCATCGATTATGGAACTCATTTCCAAAGAAAGATGATAGCAGATTAAACCTAGAAACAGTTGTAGTCGAGGTACATGAACTCTGATGAACAGGAATGATTAAAGCATAGGTGGGACGCTCCCTTTGACCTGCTAAAATACCACATATAGGGTTCTGAAAAGATGTAGAAATAAGAACAGGAGTCATGAGACAAGTCCAGATCAAATGCCTACGAAACCTATATTATAGATCAAAACCAACTACAATGAAAGGACTCCATGAATGCAAAAATTTCTATGGTTGAAATAGGCGGTTACAAATGAATTTATGGGCAGTAAACTGCTCAGTAAGCAAACAACTTAAGTAATAAAAGCAAAAAAGCTAGGGATAAATTAGAAAGCTTTTTTGTTTTGAACTACCAAAAAATAATGTGTTAGAAACAAAATATTTTTGCGATAGTACCTAAAAAACATGATTTATAAAGCAAAAATCATAAACAAGATTATATAAACACTTAATGTTTTAATGAGTTCTAATTTGTTGAAAGTCATGATGAAGCTGAAGAGAAAACCACCAAATCAAGAAAAGAAATCAAACAAAAGAAGTGGTTGCGCAACAAATCCCCTTATAAATGTTGAAAATCAACAAGAAGACGAAGTTGAAACTACATACAATTTCTCGAGCAAAACGTATAAAAGAAATGAACTCTCATACGACATAGAGATTGGATCATGCAAAGCATGCAATATAAGCCCAAAGAGCTTGTGCCTACAGGCAAGTCTCTATGACATTTTACTCCTCGATGCTCAATTTAGAGGAGACATGTTAAAATAGGTAGATTCCTTAAGCCTCCCAACCTTCATTGGTGGCGGCCAAGGTACTCGCTTTATGGCACAAACTCCACTCACAGACTATCATAGTCCTCGAATAATTGTTAGCATTTTGGGTGCAAGTTCTCACGAGTTATCATCGATGGAGAATTGCGAATCAATCTGACACCTGAGGCTAACATGTTGCAATTAGGACTCCAACCATCCAAGGAGCACAATTTACATTCGCCATGGTGGATCAAAGTGAAGTAAGGCCAGTGGGGGTGCTAGAAAAGGTAGCATTGGATGTGCAAGGGTCAAGATTCACATTAGATTTTGTGATACTCCGGCTCCCACATACACCAAGAAGCTTTCCATTGCTCATTGGACGGCCCTGGACTCAATGTGGGTACAAGATGACCATACCATGAAGAAGGTGCACATGGAAGTGGACCAAATCATACGACACCAGGATCAACTAATTCCATAGCAGTGGCAAGAGACGCAGAACCAGAATTTCCATGCCTAACTTCCAAAAACAAGAAGACTAATTTGGACGAAGTCTACCCAACAGTGAAGTATCAACACCAAGAGTTTAGTCAGAACGAGCCTCTCAAGGGGAGCTGCCAGTCCAACCACTCCAGAGTGAAGAGTTATTTTCTTTAGCGTCTTTGATTAAGTATACTCTATAATTCTTTACCTGTACCCTTCAGGCTCATCCAGTTCTACTTGTATCCTTGATGCTAATTCCAGTTCTACTGTAATTGATCTGGTCTCTCAACATTGTACAAGGTTAATTAGTACAAATTGTCCTATCCTTCTGTTGCATCCCATTGCTCTGTTCTGTTCAAAATCCTAGAATATCCCTTCCCCCTTTTTCCTGTTCAAGGGCACACTATCCTAAAGGAAGAGAACCGACCTCCTGGCCACCTGAGGTGCTCGGCTACACCTTTCATGTACTAACGGGTGCATGTAATGTTCTCGTCCATTTGGAACTTCCAATGGACAGAGATAGTGATCAAGCCTTCAATGCTTCCTTTTGCTCCTTGTTGATGACAATATATAAGTGAAATAGGCCTTCTGTAGGCTCTAGAAGCGATTCCACGATTATAGAAATATGGTTCTGGACAGTTAAAAGTATCAACTTGTAAGTACATAGTATCATTCAATTTATGACAAAGTAATCTCCAACTGATGCACTATCTGCATTTCCTGCTGTATTGTTGTTAGTGCTTAAGTTCTAACAGCGATTCTTTATTCACTGTACACTCACAATTATTGGAGTGCAGTTCTGGTCACTTAGACTATCAACTTGTGAATGGATACCATCATTCTAAGGTTAATTTCATGATAAACTGAAATTTAAGCGTACGGTGAACTGCACTGTCTTGAAAACATTTATTTTCTCCTCAATGCTCTGGGTAGGATGCAAAAGCCAAAACAAAAACGAACTCGATCATTCTTTTTTCCGAAGCAGTTCTTTTCTGAACGCTTTTGCACTTGAGAATCTTCTTTTTTAAGTACATTTTCTCAGGAAGCTGATACACCTCGCTAACGCACTCTCTGAAGCAATGTGCTTCAATCATGGTAATGATTAAAAAACTGAAGACTTCTCTATGCAGGCTACATATCATGCTGTCTGGTTCTTGGTGATTGCGGCAGCTCTTCTTACCATCATACCAGCCAAAATTATGTTCTTACTGCTATATCTGGAACTGTTCACAAGAAGGCTGCCCCTACGTCAGGAAAATTCTGCAAAATTTACAAGGAAACTGAAGGAGTGGTGGTCTCACATACCTATTGCACGGATGCATATCAGGAAATCCAAAAGCACCATGAGAAGAAAACACATGCACCCTCAACTTGGAAGTGTGTAATGACTTTTGACATTCAATGTAAAGGGTGTGTAGAAGAAAACGCTGAAACCTCTGCCTCTAACAGACGAATCATGTGGTTCGGCTCACATGACATATCACTGGTTACTGTTGTACAATACAAAATCGAAGCCAATAACATGAGCTGCAAAGACCTGTTATAATGGATGTTGCAGGATGAATAATTTCGTACCTGTAAAATGACAAACATGGCAGTTTTGGAAATTGCGGAATGATGGGACCATTTCGTTTACAACTTATATTTCTGCATAGCGTAGTTACAAGACTCACGGGACGAGCGCTGTTGTTTGGGTACATGAATTCCTACGCATGAGGACTGTCTTTTCTGGGAGATAGGTCAGCTTACTACCCATCAAGAGAATGATATGTGCACTCGGGTATGTTTACATCGTGCAACACAACAGAGAACACATCAACAAACCACTGCACAAATCATCAACAAACTCCATCTACCAAGACATGCCACTCTACAAAAAAAATAATTGTTGCATAACGCATGCGAAATCATCAGAATTCAAAAAGTTCTACAAAGAGGGAAAAAAAGGGATGAAAAAAAAAAGGTCTAACAATCATGTATTCCACAGTAAGCAGTGACTACGGGGGGAAACGGGAGAGAATAAGTGCTTCGCATTATCTTACTCATTATGGTGCATAGCATTTATCACTGTGTTACAACACGCTCCTTTCTTTTGTTGCGCTCTATCTCGCTCACTCTTTAATAACATATCCTGCATTCGTTTGCCACACTTTATTTAATCTTCTGACTTGCAGAAAGACCCATGTAAGTACAGAATAAAAGCTTCTCTCATCAGCTTGTTCTAATTAAGATCCTTATTTTTTTCCATATGTATTACAAGATTTTCGTTCCCATAATACACCAGAGCACTAGATCAAGCTGGAAAGATATTTCTCTAAGCAAATTCAATTTTGTCCCAAGCATAATTTAACTAGTTTCAATGAATTTGCAGTAAAGAAGCGAATAGCTTCTTTTATTAAAAGCATGGACATGCTTGTGTCTGTTATTTTGTTTAGATTGCCGACGTTCCATATCCTATCCACAATAAGTTTTCCATTATAAAAAGGAAGAGATACAAGAATAGAGAGAGTTACAAAGAAAGTCTATCACTTTTTCTTCTTCTTTGTGAGGAATCCACTTTTTTCTCATCTTAAATTATAAAAGCATTTTAAATTATAAAAAGGAAGAGATAGAAGAATGTTAGAGAGAGTTACAAAGAAGTTCTATCACGTTTTCCTCTTCTTTGTGAGGGATCCACTTGTTTCTCATCTTATTTTTTAGAATGAACACCCTATGATACTTAAAAAGGAGAGTTTTTTAGAATCGTGAATTCTTCTATCTATACACAAAAGGGATTTCTCTATTGACCACTCTCTAAGAGGCTTGTTGAAGTTGATAGTAGATTTTTCCTTCTAGAATTTTTTAGAGTGCTTCACTCATTATGGCATTCCATAGACCATAAGAGCAACCAATTTCTTCATGGAGCAAAGCTTGCTTCTAGTTAGTTTGATGAGCTAGCAAAAGGAGATTGCTAAGGCACTTCCAATTCATGATGCCCTTAGGACACAAAAAGAAAAGGTGAGCTAAGTGTACCTTGCTGCTAAAGCATCTCTTGCACCATGGGGAAGCATCACAAATTTATTGGCTTTAACATTGGTCTACATCCCTTGGTGGAGAATTAACCACATTAGGGCCGGTTTCTTGTTCTCAATAAGAGGGTGCCACAAGTCCTTGAACTTAAGTTCCATCTAATCTAGGTCCAATTCAAACACCATTTCTTCTTCAAAGGGTGATGAAAGTCCAGGTTTCTTTTGATTTGCGGAATCTCCTCCATTTTGTTGCCATTGTGCCACTTTCGACCTTTAGGTGGGCGAATCCTTGCCAAGCACAAGGCAGGTCTTCAAGATATCCCACGGGTTGATTTTATGTCTTAATAGGCATAGGTCTTCAAATTCAACTCTACGATTCGAGTCAATGTCCACAAACTTGATCTTGTGTCTTCCATCTTGTCTCTGGAGTTGTTTCCACAGACCAAAAACTTTGTTCTAAAGCCTCTTGGCTCTCTAGAAGTTCTCATTCTCCACTCACATTATACTCATAATGGATAACCAAATAGAATCATGCTATCTAATGTCAACATCCCATTTCCAATCATAATTAATGAAATAAAAGGTTTTCATCTTCTTACATCCTTTCCATAGTGAGCACACCGTATCTGAACCCTTGGGGGCAATCAAGAAAGGAGAGAACAAGAGCATGATTAGATAGAGCTCTTTCCATCTAGGGATTTTAGTGAGAGAGAATCATGTAATGTGTAACCAAATAGAATCATCATATCTAATGCCAACAGCCTACTTTTAATTATAATTGGTGGAATAAAAGCTTTTCATCTTGTTCCATCCTTTCCATAGGGAGCACACCATCCAAACCCTTGGGGGCAATCAAAAAAGGAGAGAACAAGAGCATGATTAGGTCAATCTCTTTCCATCTAGGGATTTGATCTTTGGCACACCTCTCCTATTGGGATCCCTCATCCATAGAAAATTTCTATGAATCGTTTCCATCTTTTGCAAATCTTTGTTGCTCAATCTCCAATATGGTAAGTGGGAAGAACTAGATAATAGATCACATGAGGAACATGTTGACCACCATTGCATACCCCACCACATTAAGTTGCATTCCCTTCCAGTGATAGAGCTTGTTGTCAACCTTGGCAAGCACCCAATCCAATAGCTGGCTCATGGAAACCCCAAAACCCAAGGAAGCTATTGACAATGTTGAGCCCCTAAAAATTGAAAAGTGGACCTAAAAGCACCTTGAAAGCGATTTCCAAATGGTTGATTCTAAATATGGAGGCCACATAAATTATGTCCAGGCAATGTCAAAAGCAAGAGACACAGCTAATATCATTCTGTAGGAACACATTGGTGTCATTAGTGAAGAGTCTAAGAATTGTTTGATCTTGATCATGGGAGGGTAAGAGACCTTGAATATGTCCAAATTGCACTTGATTTCTAGCAAAACAACTAAGCGCATCAACAACTTAGTCCTTTTATTAATTCACTTTCAACGATGCTAAAGACTTCTTGGAAGATTAAAGCATCTCTTCATGAAATACATATTAGTGAAACATATACTTTGAAATTCAAAATACATACATACTCTATATTCCCAAATAGATACAAATTAGGAAAGCATGCATTTGGCACCCAGTTTCGTAGATTTATCATTTGCATCATAGAAGCCTACAATTACACAATATTTAGAAAGAACATATATCCACGTTTTGATCTTAGATACTCTCTTATCTTGTAGATCCTTGTAGAAAAAATTCATGGGCATCCCCCTAGCATAGTTAATATGGCCCTTGGTCCATCTTCAACATGCACTTAAACCAAAAAATCAATAGAACAAGAATATTATTATGGAAAGAAGTCTCTATGGTCTAGTGTTAATATGGCCCTTGATCCATCTTCAACATGCACTTAAACCAAAAAATCAATAGAACAAGAATATTATTATGGAAAGAAGTCTCTATGGTCTAGTGCCTAGTCTATGATGTTTGGTATCGAAGTGATTATGGCATCTACATTGCTTTAATGATATATTGTCATCTTGGAATTCAATAAGAGTTTTCATAACACTCAAATAGATAGATGATAGTAAGTTGAGATCGTTGCATTCCCTGTGAAGCTCTTTAGTACTTCCCAGGCACATTTCCCAAGGAGAAGACAATTGGTCACCAGCTAGTAATATGGAATTCTTTCATGGAGATCTTTAATGATAAAATTTTCCCCATGCACGTACTCTCCATTCTTAGGTACTCTCTCTCTTGCAATCTCTCTCTCTCTCATACCATACAAAGGAGCCCAAGGTGGCATCACATGGGTGCCACGTGGAACTCATGTGTGTGCCCATCTAAATAAGCTTAGGATATGGTTCATACCAAAATCCTCCAAGGTGACTCCCATGTAACATTTTCTTCCCCTTAATTCCATTTTTATCCTCAAAAATGTTATTGGAATTTCCTCTAGTAAAAGAGAATAAATGGAATAGTAGTCCCACTACATCCCCATGTACCCGGTGTACATGGTCATATCTATATGAAGTTTCCCTGTATCCTTCCCCTTAAGAAGACTCTAGGGAAGGTAATATAAAATTGGGAAACCGTCTCTGAAGGGTTCTAACCCACTCCCATGTAGAACAATCTTTTGAACTATCTTTCCACTTTACTAGAAACTTTTTATATAAATGACTTCTCGTTTGTTTCTCTCAAGTGCATAGTATGCTTTCACGCTCATGTGGAACAGATTGAACAGAAATAGGCTTTGCTACATCACTATCTAGAATGAGTTAAGGATCTCTTGGCTAAAACCCTTACATAAACGTAAATGGACTATGCCCAATGGAAGAGTGCTTGGAACCATTATATGCAAACTCTTCTATAGGTAAGTACTCTTCCCAATTAGTTTGCGTTTCATTTACATGTGTTGGAAGCGTATCCTCTAGGATTTGGTTAACCCTCTCTGTTATCCCATTTGACTATGGATGCTCGACTGTACTCATGTTAAGTTTCATATTCAACCTTTTGAAGACCGCTTTCCAAAAGTGGCTCGTAAAAGTCATATCCCGATCTAAGACTATGTCTAAAGGAAGACCATATAACTGGTATAGGTTTTCTACAAACAATCTAGCTAACTCAGGTGACTTGATAGTAATACATGTTGGAATAAAGCTATCCATTTTGGTTAACTTATCCACAATTACCTAGACCGAGTTGTGCCCTCTCTGAGTCTTAGGTAATCCTACTATGAAATGCATGGAGATACTCTCCCACTTCCCATTAGGAATATCCAACGGGTGGAGTAGCCCTCCAATCCTCAATCTTTAAGCTTTATTTACGTGGCATTTAATGCACTTAAGCACATACTCTAGGATGACCTTATGAAGTCTAGGCTAATAACATTTCCTCTTAACGAGATCATAAGCCTTGTTAGCTCTTGGGTGTCCCACACTAGGTAGGCCATGAGAATCATACATAATGTGCCATCTCATCTCAAGATCTCTAGTGGCACACACCTTTTCCTCATACAACAGATATCAAAACATTTCCTCTTAACAAGATCATAAGTCTTGTTAGATCTTGGGTGTCCCACACTAGGTGGGCCATGAGAATCATACATAATGTGCCATCTCATCTCAAGATCTCTATTGGCACACACCTTTTCCTCATACAACAGATATCGATCATGGATATTGTAATTCTTCCACTTGAATCCTTCTTGAGTACCCATTGATAATCCATCCTCATTGGAAACCCGTGTATCACGATCCCCTTTCCTTATGGCTTCCCAAATCTCGGAATATGGAGGATCAAGCCTACATTTCCCTCTAACAGACTCAAGTAGCGCACCAGTGATCTCAATAAAACTCAGTCCATTGAACATAGGCATGCGGCTAAGTGGGTCACCCACTATATTAAACTTTTCCTTCCTGTAACCTTAAACATTAAATTCTTCCTTTTTGTAAGCTCATAATAAAACTCATGAAGGGTCTACCCATCGTGCCTTTTGACCTTTAAGGTCTATTTGATGAGAGATCCACTTAATGCTCTCTTGATCAAACACTATCGTAACCTTGGCACCATATAGGTAATGATGCCACTTCTTCAAAGCATGGACAATTGCATACAACTCCTTCTCATAGATGGAGTAATTCTTCTGAGTAGGTTCTAGTTTCTTACTCTCAAAAGCTATTGGTCAACCATCTTGAACTACAATTGGTCCTATCGCAAAATCACTTGCGTCAGTCTCAACCACAAAGGGTTTATTGGGATCTGCTATGTGCAAAAGTGGAGCTATGGCAATTGCTACCTTCAATTTCTCCATACATTGCTTCTATTCATCTCCCCAATGAAAGGCTTTCCCTTTTCCCGTTAAGTCTTTTCGTCATCAAGACATCAATTTTGGCATAATTCTTAATGAATCTTTGATAGAACTCTAATAAGCCTAAGAAGATCTATGACTCTTCTAGGTTCTTGGGATGTGGCTATTCCATAATAGCTCATACTTTTTTAGGATCCATTTGGATTCCATCTTGGGAGACTATATGCCCAAGGTATCTGACCTCTGTTTTGAAAATTTCACACTTTGGGTCCTTGGCAATATAGATCAAAATATCATCTAGAAAGTCTCCTACAAATTGCTCTAGATAAGGCCGTAATGCACTATTCATGAGCTTCATGAAAGTGGCAAGAGTGTTGATGAGACAAAAACGCATCATCAAGAATGCGTAGTGCCTATATCTAGTCTTGAAGGAAATTTTAGGAACATCCTTTACGTTAATCCTAATTTGATGATATCCTGATCTATGGTCAAGCTTGGTAAAATACCTAGCTTGATGTAACTGATCAAATGGGGCTTCCAATCTAGGCATCGAAAACCTATTTTTGATGGTTACCTTGTTTAGTGCCCTATAATCTATGCATAATCTCATAGAGCTTTCCTTCTTAACCAAGAGCATTCGGGATGCCCAAGGTGAGTTAATAGGTCAAATGAAGCATTAATCTAAATAATTCTATAATTTCTTCTCTACCTCCTCGTGCTGAGAAACACTAAACCTATAAGGTGTCTTACAAATAGGGTTAGTGTTAGTAACTACCTCAATAGCATGGTCAATGTCCCCTCTCTCAGGTGGTAGCCCTCTAGGTAAGTCAGTGGGAAAACATCTCTAAATTCAAATATAAGATCTTTAAATTCTTTAACAACACACTCTTGCAAGAAAGAATAATGAAAAGTATTGTCCATAGTTACATTTCTAGCATGAAAGTATACATCATATGAAGTGTCTATACAATGCTTGAGATCTTGACTACACAACAAAAAGATCTCTTGTACATGCTCAAAATTACAAAGACTATAAAACTCTAAAGATGAGATGAGAGGTGCAATAGATACATCTCTCTCTCTCTCTCTCTCTCCCTGTATACAAAATTTACCTCCATTCTTTATAAATTCAAGACTGTTGTTTTAATAACTACGTTTAAGTGTATTTCCCAAGCCCCATAGCCATTGTCTTCCTAAAACAAGGTTTACCCTCCTCATATTCATGATTTGGAAGTCCACATGGTCAGTGGAATCCTATATCTTGACTTCCAAATTGGATACCATAGTATGCCATATTCTCTTGCCTTTTGCTTGCATCATAGATACTATGTATTTATGTGCACTAGGCTATTGGGGAATCTTTAGCTTCTTGACTAAAGCATAGTTTATGAAGCTATGAGTGGTAGAGTCATCTATCATGACTCGAATTCTAGTCTCGTACACACTACCATGAAGTTTAACGAGGTCATGTGGTCCAAACTAAGGTGACCACAATGACTATGTCAAACAACATGTGTGCTCAATGTCCTTGTGATGCATCTCTTCCACTCCCTTCAGCTAGATTTTCAATGAATGGGAAGTGTCTGCACTAGGTGGACCTCCTTTTGCCCTTATTAGGGGTCATACTACTCTGTGGCCTTCTCTTATTTTTCTTCCCCCTTCTTTAGTGGAAAGTTCCACTGTGCATGGTTTGGAGACAAGCGCATAAAGCACAAGTTTTCCCTCTTGGCCCTCTCATACTGTTCAGTAGGTAACTTAGGCCCTTATTATCTTTATTTCCTAATAAAGATTTTGTTTTTCCTCTTTGATAATTTCTTCTTGAACTTGGTTGTACTAAGAGGTTTAAGGGGTTGATCCATCTCCATAGGAGTATATTGAGGATGATTATGGTCCTCATAGATATGAGCATAACTGATTGCCTCCTCAAAGTTTTAGGTGTATTTCTTCTTACCTCTCTCTTGATGGCTTTGTCTAACCCCTAACAAACCCTCTAGTCTTTTGAAAATCATCTTATCCCTTAAGTTTCAGTAGATCTCCCTATAGTAGGATATGTAAACCGACAAAGGTCTACCTCTCTGAGTGATATTATCCCCCTCATCCTAATTCCTCTCTTCCTCATTCTGAGAAAGAAACTTAAGAAAGAGTTTGAAATTGACTATAGTCCATAGGGATGGAATTTTCCTCCTTGAGACTCATCCACCACTTATAACCACATGAGACAATTGAGATGGTTTCTACCTCGTCTGATACCAAGTGTTGCATTCCCTGTGAAGATCCCTATTTTTGGTACTTCCCATGCACATTTCCGAAGGACAAGACACTCAATCGCCAACTCATAATATGGAATTCTTTCACAGAGATCTCTAATGATGAATTTTCCCCTAGCCATGTACTCTCCATTCTTAGTTACTCTCTCTCTCTCTTATCATACAAAGGACCCCCATGGTGGCATCACACATGGGTGCCACATGGGACTCATGTGTGTGCCCATCTAAATAATTCTAGGAGATGTTTCACACCAAAATCCTCCGTGGTGACTCCCATTTAACAGAGATACACTTGAACTTGAGATACAAACTTGAGATACAAACTTGAGATACAACTTTAACGCAAAGTTTTTTAGAGGCCTCACTATTAAGAAAAACAATTATAGGTACAAAAATATTGGAGTATTTTACCATTTGTGGATAGTTTTACTTTTTTCTTCCTTTTTTGTCATCATTATAAATTTTTTCAGACCTCCCATGTGTTTTTTCATTGTTGATATATCTCGGCAGTGATGTGTATGAACATACGTACAACAAACGGGGCACTTTTTTCCCTCTTTAGTAGGTTTTTTCCATTGGCTTGTATGTACGTCTATAACCCTAATTGGTCACTTATCTTTTTCCGTTCACTTGGTATTACAATTATTATTGTGTTGTTCTCCAACTTCTTTTACTTTTGCTTTTGGAGTCCTCAAATTCCGACAATATTTGACACCCTTCTAGTCACAGTCTCACTATCGCATAAAAATTGGTGATCATAGTCAGGATGGTCACTAGCTCAAGATTACTTTGCTATGTGCATCAAAATTTTGTAGCTTGTTTTGGCCTCCAATGCACTATCATAGTGACTATGCATGTAGTTTTGTCCCTTTGTGCCAAACATATATATAGTTTTTGGTTTGCCAATACAAGCAGCTCAAAATCTACTACAAGTCTATAGAGGTTGATTGGGTATTTCTATTCAACTTTTTGAAATAAAATCAAAATTTTCTACATTAAGGTATTTATTGAACTACCATGGTTAAAAGAAATGATGTATCTGATATGAGGTCTATTGAGAATAAGTTGGATGGTTCTAATTACCTATTGTTGGCATACATGATGCAACATGTATTGGTAGCAAAAGGCTTTTGTAATATTGTACCAAGGTGTCAGAACACATCTCCTACACCAAAAAATACAATCCTTGAAGGTGATGCAAGTGGTGTTGAAGATGATGATCTTCAATTTCCTAGTCTTGATGTGGTTCTTATTGCACCTACTATAGAGCAACTTCGTTCGGATAGCAGACATGCACTGAGACATGTATTGATAGCCTTGTCTATCAAAAGTTTCATTAGCCCTCACATTTGATCTTGCAAAATAGCAAAGGATGCTTGGGATACTCTTACAACACTATATAAAAAAAGACATGATGCTTATGTTACTTACCTTCGAAAATAGTTGGAGAATGAGTATATGAACAAAGGAGATTCAATGAATTTTTTTTGACAAATATCAAGAATTTTAGAGTTTTACTTCTACTCTTCAGTTGATGATAAAAGCCAATCAAAATGCACTATCCTTTGAGGAGTTAGTCTCTATTTTGCTATAGGAAGACCAATCTACGTAGAACAAATGTCAGTTATGTGTGTTGCACATCAATATTTCTTAGCTAGTTAGAAGGACAAAGGTAAATAGAGTTGGTTTATTAGTAACTAGAAATATACTAATGTTGCATAGTCAAAAACGAAAGACAAAGATGAAAAGAAAACAAAAAAATAAAAATGGTCTTACAAGTATTGTAAAGTAAATCATCATGTCATTAAGAGCTACCCTAAACTAGCTAAAAAAGAGACAAAGAAGAAAGAGGCTAGAATGGGTGTTGCAAAGACCTCTACACCTAAAATAGAGTCTACTAACCTTGTTTAGAATGAAGAACGGGCATTTACTACTCATTGTAGTGATGAACCATCTTCTCATGAGTAGTGCATGCCTATAGTAAACTCAAATGTTCAATACTTTGATAGTGGTGCAACCAAACATATTGCATCACAACATAATTTCTTCAACTTCACTTGAGCCTACTCTTATAGGGAATACTATCATACCCGTTACAACTCATCCTATCCTATCATAGGAGCTGGAAAGATCATTCTTACTTCTATTGATGATAATTCTTTCATATTCTCAGATGCCTTATATGTGTGGGGATCAAGATAAATAAATCCGTTGTGAGTTTCAACACCAACCAAGATTGTTTTGGTTGTTGAATGTGTTGATGAGAGATGTACAATTTATGATCTCTTGAATGGTGGTGTTATCATTGCTTGTAGCATTTTATGTCATGGGCTATATAAGCTCATAGATTATGAAAAATCTCAGAATGTTTCAACACGTGCAATTCATGATTCTTATGCTATTTTAGATGCAAAACTTATGCGTGCTATTTTAGATTCTTATGCTATTTGAGATGCATAACTTTGGACATCTAAATTTTTCTAGTTTGCTTTGCCTACAAAAAATCTAAAATGGTATCCTCTCTACCCAAACTTGAGGCACCTTCGAACCATGTCTATCACGGTTGTATTTTGTGTCAAAAGTAGTATGCATCCTTCTCTAGATGATTCAATTAGAGCTACACATAAAGTGCACATTGTTCATAGTGATGTCAGTGTTCCAATGAAGACAACTTCATTTGGAAATTACCTATACTTCCTCACTTTCATTGATTGTTGGAGGAAGCTCAAAAGTTGAAATAGGAATCACTAATAAAAGCTCAATCAAAGGGTGAAGAATGCAGTAAAAGGGAAGCACAAGCATGGAAGGAAAGGAGGAAGGGATCTGCTAATTTTTCCCATCTTAAATCCCTCCCTAGAATAGGTTATATCCCATTTTTTACCCAAAGTACATGTAAAAATGTCTATGTTTGACATAATTTCCTACTTTTAACAATTGGCAGGTCAACATTGTATAAAATGAGTAGTAGTCAAGCTTTATGTGCATATGTAGAATAGCCATATTGAATTCCATAATTTTTTAACCTCGTTTCGTCCTCTAAATAGCCTCTAGAGACTATTTTTAAGACTAGATCAGGCACTAGAGTGTGGACATAGCTCCTAGAAAGTCTATATAAGTGAAAGAGCTTTGATTTGTAAGACAGATCTTGTGTGAGTTTAGAACTCTTATGAGCTTTGTGCTCTTACCTTGAGCAATGCAAGAGCTTCTTGGAGCACATTACCCCTTGCCTACTTGTGAGTGTGTGTGTGTGTGCATGCATGTATGTGCCTACGTGTGTTCTTGTCTATCTCTTGTTTTAGGTGTGTGTACTCTCCATCTTGTTGTGTATGGTCTTCATACCATTGATTGGTCACTTTGTGGATTTAACATTTCTTTATTGTGTTTGCGTGCAGGCTACAATGATGTGCTCTTACACTTTTGGTTCCGTTTTGATTAAAATTAAAATTTGACTCTCCAAAGCCTAAGTATTGTGATACTGTTTTGAGTTTGGTATCATGATACTAGACTCCTGAGTATCACGGATACCTAGTTGATATTGACACCCATGATATCATGATATCCACCCATCCCATACTCATGGTATCATGATATTTCACATATCATCAATACCTCTGGTATCATGATGTTTTCCCATCTAATACTCATGGTATCGTGATATTTCATATATCATAGATACCTTTGGTACTGCAATATTCACTCATTCAATACTCTTGGTATCACGATATTTCACATATCACCAATATTTGTGGCATCACGATATTCATTTATATGATACTCATGATATTGTGATATTTCACATATCACCAATACTTGTGGTATCGTGACACGTGTGCTATTGCGATATCATCCATATTTTTGATACTTGAGATATCATGATATTTCTAGTATCATTTTTCTTAGGTATCATGAAATTAAGGTATCATTTATTTTTGGATTTTTTTTCGGATACTATAAAGGGCTAAAATGCAGATTTTTTAAGGGAATAATTAAGAGGTTTTGAAATACATATGGATCTTTGATAGGTCTAATTTGCTTGTTGTTTTAAGATATGATATTTTCAAGTTGACCTTCAAGAGAGAGTGGTACGTCAAGTGAACTCTAGAGATTTTTTACAAATAAAAGGGGGGGATCCACCAAAAGACACTTGAATCTTATCCAGACTCTAAAAACAAGGACTTCAAGGGAATCGAACATCTCTAGGGAATTTTCATTCTCCACTCCTCAAAAGGCATTGTAAAATACGAAGCATATTTATTACCAGCCCTTTCATACCCAAGCATAACACTTTATTCTTCCAAAGGTGTATATAAACTTGTGGTATATTTTTCTTGCAAGTGTATACATTCTTGAGTGATTTGAGGTAAAAGAGGCAAGTTGAAGAGCCAAGTGAGCATTGCACGTATCTATTGCAACACTCTAACCTTTGAGTCAATTTGAGAGAAGGAAAAGAATCATTGCACTACATAGGATGATTGATTGTTTGATTGAGCATGCATGTGCATGATTCTTTTAGATCAAGTAAATTAACTGGAACCAAGAAATCAACACATAATAGCATCTCAACTACAGAGAGATCTATAGGCTCAATTAGGAGCACTTATGAAACATCAAGTGATTCTGAGAGTGAACTTGAAGCTATGGCATAATCAAGTTCTATGGATATGCAAAACCTAGATCCCAACACACAAGTGATTTGGATGTCCAAGGTTGAAGGAGAGTACCAAAGCAGACTTACCTTCACACATACAAATGATATAGGAGTTGCCATATATAAAGATTATTGTGGAAAGTCAACAGTTAGCTTAGGCAATCTCAAGGATCTAACTCTCCCAAATATCATTGTAATAAGACCTAAAGGAGTTACTAGTGGAAAAGATGAGAGAGTCATATGCATTATTGCCTAAAGAACGTACAATGCAAAAAATTGGATAAAAGTTAGTGAGGTGTATTTTTTGTTGGGTAAAATTTTGAAAGCAAAGGCTATTGTATGTATCATCCATAGAGTTAAGGCATTCTAGTTAGTCATGGTATTTTTTTTTTTGTGGAAGATGCTATTATTCCTTAGTTTCATGTACCAAGGAGACATGAATCAGCCCAAAAGATGTGTATGACACTTTGTTGCCTCTTTTTACATGTGATAGTCAAATGTTGTTCCGAATGAGGAAATGTCTTAGCCATTACAAAATTTAGATGTTAATGCAGATCATTCTATTTCTAATCTAGATTTACATAATTCATTTATTGATGAGAGAGCTAACATAGAAGAGGCAAAACTATTCCTTACTGGATGGTGCAAATTTTGAGAGATAGCAAGTTAGATGCACCTTTTCCATATTGTAATCATTTAGGCTCTCATAATGTGTCTTTTGCATTTGATTGTTATGCAATGGTTTTCTGTACTATTTGTGATGAGAATGAGCTTGTTTCCTTTGAGAAAGCACGAAATTCAAAAAATCTCATGGTTGTTATGCAATCCTAATATGATGCTATTATGAAGAATGGTACTTGGTCTTTACGTAATCTATCTCCATGCAAGAAGGCTGTTGGCACTAAACGTGTATACAAGATGAACCAAAGCCTAATGGAATAGTTGATAGGTTCAAGACTAGGCTTGTTGCCAAAGGTTATGCTCAAGAGAAGTGCATTGATTTTGATGAGACCTTTTCTCGCATGTGTCAAATTCCCACTATTTATAGAACCTGTGCACTTGCATCTCATGATGGTTGGAATGTACATTAGTTGGACATTAAAACTAAAATTATGAATGATGATTAACATGAAGAAATTGTATGTATTTCATCCCTGTGCATTTGCATAGAAAGGGCATGAAAACAAAGTGTGTTGGTTGTAAAAGGCATTGTATGGATTGAAGCAAGCACCACATGCTTGGTCTGAAAAGATTTATTACTACTTGCTAGCACATGGATTTGGGAATAATCCAATTGAGAGCACCTTATATGTTAATACTACAAATGATGTAGTTTTGATCATTTTTATATAATGATGATATGTTTTTATTGGCTTTAATGAGAAGCATATCGCTAAATTTAAGGCTAATTTGCACGCCTCTTTTGATATTTCATATTTGGATCATTTGCAGCATTTTTTGGGCATTCAATTTATGCAAGTTGATATAGGAATAGCTTTGTGTCAAACAAAAGCTATTCCCCTATTTCTTTGAATAGCATTATTGTAGTGTTTTAGCCTTGAAGATTGAAAATCTATTGCCACTCCCATAGTGATAGTTCTATAGTTGAGTGTTCATGATGTTGGATATGGGTTTGATGTTGTTCTCTATCAATAGGTTGTTGGATGCTTGCTTTATGTATGCATAACCCATCCTTAACTTTGAATTTTTTATCTCTGAGATGAGAAAATTTATGCATCGCCAAAGTGTCAAGCATTGATAGATGATTAAGCTCATCTTTCACTATTTGACTGGTACCCAACTACTTGGATCGTTCTATTCCAAAGGGGATCATTATCGCCAAATTTACATGTTTTTTCTAAATCAGATTGGGTTGGTTGCTATTTTGCTTCATGCCTGGTCAGTCATGCCTATCTTGGTTGAATAAGAAGCACCCTAGTGTGGCCATTTTTAGTTATTAGGCTCAATATAGGCAGCTTTCATAGCTACCATTGATTGCATGTGACTCAAACACCTTTTGGTTGATTTTGGTGTTGGTCAATCCTCTTCCATGAGATGCGTCAAGTTTCCATTGAGGCCATAAAAAAAGCATGAAGTAAAATTCATATGAGATTCATCAGAGTTAAATAAAATATTATAAAGTATTTTCATCCCAATATTCTTTATTTGAACTTCCTGTGCTTAATTAAGTCCAAGAACTTTGTGAAAATTCTACAATGTGGTGCTATATATGCACATAATTAACTATGATATCTTACATATTGTATTGATTAAACTTTGATATCAAGCACATGTGTCTCATGGAAATGGTGAGGTGCATGGTTAGAAGTCAAGCTTTATCACATAGCTTCTGGTTTGAGGTTGTTATGTGTGTATCATATGTACTTAATAGATATCCCACCAAAGCACAAAAATCCATAACTCCATATGAGGCTTGGCATGGTCTCAAGCCATTCTATCCCAACACATAAGCAATAGCATGGTAGGGCATATACAAGACTTGGACACATCCAAGAAGGTTTGGAAGACCTTGGAGAGATTGTATTCTTCATTAACCAAGGCAAGGAAGATTCAAATCAAGAATGTGCTAAATGCCCTTAGGAAAGCACCAAGCACTAACATAAATGATTACATTTTTAAGTTTATGGATATTGCAGATGCCCTAGACTCAATTGGGAGCCCAATTGAAGATGAAAATCTTTCGTGCACACTCTCAATGGCTTGAGAGAGGGTGAAAGGTGGAAATCATTCACCACAGCAGTGTATGTGAGGGATTCCATATTAGAATGTGATCAATTAGTCACATTTATGGTGACAAAGGAGATGATCCAAGGAGGTTCACAATCAAAGGGAAGCCAACCCCAAGTTTTCTATGCAGGTAGAGGCAAAAGAAAAAGAGATGGATGAAACTCCCAAGTCAGAGGGAGTGGAAGGTCAAAATCAAGCTCAACCAACCAATAAGGCTCCAAAAAACGCTATTGATCAAGAGGAAGAGGAAGGAGCACATGATAAGGAGGAAGATCAAATGGAAGAGAATCATCCAATGGAGAATGCTAAAAATGTGGAAAATCAGGCCATTATGCAAGAGATTATTGGTCCAAAGGAGGAGAAAATCAAGGATACAAAAGGAACCAAGGTAATTATGCTAGTACTTCAGCAAATTCACAAAATGAGAACTTGCTTAAGATGTATGGTTCAAGTGAAAGAGTCATTTAGATTTTACATGGTACATAGATAGTGGTTGTAACAACCACATGAGTTGCAATAAAGAGATTTTCTTTAATTTACACTCACCCATAACTCAAGGAAATCTAGAGATAGTGGAAAACACTGAGTACAAGATTACACATGTGGGAGATGTTGCATTAAATGGATCTCAAATCTCCAAGGTGTTGAAGGATGTGTTGCATGTGCCAACCATCACTAGGAACTTGGTTTCAATAGGTCAAATGGTTGAAAGAGGTTATGAAGTGAGGTTTGGTACAAAGGCTCAAAGATATGCAAAGAAAGGGCTTTCTGAGTGGTCTATGTGATATTTTATCTCTAAATATGCAACATTTGTGCCATGCTTTTCAATTAGGGAAACAAAGGAGATTTCCATTCAAGAAGGGAGCACACGTGAGAAATGAAGTGTTGAATCTCATACACAAAGATGTATGGGGACCTACAAGGGAGCCATTTATTAGAGTTAATAGATATTTTTTCACATTTATACATGATCATTCAAGTTTTGTTTGGATGTATTGCATGAATTCAAATTCATAGGTGTTTTGCCATTTCAAGAGGTTCAAAAACCTAGTGGAGAAGGAGACATGGAAGTATATAAAGACTCTAAGATCAAATGAAGGGAAGAGTATTTTTCCAATGATTTTTCAGATTTTCTACAAAAACATGGCATCAAAATGAGATTCACTTTCAAGTATACATTGCTATTATGAAGAATGGTACTTGATCTTCATGTGATTTGCCTCCAAGCAAAAAGCTAGTTCGCACTAAATGGATATACAATCTGAAATGTAAGCAGATGAAACAATATAGGTATATGGCTAGGCTTGTTGCCAAAGGTTATGCTCAATAGAGAGGCATTGATCTTGATTATACCTTTACTTCCACATGCCGAATGACCACTGTTTGTAGGCGTTGTGCACTTAGAACTCACCATGGTTGGAATGTACATCAATTGGACACTAAAATTGCATTTCTAAATGGTGATTTACATGAATAAGTGTATGTATTTCAAACCAATGATTTCTTGCAGAAAGGACATGAAAAAAAAATGTGGAGGTTGAAAAAGGCGCTAGCACATGGTTTCGAGAACAGTACAACTAAGGGAACCTTATATATTAAGCATGTAGATTATGTACGAATCATTGTTGTATATGTTGATGTTATGTTACTAACTATTCTAATAAGAAGCATATTGTTGAGTTTAAGGTTGATTTGCAAGCCTCTTTTGAGATGTCAGATTTAAGGCATTTGCACCATTATTTGGGCATTCAATTTACACAAGTTGATGGGGGAATAACTTTGTGTTAAACAAAATACATTGACACATTATTAAAACATTTTGGCCTTAGAGGTTGCAAACCTATTTCCACTCCCATGGAAACCAATTTACAATTGAGTCTTCATGATGATAGAGATGCATTTGATGTTGTTCTCTATCAACAAGTTGTCAGATCCTTGATTTACTTATGCATAACTCAGTCTGATATTTAATTTGTTATCTCTCAAATGAGCAAGTTCATGCATTGCCTAGGTATCAAGTTTTGGCAAGCAGTTAAGTGTATCTTTTGCTACTTGAGTGGTAACCAACTACGTGGATTGTTTTACCACAAGGGGGTGATTATTACCACCAAATTTACATGCTTTTTTTGACTCTTACTAGGTTGGTTGGTATGACACTCGTGTGTCCACCAATGGTTTTTGCTTCATGCGTGGTAGCTCATGCATATCTTGGTTGATCAAGAAGTAGCCTATTGTGGCCACTTCTAGTTGTGAAACTGAATATAGGGTAGCTTTCATAGCTATTATCGATTGTGTGTGGCTTAGGTGGCTTTTGGCTGTTTTGGGTGTTGCTTAGTCTTCTCCCACGATCATCTTTACTAATAGTGAGAGCACATTGACAATTGTGAGAAAACCTATGTTCCATGCTCGCAAAAAGCACAACAAGGTTCACTATCATTATGTTAGGGAGAGGTTCTTTGTTGGAGAGATCAATTTGGCTTATGTGCCCACACAAGATAATGTTGCAAACCTTTTCACAAAGGCTCTGCCTAGGGAGAAATTCGAAGCTTTCTGTTAAGCTTTGGGCTTACTTCCTTTTGTGGATAGATTTTTTTCCACATATCTTAGAACTTCCTTATACATGAGTGCAAGCTTCTTGTTCATCACATCACTCCTAGGGGGTATCTATTGATATATTTTGGTAGTGATGTCTGTGAACAAGTTTAGGACCACTAAGGAAACTTTTCCCCTCGTAAGGATTTTTTTCACTCTTCTTGTATATACAACTATAACCCTAATGGATCACTAATCTTTATACATTCACTTGCTAATACACATGTATTATGTTGTGCTCCTAGCTTATTCTTCTTCTTTGTGTTGTCTGTGTGCTTTTGCAAACTTTGAACTCCAAGAACTTTTATGGGGACATTTCTTTGACTTATGGTCCAACTTTTGTCTAAGATTCTTGGGTATATGAACATATGCTTCACACCCAAAAACTCGAAGTTGATCATAATATGGTGGATTCCCTGTCCACAGCTCTTGTGCTACTTTGAGACCTTTGGCAGTACTAGGTGAAAGGTTAATCACATGAACTGCAGTCAATACTGCTTCTGCCCAAAAGCCTTATGAGAGGTTTGCATGATGCAACATAGAGACTACTCTATCTTGAATAGTTCTATTCATCCTCTCAGCTACACCATTCTATACTGGGGTATAAGGAGCTGTAAACACTCTACGAATTCCTCTAGGCTGAGAGAAAAGGCTGAATTCATGTGAGGTATACTCACCCCCATTATCTGAATGTAAAGCCTTAAGCTTAGTTCCTTTTTCAGTCTCAACTGAAGCAAGCCATTTTTTGAAAGTAGGAAATACCTCATCCTTCCATTTGATAGGATATACCCAAAATTTTCTAGTAGCATCATCTATGAAAGTGACAAAGTAAAGAGAACCACCTAAGGACCTAGTGGGCATTGGACCACACACATCTGTATGAACGAGATCGAAAGGTTGAATTGAAGATTCAATGTGCATTCTATGCACATTTCTGGTTTGCTTTCCATATTGACAATGCTCACAAAATGAAAAATCAGAGAAAGATAACACAGGTAAGTAGCTAGAACGAGAAAGATTTTCCATTCCACTACACGATATATGGCCCAAACGACCATGCCAAATACAAGCCATAGGATGTTCAGTAACAGCTAACAAGTGTTCTTTCTGTGATACAAATAAAGGATAAAGTGAGCCAACTTTGCTTCCTTTTGCAATAACCATATTGCCCTTTGATATACGAAAGGACTGAGCATAGAAGACCACCTTGTAACCAAGGTCATCAAGTTGACCAAATGACATCAAAATGCATGATAACTAAGGTACATGGCATACATTATGCATAGTAATGTTTGAACCATCAATGAATTGCAGGACCACATCTCCAATCCCCACAACATCGCATTGGTAAGAGTCACCAAGTCTCACGGTACCAAGAGACTTTGCTGCATAATTAGAGAACCATTCTCTATGTGGTGTCACGTGGAAAGAAGCACCAGAATCTAGCAGCCAGGTGTGGGAAAGAGAATCAGCCATTAAATCCTCAGTTGGCACATTACTATCAAGTGTCAACACATCAACATCATCAGAAATAGCATTAATTTCTCCAATCTTCACAGTTGAAGTAGATGGTGCAGGTAATTGTTTAACATGCCCATCAACATTATGTCCTTTACCTTTAGCATTCTTTAATGCATACCAGCCTTTCTTCATGTGTCCTTTCTTATGACAATAATAGCATTCGATATCCCTCTTCCTTAATTTACTTCTACTCTTATTCCATTGACCATTCTTTTCCTTGTTCTTGCTCCTGCCACGTTGTTGATTCTTTCCTTGGTAAGAATCACAAACATTATATGCATCTCCACTCTGAGTGCCAACCATAGATTTTCTACGAATCTCCTCACTCAAGAGTGCTCCACATATGTCATCATAGACGAGTTTACCACCAGGTGCACTATTGCTAATAGCTGTGCAAAACGTATCCCATGATGATGGCAAGGTGCATAACAACAATACTGCTTTCATTTCATTGTCCATATCCATTTTCTAGCCTGTAACTAAGAGAATATAGCATCAAACGCATTCAGATGAGCAGCAACACTATCTGTGTCCTTCATATGAAGGTCATACAATTTTCTCATCAGATAGACTTTATTTGATGCCGTCTCTTTTTCATATGTATTGCATAACTTCTTCCAAAGCTCCTCTACACTTTCACAGTCTAATACTGTAAAGTAAACATTATCTGCCAGCTGCAAGCGAATGGTAGACCTGGCCATTTCATCTAACTCATCCCAATCATCTTCATCCATGTCAGTAGGCTTCTTTGAAATTCCATTTACTGGCTTCCATTGCCTCCTTTGAATCAGCACATCTTTAATCTGATTCTTCCATAGAGCAAAGTTTGTGCCATCAAATCTTCGGATCTCAAAATGGTCTTTGCCTTGCAAGTTATAGCTCCTCCTCGAAACACTAGCACTAGACCCTGATCTGCCGGATGTGCCTGAGACCTCTGATGCCATGATGGTAGAGAACTTAATAGAATGATAATGGAGCTAGCAGAGTCCGAACACCAACAAATAAGTGTATCAAGGAGTAAATCGAACACTGTATAGTTGACAAAACCAAAAATCTGGAAAAATTTTGCCAGAGTATCCTCTACAAAATGAGCGTATGACCAGTGTCAAAATATCATAAAATTGTGAGTACTGACATGTTTTCCTACATAGTGAATCACTGACTTCACTGCATATAATCAATTACCCAATAGAAGGCAACTAAGCTTATCGAGCATCTATGAACAACTATCATACATCTCCTACGGCGAGGCTGGGTAAGTCTTCCACCTGCATCATCAAAGAGACCCCGACATCCGGGTGTCTCCCAGTTAAGAAAACCTCACCACGACCCTCTTTATCAAATGTAAAAGGCTTTATGCAAAGAACGTAACCACTATATCAATGACCACATGGACGTACATAAGCGGTATTTACAGAAGCATACATAGTGTGTATGTGCTCAATATATGCAGTAAAATGACACTAAAGGCTGAATACATAGCCCAAAAACTAGCCAATAACACTTGTAAGTGTCTATCAGCTCTGATATTTTAGGCTCAAAAAACCTACATAAATTTGCAGCAACTGCTCCAACCAAAACTGAAACCTTTCAAGAAACCTGTAGTTTTATGAGTGTGGCTGAAAACACAGCCCCAAAGGTTGATATTTATTTTCGGAGAAGTACAAAGAACACTCTTCTTGATGTTCTTGGACCTGTGTGAAGAGAAATATGTGCAGAAGTACTCCAAAATGGCTCCAAAAGACACTCAAAAATGCTTCAAAAATAGGCTTTGAAAGCAAAGAATGAAGCTTTGAGGGACTAAAACATGTTCAAGGTAATGTCAACATTAGTCTTTCCCCTTCTTCAGACACCACAAGAGTGTAGCTTAGTGGCAAGAGATTGCCATGGTTAAGCGAGCTTCGGGGGAACAGTACTGGGATGGGTGACCTCCCGGGAAGTACCGAGAACCTCTTTATTCCTTGATCATTGAGGTCCTTCCTCGCACGCAGCCAACGGCGCCAACGGTGGCTTTGGTAACTCGGATGACAAGGTATGCCAAGGTCTATGCCTTGGTCGTCGCCTTAGTCGTAAGCCTTGGAGAAAGCCTAGGGGGGTCGCTTTGCTCGCACAAAAGGAAGAAATATTTTGCCTCGAACTACTCTAATACCAGTGAAGTATTTCAATGGCAACGCACCACTGTGCGCTCTCCTTCTCGAGAGCTTCATGAAGATATGCTCGGAGTAGAAAACCAAGCTCCGAAGGCCATACATAGTACTCCGCATAGAGCCTGCAGAATACACAAAGAACACAGTACACAAGGAGCATGAAGGTAGACTTCTTAGGTCTTACAAATGCAGTCGAACTTACAGTCTGTGACTGAACAGGCCACTATATGTTTTATTAAAGAACATATACAAAGAAGTGTCGAGTGGCCATTTGGCCTTTCACATGGACACTAACGGTAACAGTACGTTTGCTTGTTTTTCCATGCTATGATAATGCATTTAAGAATGCATCTCAATGAAGTAGGTGAGATCCACGTAGACCTACAATAGTGCATGTATTGATCGATTTAAGTAACGCACTTAAGGCATGAATGAATGAACAAAAATTTTTCATTTAGCACAAAATGGACTCACAACATGGAGATCATTACATATTGAGCATAGCAAATTCATCATAGGATGTCATGAAAATGAATACAAATTAAGAGCATGCTATTGAATAAAATTGAGTTCTATACGAGGATTTCATACATGGTTTAAAGAGGGTTTCAATGTTTGAACCTTATCCATGCTTGGCATATAAGTTTTTGGCATACATTAAGTATCTATACCACTGAAGTGATCATGTATTCATGGGTTGATGGAATGAGAGAGAAAGAGACAGAGAGAGAGAGAGAGATTAATTTCACTAATTTTAGGGTTAAGATAAGAAATGACTTCTTTGTATGAAGTCAAAATCATAAAAAAGAGCATAGATAGAAAAAACTATAAGCTTAGGGTCCTATTTATGGACTCTAAAGTTCCGTAAAACCCATTGTATGTGTGATCAACAAGGCCAAGGACATAGGATACAAGTAAACCAATGTTTCTCTTCTTATTAAGCATAAGTTAGTAGTTACAATAATTCTGAAAAGATATCCAAAGAGAAACTAAATCCTATAGGAGACCCTAACAAAGTGATGGGTTAACCTTTAATAATCATGACATATGTCATGAAGTTCAAAGACCTTAAGAACCTTGAGGACAATGATCAACTAATGGGGGGAGAAAATTCCATAAAGTGATAAGAAAGGGCACAAGGTGATTGAACCATGTCATCTTTTTGAAGAAACTTATTTCTTCTCCAACAATATCCTCCCTTTTTGAAAAAAACTATGATCTATTTGGAGCTTCAAAAGAGAGTTGCTTCGAGAATGAAGAAGTTGTAACTCATTAATGCATATATGGAAAAGAGGATAATTTCAAAGTTGAAAGATACTCTAACTACCACTACTCCAGAATATACTTAATGAGCAAGGGACAATTCACCAATATGGTTGATAACGTAACCGTTTGGTTAAGACAACTGACTATTCACTTTGAGACAGATGCATAGCTATCTCAATTTTTAATATCTAGTGTGAAAATACTAGCTTTATTATCAAATCATAGATAAAATTAATATTTTTTATTGCATCTAATAAAAATAAGTTCAATCTTCAAAGCCTTTTCAAGTATCATTTAAGGTTTGATAAGTATAAATCTTACAAGTCTATCTTGGATACTTGATTAAAATATAAGGAAGAAAGTTTTCTCAACAAGTATCAATATTAAGAGTTAACATTATCCACATCAATATCTTGAAAGTGTATAGTTTTTGGGTACAAAAAATCTTTAGAAGGGGGACAGAAAGGTATCATTGATATCATTCTTCTAAGCAATAGGTACATTCCTTGACTCTTCTATGAAATTTAAGGGGTATTTTTGGCATCAAGTACCTTGAATGTTAGATCTAAACTCAAAGAAAGTAAGACATAGATATGTAAGGATAGAATTCATGAAGGAAATCTAGTTTGGTGATAACCAAAGTATGAGCTAGTCAAAGACTTGAAGTATATCCATACTAAGGTACTTGAGAATGGAAAATTTGGATAAGGAAAGTAAGCGTGTCAACTTGCTTAAATCAAAGGGATGACACATAGTTTTTTATTCTATAAGAACAATTAAAGATTCAGAGAACATCAATAGGATGCTAAAGACTTATGGAAGATGAAAACTCATGAAGGTATGAGTTAAAGATTCCAGGCAAATCCTGTGGATAAACATTAAAAATGAATAAGGGATATGAAAGATAAATACTTGATCTTATCTCAAATTAACTAAGCTAAAGTAATTTGGGAAAGCTAAATGACCTAGACATGTCAAAATGTTCAAACCCTTAATAGTTTAATAAATCATCTCAATGGAAGGTTAATAGTTGACCAAAGAAATCTTTTAAATATAAGATTAATTGGCATGAGGATTAGATACCTTTGCCCTTTCTCTCATGAATATGGTGCTAGAGAATGTGGGGATGGTATTCAAGATCATGAGAAATGATCAGAGGACATTGAGAGGATAAAGAAGGTGGAAAGATAAATGATATAGTTCTACATATTGGAGAAAGAACTCACTAGATAGGGCAATACTCCATTTGGGAGTTTTCTCTGATGATGAGAGAGGAAATAGACTCAAGATTTGGTAGGAAACATCGAGATAAGCCCTAAAGATATGATCATTGAGAATAAGGTCTTAGGTTCATAAAGAAGTAAAGAGATTTATGTACTTGAACCAGATCAATACACTTGGTAGTATTTACAAGATGGTAAAATAAAGATGACATTTACCTTAGAAAAGAATATCCTTTATCTTTTTAAGAAGATGCATTCTTTTAAATAGAATGGATGACCATCATTAGATTGTGCATTAGATGTGGGAAAGACGAGGATAAAAACTTTAGGGAGTTTTTAGACTTAAAATCCAAAAGTGAGGATCTTGCTAAAAGTCAAGGCTATTCAAATATAAATCCTTGAATGATAGAATGATCTATGAAATATCATCCTTTGAATTGGATGATAAAAACAAGTGATTCAAGAATGTTCACTAAGTTCCGAAAAAGGTCTAAGACATGATGCCAATAAAAGATATCTTTTCTTGCAAGACCTTGGAACCAAAAGCAAAGAAAAATTGAATTATATAATTCCATTCAATAGATAAAAGATCTCGCAGAAGGCACCTCGATGGCTTGATAAGTATATTTCCTCAATTAACTTTGAGGATTCTAAGTAATTGGTGAAAAAAAAGAAGAAGAAGAAATGATTTGTTCCTCTTCACAAAGCATTGGTGACCTTTAAGGTTAGTATGTTCAACTATCTATGATATGAACTAGAGTTCGTTCTAGATAGTTAATATTAGCAGTCTTTGAAAGAACCTACTAAGCAAAGATGAACAAGGAACTTGGGCAAAAATCTAGGAGAATGTTCTACTGTTAGCCCCAAAAATGGTGGATTTTTATGCACTAATGTGGTTCTATTTAGCAAGAAATACGTTTGATTTCAGGTACTTGGAGAGTCAAGCAATTGGTTGATAGGAGGTATTTGGGGACTACATAGCACTTTCTTGGTTCAAGAGGAATGCCGTCAACATTTGGATTTCAGCCATAAAAAAAATATTAAGCTTCAGGATGATCTTGGAGTAGGAAATCCATGATGACATAGTGGGAGTCTGATTGGTCTCAGGGTTTGGTATTATGTTTTGGGTTGAGCAAAGCATGTGAATCATGCGGTTTTTGTTGAGTTTTGTTGCAGATGACCTAGTGAGGATTGGACTTAAAATGGAGTCTCAATTTTGATTTTAGCCACGCTTGCTTCTGGAGGTGGTCTTGCTGGAAATGTGGTTAAATATATGCAGGACTTGTTTTGTATCAAAAGATGAAGAGGATTCGGTCGAATAGTACTTCTCGTGACTTGAGAAAGCTTCTATGATTTCCTTGGATGGATAAATTCCAGCAATCCTTAGCTCCTCTTGCGAAAGGTGAATGCCTAGATGTGTCATTGGAAGCCATTTATGCCACTTTGACAGCTATCGACACCACCGTCGTGGCCATCACACTCTTTCAGTTATTGAGGCTTTTTGTGAGGTGTGACAATTGGATTTGGAATCGGCAGAAGGTTTTTGATGGGCATATCGAATCTTGGTTATGCTATTTTCTTTGTACTGACTCCAATCGCAAAATGTGATGGATTTGAGGAAGGGTATTAATATGGCTGTCGATTCTGTTGTTATTGATCTTCAAGGTAGGCCGTTTTTGGCAGCTCTGACGAAAAAAAACCGAAAAAGGAAAAGTGGGTGGACAGATCCGTTCTTGGAAGATCTGACAAGCAAAACGTTTTTTGTTTTTTTGAAAAGCATGGCAGGCAGGCGGCGATGGCAGGTCTTTTTGGCCTATCTTCTGACGCGCGGGGAGCTGGGGTCGCGCCATATAATTTTCTGGCTCTTACACCGATGGGAGAGAGCAAAAATCTTATCTTTTTGCCTCCTCTCTCTCTGTTTTCTCTCTCTGCTCCGCTTTGGATAATCGACTACTGTAGTTGCCTATCACCACGCATCCCCTTTCGCTCATTAGCGCCAATGCACTTCACCAAATACAACAATAACATGCGGTATCAGAGTACAGAGTGCTGCTATCGATGCAAGCTCATGTGCTGAACCTGTTCAGATTTCACGTCGCTTCTCGTTGACAAATTGGTGCGCTTCTTGGAGGATACCTGGAGAGAGGGCGGCTACACAAGTTGATGAGTAGAGTTTTTCAACTGTGGAAGCGGTTCTCTGGAAGAAGTTATCGCTTGTGGTGAGCTGCTACTTCTGGAGGAGACTTGAATGCTACTCTGAAGCAAGCGTCGCAAGCGCTGCTAGTTGTCGGCAGAAATCTCCACCTGCACAATACCATTCTGGAAGCTTTAGAATGTGCAGGCTCACCGCCATCTCTATTTATAGTCGCTGTCGGAAGTAGACTATTGTTCATAGAACCATCAAGCCAGACCAAGCGCTTACACTTCCATCGCATTCCGATTCCGAAGGAACCGCAATCCTCAGGACAAAGAAATTATAGGCCTGCAGCTTCAGGTTCGTACTAGTGAATTTAAATCTGCTCTGGAAAAGTCTTTTATTGTTTGAACGGAATCATCCATTCAAAGACTGAGTATGGTAGATCATCCACCATCCACATCAATCAGTTCTCTGGGAACGCACAATCTGTGCATATGTATTGTCAGATGACATTTTTTTCCAAAGATTATATATGTGTCTGTGCGCGGCTTCTTAGCACGAGCATTGCTCCTACTTCCTATTCTGCATGTCCACTTTGTGAGGAGCCGGCGTAGTGTTTGTTTTGTCCAAGATCCAAGCGGTTTGTCTCATTGAACGTCAAGGATAGACGGTAAAGCATCATAGAAATATGCAAAATACTACAGCTTATTATTAATGCAGTAGCAACTTGTCTCGAAAAAACTTTGGCTGGGCTTGACAACATTTCTAGACTCTAACAGAGAAGCCATGTTCCTACTATGATTGTGATCTCGTTTCTTGTTTTTCAAGGCACTGATCATGCATATGTTCTCCGTAAACATTAACTTCTTCTCTAGATGGTGACGCACAATTTGAAATAATAGAACACAAAGGGTTACAAAAGATTTTGGTGTAGAAAAACTTTCACGATAAGTTTTTGGAAAGCTCTCCCAAGAGAACTATGCGCTAGAGTTGAACTCTGTGCTAAAGGCCTAACAGAGATTGTTGTTTCATGGTTGTGATCAAACATCGGGGTTACTCATTTGACTCCAACAATTGGTTCGGCCTGTTCCAGGTTATTGTTGTCTTCCCTCTGTATCCACGAATCTATATGTTTTGGGTTGAGCTAACATTATGAGTTGTTACTCATAGCTTCAGGCGCATCTACGTAAAGTGAAGTTAGAAATAGTTGATGTATTATACTCTTCAATTCGTTCTTAAAAGATGAATTATCCAATCGGTCCAAGATAGGTATATGTCGATTCATTGAACGTTGAATGACTTCACGTAGTTGCTCTTATGGAAATTCCAAATCGAATTATTCTACTTAACTCTTATCTGTTGTTCGCATTTGACTTGAGACTTTTCAAATTCAACAACTTAACATAATTATCAAAAGATTTTGATTGAAGTAGGCCTGCATAACATCATCCTTTAAGATTGTTTTGAGACAACGATCTGCAATGTGTTCAATGAACTGTTAGCTTAGTTGCGAGAATATGTTGAAATACGATATGTAAAGCTCGTGTGTAGCCTAAGGGTCAAGCAATTTCAATATGGGCCAACCGAGGGCCATGTAGTGGTGGTTACAGGTGTGTGGTTGTGAATTTGTGGGAGTGAATGTGTAGGTGTGTGCAATAGAGCATGTGTGAAGGCGTGGGAGAAAGGGTGTGCATAAGCAGGAGAACAAGAAGGAGAGAAAGCAAGTGAGAGAGAGAGAAAAAGTGAGAGGAGGTGGGAGCATGTGTGAGGAGTAGGGTAAAGGAGTGTGAGCGGAAGGGAAGGTTTGACAATGTGTGTGAGAATTTGAGAGTGCATGAATGTGTGCTTGTGGATTCAGGTTGTATGCGAGAGTGTGAAAAAGTGAGTGAGGAAGAGGGGAATCCTAAATGAGAATAGATATGAGGATGTGGCCTCAATGCAATAAGAAGGTGACATAGTGCAAGAAAAATAGGCAAAATACAAGCATATGTGAGACACTTCTCCTTGGGCGAAGAGCCTGTTCATTTTGGTGCGTTTGCCGGGAACATATGAGCTAGTGCATTGACATAGGAAGAACTCCCCGAGAGATAATTGTGGGCTCTAGGTAATCCAATTGGACTGATTCCGAGGGATTTAAACCAAATTAAGCCTCGTATAATCACTTTTTCCGTGGGCTTTAGAGCCTGTTCATTTGGTGCGTTTGCCGGGAACATATGAGCTAGTGCATTGACATAGGAAGAACTCCCCGAGAGATAATTGTGGGCTCTAGGTAATCCAATTGGACTGATTCCGAGGATTTAAACCAAATTAAGCCTCGTATAATCACTTTTTCCGTGGGCTTTAGAGCCTGTTCATTTGGTGCGTTTGCCGGGAACATATGAGCTAGTGCATTGACATAGGGAGAACTCCCCGAGAGATAATTGTGGGCTCTAGGTAATCCAATTGGACTGATTCCGAGGGATTTAAACCAAATTAAGCCTCGTATAATCACTTTTTCCGTGGGCTTTAGAGCCTGTTCATTTGGTGCGATTGCCGGGAACATATGAGCTAGTGCATTGACATAGGGAGAACTCCCCGAGAGATAATTGTGGGCTCTAGGTAATCCAATTGGACTGATTCCGAGGGATTTAAACCAAATTAAGCCTCGTATAATCACTTTTTCCGTGGGCTTTAGAGCCTGTTCATTTGGTGCGTTTGCCGGGAATAGCTTGGTACGTCTCTATAAGAGAGTGCCATAGGTTCGCCTAGCGCCACAGGTTGGCCGAGCTTGCGGACCCCACGATCTAGTACATGAGCAAGGGGAGCTCATCGTCAGGAGCAACACAAACTCAAAGAGAGGAACGCGCTCAGAGAAGAGCCCTTGAAAGAGAAAGAAGAAGGTGGGAACCACCAGGTGAGTGGACCTCGATTGGCTCGAAGAAGTCAGTCAAAAACGTGTACTCCCGTAGGAGAGTCACGAATCAAGTGCGGAAGTTTGAAGGAGGGATCCTGAAGCCACGTGTGCTAAATTTTTAGGATCGAAGTGATATCAACATCACACCTCTGTTCGAAATGGCCCAGCGGATTTCAGTTCACTTGGGGGACTTCACCAAGTTTTCAGGTACTTGGGACGAAGATCCGGATAGTTTTATCCAGTTGTTTGAGGTTACTTGTGAGGCCAATGACGTAGTTGACCAGGATCAAAGGTTGAGAATCTTGCCGGCTATCCTCCGTGATGAGGCAGCCAATTGGTATGGGAATTTGACACCACAAGAGCGTGGAACTTATCAAATGCTCAAGGAAGCCTTCTTGGCAAAGTTTCGGCGACAAGGCTTCCAAGACAGATTGGCCCAACAAATGGATTACTTGCGACAAGGAGTCAATGAGAGCATCGACAACTATATTCAGAGAATGGAAACGTTAGTAAGAAAGATGGGCGTGAATGCCCCGAATGATGAGACATTGAAACGTAGATTCATTTCAGGATTGCGAGATCCTACGGCACAGCAACATATCAGCCTGACAAGACCGCAACTTTAATGGATGCTAAGGAACAAGCGAGGCTCTGGGAGGAAGTACAATTATGCCAACAAAGGAAGATGGAGCTCTTATACGAGCCAATGGGAGGCCCAGGAAACATACCGATGAAAGATCCTGGCCAAGGAAGTCCCGCATTGACGACCCCAGCTTTTGTAGCCGCCACTAGCACGCCAGTCGAGGTAAAACCTGCGCTAACTGAAGAACGAATATTGGAGTTGGTCACGCAAGCTATAAAAGCTTCCACAATAACTCAGGAGACATACACAGTAAAACCAGAGGTCACAACAAACCCTAATCAAGTGTTTCGATCAAATACATGGTGTGGGAAGTGCCACATTTACGGCCATTTGGCTTCAGAATGCCCTACAATCTCGAGAGTATTCACAGATAGATCGCCACCTAGGATGCATTGTACTTTTTGTGGAAGAACAAATCACACAGAGGACCGATGTTACAACAAGAGAGCCTATGAAGAAAGGACTATGAAATCCGGAGATACAAGAGAAAGACCTTACACGGGATTGCCCGCTCAAAGTGTACCACCTACATCTCGTTGGGAAAACAGACCGACTTATGGATATGGTGCTCAGGGTCAAGGAGGAGACTATCCAAGAGGAGCTCCGCGTGATCAAAGAAGAGATGGTCCAATCCAGTGCTGGAGATGTCATGGCTTTGGCCATACTCAATCTAGATGTCCAAACGAAAAGAAGCCAATTGATTATACCCCGCTATGTAGGTACTGTAGTGGGGAGGGCCACTTTGATGAAGATTGTCCAAAACGAAGAGCTGTCGCCGGCAAGGAAAAAGGACCAGTAGGATCCTCGAACTATGTTGATACTCAGATGCATCCCACATCAAGAGCTCAAGAGCACGTTCCTACGATCGGAGTAGTGTTCAAGACACCGAACCCTCAAGAAGGCTCTAGCTCGTCAATGCACTTTGTGGATGCTTACGAGGCCAAGAAACCACACAAAGATCCAACTGTGGCAGTAGTCACAAGGACTCAAGAGTACTCGAAGAAGAATTCAGGAGGCGAAGGTGAAGAAGGGAGTCAAGAGAGGATAGCTGAACGTGAAGAGGTAGAAAACCAAGTTGGAGGACTTGTTGAGCAGCAAGAGCTTGAGGATGGGGAAGAGGTTGAGATCCTTCCACCAGTGACCAAGGAGTTTGTGCCGGGCATAGCACCATTCCCTGAAAGATTGAAAGCTCCTAAGATTAGAAAGGAAAGACAAAGTTCGGAAGAAGTGGATATTGTAAAGTTGCTCGCTGACACGGAAGTCACGCTGGACATTGGCACATTGCTAAAATGTTCACCTGTTTATAGGAAACAATTCTATAACGAATATATTAAGAAGCCGAGGAAGGCTCGAGATAAAAATAGACAAGATAAAGATGTCCAAGGGATCATTCAAAGCATTACGACGCAAATTGATTCGAACGCTCCAGCTGTGACAGTCGAGATTAAAGGGTATGCAGTCCCTGGTGCTCAGTTAGATAGTGGAGCCGTAGTCAACCTTATGACTGAGTTCATGATGAAAGCTTTGGGCCTCAACCACATGGAAGAGACACCGATGTCTTTGAGAATGGCGGATCAAACACAAGTGAAGCCTGCGGGTCTTTTGAAGAATGTAAGCACAGTTGTGGGCGGTCTAGAGTTTAAAGTCGATTATCTGATAGTAAGACCAAGGACCTCAGAGGCTACCTTCTCGATCCTACTTGGACGGCCATGGCTGGTGCAAGCCAAATGTGTGCATGACTGGCGCACAGGTTTTATTTCAATAGGGCCAAAGTCTGATCGGATTCAAATACAAGTATCCCCACCCTCGAGCAACAAGAAGAAGACAATAATAGTCGATGAGATGGAAAAGCAAGAAAAGGAGAAAGCAAGGCACGAGAGTGCACGAGCTAGGTTTTGTTTGAACACGGACACCTACAAGAATTTGCTTCAAGACGGGTTCAACTTGCAGCTCTTTAAGAATCAAGACACGAAGATGGGAGAGTATCAAAATCCATTGCTCTATAACGACGATTCGGACCAGGAGTTGCTAGGATGGTTGACGCATACAAGTGAATTTGATTGTTATATGTTGAGTATAGACTCAAGTAAAAACAAAGCTACTCAATCCCTGGAGAAGGGAACTTCAAAAGAAGAATTGAAACTAGAGTTAGCTGCGGCGATGGAAGTGCAACAGTTGAGGGAAAGAGTTAGAATGCTAGAAGCAGAGATTCTAAAGAGAAGTCGAGAATCGGAAAAAGAATCGAAGAGTAAGACTAAAGTGTCGGAAGCCATTGCAAAAGCCGAATTGAAGAAACTAGGTTCAATTGAAAGAGAACAAGACAATGATTTACTGGCCAACCATGCGCGCGTGATCGGAGAACACATTCCAATCACAGTGTCATCGAGAAATAAAGATTATTCGCGAGAAGCTCAGTTGGAAAAATGGGAAGTCTTTCCAGAAAAGTTCTTGAGTGTAGGGTCAGAGCTACCAGATGGAGTACGAGACTGCATTAAAATGACACTCAAAAATTTTAGCGAGGCCTTTGCATGGTCATATAGTGATCTGAGAGGAATTGATCCCCGAATCTGCCAACATTATATAGACTTGGAAGAAGGCACACGACCAATATGTCAACGACTCAGGCGAACGAATCCAGTCTACTCGGAATTGATCATGCTGGAATTGACCAAATTATTGGAGGCAGGATTCATATATCCCATCGCATCCAGCGAGTGGGTATCACCAATTGTAGTTGTTCCGAAGAAAAATAAGAAAATCCGTATTTGCATAGATTATCGAAAGTTGAACGAGCGCACAAAGAAGGATCACTTTCCCTTGCCATTCACGGATCAAATCTTGGACAGAGTGGCTGGCCATAAGTTGTACTCATTTTTGGATGGTTTCAGTGGGTACAACCAGATCCAAATCCATGAAGAGGATCAATCAAAAACTACTTTCACGACAGAATGGGGTACGTACGCATATCGGGTGATGCCATTTGGATTATGCAATGCACCGGCCACATTCCAGAGAGCAATGATAGCTGCATATCAAGACTACCTGTAGGATTGGATGGAGATATTTCTTGATGACTTTGCAATCAGAGGCGACGATGAGAACATGATGGAGAGGATCGAAGCAATTTTAAGAAGAAGCATCGAAAAAGGCATCGCATTGAATCCTGAAAAGTGTACATTTGGAGTACGAAGAGGATTGCTTTTGGGTCATGTCATTTCCGAAAAAGGGATTGCGGTTGACGAGGATAAAGTGGAACAAATTAGACAACTTCCACCACCGCAAAACTTGCGACAACTCAGAGGATTTTTGGGCCATGCAAACTATTATCGACGTTTTATATTAAATTTTGCATCTATAGCAGCACCACTGACGAATCTCTTGAGGAAGGACCAACAATACCAGTGGACTGGAGAGTGTCAAGTTGCATTCGACTCGATCAAAGAGAGGTTAATAAATGCACCGATTTTGGTAGCACCTGATTGGACGAAGGAATTTCATGTACATACCGACGCTTCTCATACTGCAGTTGGAGCAGTACTATGCCAAGCCGACGAAAAGAAGTTAGACCATCCTATTTACTATGCAAGTCGCAATTTGAATAGCACTGAGAGGAACTACACGACTACGGAGAAGGAATGTCTCTCGATGATCTTTGCGGTGAACAAGTATCGGCACTACTTGATGGGAAAGCATTTCACTTTTTATGTGGATCATGAAGCCCTTAAGTATATCATTAATAAACCAGAGTTATCAGGACGACTGATGAGGTGGATGCTACTTCTCCAAGAATTTCAGTTCACAGTAGTAACCAGACCAGGTAAAGCACATATATTGGCTGACCATTTATCTCGAATTGTTAATGAGGAGCCAATCTCTGGGGTGCCCGACAATGCTCCTGATGGGCATCTATTCCAGGTTGATGCGAAGGTACCTTGGTATGCCGACTTGGTGAATTTCTTGTGCACTACTAAATATCCGCCAGGAGCAAGCAAGAGAGAGAAACAAAAACTGTTAGCATTGGCAAAGCATCATAGCATCATTGGGGGGCAACTCTATCGATATTTTGTTCATGAGAGCATTTATCGGAGGTGTCTCGAGGAAGAAGAGGCAGATCTAGTGTTGAGGGCTTTGCATGACGAACCTTGCGGTGGACATTTTGCTGGTGAATTGACGGCAAGAAAGATTTTATTGGCTGGGTATTGGTGGCCAACGCTGTTCAAGGACTCGCACACATACTGTAAGAAATGTGACAAATGCCAACGAATGGGCAAACCCACATTATCACATGCTGCTCCTCTTACGCCGGTGTTGGCTCTTAAGCCGTTTGAGAAATGGGGGATTGATTTTGTGGGGCCTATTGATCCTCCCTCACGACGAAGATCCAATAGGTATATCTTAGTCTGTACTGATTATGTTACCAAGTGGGTGGAAGCCAAAGCTCTGAAGACTGACCGAGCTATTGATGTTGCTAAATTTCTGTATGAACAAATTATCACTCGATTCGGATGCCCATTGGAAATAGTGAGTGATAGAGGGACACATTTTGTCAACGAATTGATCGAAGAATTAATGGAATTATATAAGATCAAACATAGAAAGAGCACTCCATATCACCCGAGGGCAAATGGACAAGTGGAGGTCACCAACAAAATTCTGGAACAGATTCTGACAAAGACAGTAGTTGTGCATAGGCGAGACTGGGATGAGAGACTTTTGGAAGCCTTGTGGGCATATCGAACATCCTACCGAGTGACAACTAAGAGCACTCCGTTCTCTCTAGTATATGGCGAGGAAGCCATCTTCCCTATCGAAAAAGAAGTGCCGACATTAAGAGTGGCCATTGAAGCCAGATTGGGTGAGGAAGAGTCATTAAAGGAGAGGTACATACAATTGGTGAAGCTGGAAGAAAAGAGGCTCATCGCACAACAAAGCTTGGAAGCTATTCAGAAGAGACGTAAGGAGAGACATGACAAAAATCTCAAAACCTATGTGATTCAGGAAGGGGATTTGGTACTAGTCTATGATAGTAAATATTATAAATTCCCAGGGAAGTTGCAGACAAGATGGGCGGGACCGTTTAAGGTGGTGGAACTCAATTCCAATGGTTCCATGCAAATTCAAGATTTAGGAGAAGAATATGCTCCCGTGAAGGTTAACGCGCTTTGAGTTAAACCATATTTCAAGTGATGTTAGGATGGGAAGAGCCAGACGAGATCCAAACGAAGTGACGAAGTAGACTCCTTGTACATACATGTATAGTTATATATATATATATGCGCATATGTAAGCTATGATTTGTGTGTCATGAACATTCTTCCTTGTTAGCTCAAGAATTTTGGACTTCTAATAATTTTTGTGTTATGCAGAGACTGTTAAAGCCTAAGTAACAAAATGGCAGACCAAATCAAGCAACTCTACTTGTACGAGCTAAGGATATATTTCTCGGACCAAACGTTCGCTCGCATGGACATAGATGTCGACGACTTTGAGACGGAATACGAGGTTGAGGAAGCGCATTGGCTGGTATGCTTTATAAACCAGGATTTGGGTGTTGCATTTTATATTGAGTGTTTTGAGGAGTACCTAGCTC
Source organism: Ceratopteris richardii (assembly GCA_020310875.1). Lineage (NCBI taxonomy): Eukaryota > Viridiplantae > Streptophyta > Polypodiopsida > Polypodiales > Pteridaceae > Ceratopteris > Ceratopteris richardii. Next base: position 57,648,535 of record CM035429.1, read on the forward strand.
GACATGTAGGATGGGCGGGAGATCGATACTACTATTTTGATCCTTCTAGGGAAATGCCTAACGAGGAAAACGATATCACATGGGCTTGGGCAGATGTGCTAACGCTAGGAAGTGATGACGGAGCTCCCGAAGTTGAGCCTGACTCGCCTTAGAGAAGTTGTCGGGATTCGAGTACGATGTGAGGCTACCTTAGACATTCCGGGGACTCACATTCTAGGACACCTAGGGATAGGTATACGAGGGACTAAGGCATAGCCGGCTGTAGCTACCAAGTGAAAAGTCGAATCAATGAATACATATGTAGTGTCTGTAATTGAGAGAATGGAGTGAAGAGGTGGTTGATCTGTCAAAGGCTAGAGTGTATATGTTTGCATGTCTGTGTGGGAACAGAGGAGATATATTATCAATCAAAGCTAACTTTTCCACGAGTTCTTTTTGGTAAGTGTTTACAAAGATTCCAAGTCAAATGTGACTTTTACAAAAAAGATAAAGTGGTAATTAGCCACTAGCATTGATTCCTATGCATCTTCATATGTGTATGAATTACAAGCCAAATGTGAAGGCTTGTGAATTGCACCAATAGATCCCCCTCAAGCCAAACATTTTGGCTTGGTCTTCATCTTCAGTCTTCATGTATATCCTGCAATCCAATCATTCATTTGAACTTGCAAAGTTTGGTTCCATCCAAAGCTTTAGTTAACAAATCTGCACACTGCATGTTGGTTCATACATAGGTTAGTTGAATGTCCTTGCTTAATAGCTTCTCTCTCACATAATGGTAATGGACCTCTATATGCTTGGTCCTGGCATGATAAATAGGATTAGCTGCAAGGTGAAGTGAGCTTGTATTATCTCCAAATATCAATGGTGACCTAGTATATAAACCCAATTCTGTGTACAATAACTTGCATATTCTGCCTCTGTAGAAGATAAAGCTACAATAGGTTGCTTCTTTGAAGACCATGATATTGGTTTATCACTTGCAAATGAAATGTATCCTGAAGTGCTTCTCCTATCATCCTTACATCCTGCCCAAGGCTTCCTGATAAGTTTTGGATGGAAGCAGTCATGTGTGCAAATTATGTGTTGAATTGCTGCCCTACAAAAGCATTGAGAGTCATCACTCCTTATGAGGCTTGGAATGGTCATAAGCATATGGTTAGTCATATGCGTGTGTTTGGTTGTTTGGCATATGCTCTTGTGCCATCACAATAATGTCACAAACTTGATGACAAGGCAAAAAAATGTATATTTGTTGGTTATAGTGCTAAAAGTGAGGAATATCATTTGTACCATCTGTTGGAGATAGATGTCTGCGAAAGCACGCGAACAACACAAGGAAGAAGAAGAAGCTTGGAGCACAAACACACAATAGTGAATGTATTACTAGAGAATGTACAAAGATAAGTAGCCCATTAGGGCAATAGGCGTATATACAAGTCGAGGGAAAAAAACCTCCTAAAGAGGGAAAAAAGTGCCCCCGCGGTCCTAGTGTGTTCACACACATCACTACCTAAATATATCAACAAATCCCCCTTGGGAGTGATACGGTGAACAAGGAGCTGGCACTCATGTATAAGGAAGTGCCAAGCTACGTGGAAATCACTCCACAAAAGGAAGTAAGCCCAAAGCTTTGCGGAAAGCTTCAAACTTCTCCCTAGGCAGAGCCTTCGTGAAAAGGTCTGCAATGTTCTCCTGTGTGGGCACATATGCCAAGCTGATCTCCCCAGCAGAGAACCTCTCCCTGACATAGTGATAATGCACCTCAATGTGCTTAGTGCGAGCATGGAACACAAGGTTCCTCGCAACTACCAATGCGCTCTGACTGTCAGTGAAGATGGTGGTGGCAGAAGACTGACCAACACCCAAATCAGCCATAAGGCGTCTGAGCCACACACACTCAACAGTCATTGTGAAAGATGCCCTATACTCAGCCTCACAACTGGAAGTGGCCACAGTAGGCTGCTTCTTGCTCAACCAAGATATACATGAGCTACCAAGCATGAAGCAAAAACCACTAGTGGACACACGAGTGTCATAGCAAGCAGCCCAATCTGAGTCAGAAAAAGCATGCAAATCTGGCGGTAGTGATCCCCCCTTGGATAAAACAACCCAAGTAGCCGAGTACCACTCAAGTAGCGAAAGATGCGCTTAACCGCCTTCCAATGCGTGACTCCTGGGCAATGCATAAACCAGCTCATCTGTGAGATAGCAAACTGAATATCTGGCCGAGTAATGCATAAGTAAATCAAGCATCCAACAGCCTACTGATAGAGAACAGCATCAAATGCATCCCCAGCATCATGAAGACTCAATCGTAAACCTGTCTCCATAGGAGTGGCAATAGGCTTACAGTCTTCAAGGCCAAAATGTTGCAATAATGTGTCAATATATTTCGTTTGACACAAAGCCATTCCACCATCAACTTGCATAAACTAAATGCCCAAATAGTGATGCAAATGCCCCAAATCAGACATCTCAAATGAGGCATGCAAATCAACCTTGAAATCAGCAATATGCTTCTCAATAGGACCAGTGAGCAGCATGTCGTCAACATAGACAACAATGATCAGAAGCACATCATTAGCACGCTTAACATATAAGGGGCTTTCAGTTGGACCGTTCTCAAAACCATGTGCAACCAGATAGGCATGTATCTTCTCATACCAAGCACATGGTGCTTGCTTTAAACCATATAATGCCTTCTTTAACCTGCACACCTGGTTTTCATGCCCTTTCTGCACAAAGCCACGAGGCTGAAAAACATACACTTCTTCATGCAATCACCATTCAGAAATGCTATTTTAATGTCCAACTGATGTACATTCCAACCATGATGGGCTGCAAGTGCACAAATGCTCCGAACAGTAGTCATACAGCATGTAGGTGCAAAGGTCCCATCAAAATCAATGCCTCTTTCCTACGCATAACCTTTTGCAACAAGCCTAGCCTTATACCTGTCAACTGTACCATCAAGTTTACGCTTCAACTTGTATACCCACTTAGTGCCAATGGCCTTCTTGCCAGGAGGCAAGTCACATAAAGACCATGTACCATTCTTCATTATAGCATCATATTCAGATTGCGTAGCAGCCATCCAATTTTCTGAATTCTATGCTTCATCAAAAGAAAGAGGCTCATTCTCATCACAGAGACTAGACGTAGCCATAGCATAGCAATCTGATGCAAAGGAGGCACTATGAGATCCTGAACGAGTACGATACGACAAAGGTGCATCTAATTTACTGTCACGCAAAGTCTGCACCAACCATTTTGGCATAGTTTTTGCCTACTCAATATCAGCTCTCTCATCAACAAGTGCATCATGTAAATCTGCATCAGAAATGGAATGATCTGCATCATCATATGAAACCTGCAAAGGCTGAGAAGTTGCCTCATTAGGACTAGTACTAGACTGTCCACCTGTAAAAAGAGGCATCAAAGTATCATACATGTCTTTGGAGCTAACAGATGTCTCCTTAGTACATGAAAGCAATGGCTGAATAGCATCTTCCACAAAGACAACATCACGGCTAACCAGAATGCGTTCAGTCTGTGGATGATACAGACGATAGCCTTTACTTTCAGAATTGTACCCAACAAAAATACATTTTACTGCCTTATCATCCAATTTTCTACGATGTTGTTCAGGCACTATTGCATATGCCAAACAACCAAAAACATGTAGATAAGCAACAGATGGCTTGCGGTCATGCCAAGCCTCATATGGAGTGATAGACTGCAGCGCTTTAGTGGGACACCTGTTTAGTACATATGCTACACACATGACAGCCTCAAGCCAAAAACTATGTGGTAACGCCTGACCCTTGACCATGCACCTCGCCATCTCCATGAATGACATGTTCTTTTGTTCAGCAACTCCATTCTGATGAGGTGTATACGGCACTGTACACTGGTGTTTTATCCCACGTTCAGCCATAAATGCATTAAAATAAGAAGACGTATATTCCCCCCCTCGATCAGAATGGAGGGTGCCCATTTTACATGTTGACAGATTTTCAGCCAAAACCAAAAACTGTTTAAAGCACATGAACACTTCGGACTTTACTTTGAGTGGATATACCCATGCATGCCTGGAAAAATCATCAATGAAAGTCACGAAGTAAAGGTAATTTCCAAAAGAGGGTGTCTGCATAGGACCACAGACATCACTATGTACAAGCTTCAATTTCTGTGGAGCCTGAACTGAACCATCTTTTGGAAAGGAGGAATGCTGCATTTTGCCCAAGATACAACCTTCACAAACATGTTTTCCAGGTGCCTAAAGTTTGGGCAAAGAGGACACCATTTCAGATTTTTGCAGGCGTAGCAAACTAGCAAAATTCAGATGACCAAAGCATGCATGCCAAAGCTTTGCATCTGACATACCCTGAGAATCATGAACTGCACATGCCGAATCATTCACAGATCTTTCATAGTCTATGAGCTTAAAGCATCTGACAAAGTGAAAGAACTACCATCAGCAGTAGTCAAAAATGATCTTACCAACTCCCATAACAGGATAAGAGGAGTTGTTGGTGCATGTAACAGTATTCCCTGTAGGGGCAGGCTCGAGTGAAGAGAAGAAACTGTGCTGCGATGTAATATGTTTGGTTTCCCCACTGTCAAAATACCAAACATCTGAGTCTACTACAGACATGCACTGCTCATGAGAAGATGGGTCAAAACTGTAGACAGTAGTGAACGCCCATTCTTCTTCCTACACAAGGTTTGCAAACTCTGTTTTTGGTGTAGAGGCCTCTGCAACAACCATTCCAGCCTCTTTCTTCTTTGCCTCTTTAGCAGCCAATTTTGGACAGTTCTTTATGATATGATCATTCCCGTTACATTACTTACAAAACAATTTCTACTTTTCTGATTTCTTCTCATCTTTATCTTCCTTCTTCGAATATGCAGAATTAGCAGATTTCTGCTTACTAGTTGAAGAGCTCCATTTTCCTTTGCCCTTCTGACTAGCTAGGAAAGCTTGATCTGCAACTCGCATAATGGACCTGTTTTGCCTGGACTGATCTTCCTGCAACAGAACAGAGACTAACTCTTAAATGATAAGGCATTTGGATTGCCTTTCATCATCAACCGAAGAGTAGAAGCAAAACTCTGATATGAATCAGGAAGACCATTCAGAACGGTCTGCACAAGTGAGCTATCTGGTTTAAACTCATCAGCAGAAATCAACTGTTCCTTCAAGTCTTTGATCTTTGTTAGGAAACTGTCCACAGAATCACCTTCATTCACATGCTCACTCTCCAACTGTTTTCGGAGGTAAGCAACACGAGCCTCATTCCTAGCTTGGTACAATGTGGTAAGTGTATCCCAAGCATCCTTAGTTGTTCTGCAAGAGCGAATATGAGGAATAATGGCACGTTTGACAGACAAAGCTATCACTGCATGTGCCTGGGCATCTCTGCCATCCCAGCGAATCTGCTCTATTGTAGGTGCAGTAGAAACAGCAGCACAAATAGGAATCTGTGGAATATCATCTTCGACACCATCTTCATCAGCTCCAGCACCTATATTTGCAGTACCTATAGTCAGAGGTGTAACAGGACGTCTTTCAACACCCTGCACAATGTTCCATAATCCTTTTGCAACCAATACATGTCGCGTCATATAAGCCCACAATGGGTAGTTGGTACCATCCAACTTATCCTCAACAGCCAACATACGGAATACATCACTGCTTTCAGCCATGGCCGGTGACTAAAATACCTTGATGCAAAAAATTGATTGTATCTCAAAAAGTTGAACAGAACTGCCCAGACGAGTTCTGCTAGACTTGTAGCAGACTTCGAGATGCTTAAACTGGCGAACAAAAACTGGTATATACCTTTGGCACAAAAAGACAAAATAGCCTGCACAAGCGTTGCGATAGTGCGTTTGGAGGTCGAAACGAGCTCATATCGCGATTTCGGCACCACATAGCAAAGTTGTTTTGACCTTTGAAACACCCTGAGTATGCTCACCAAATCTCGTGCGAATATGAGATTGCAAACAGAGGAGTGTCGACGGCGCCCTAGATGAAGCGACGACCTGCTCTGATACCAATTGTTGGAGATAGATGTCTGCGGAAGCACGCGAACTTCACAAGGAAGAAGAAGAAGCTTGGAGCACAAACACACAATAGTGAATGTATTACTAGAGAATGTACAAAGATAAGTAGCCCATTAGAGCAATAGGTGTATATACAAGCAGAGGGAAAAAAACCTCCTAAAGAGGGAAAAAATTGCCCTAACGGTTCTAGTGTGTTCACACACATCACTACCTAAATATATCAACACCATCCATTGGCGAACACAATTATTGTGAGTCGAGATGTGGTATTTGCTGAAAATTCAGTTTTCCCTCTACTCAAATGCAAAAAACAGCCAATAGTTAGCTCATAAGATGTGTTTGATGCACTCATGCCTTTGATCCAAAATGGTGTGCTTGACTATGGCCATGTAGACCAGCCAATTGAGGCTCAACGGACTGAAAATTTTCAGCCAAATAGGGCTGATAATGCAGAGAATTTCCAGCCAAACGTGGCTAAAAAATTTCAGCCAAAAATTATCAAAACTGATGGAAATTTCTAGCCACATATTGCTGAACATTTGCATCAAAATATGGCTGAAAATGAGCATGAAATTCATCCCACGCATGATGTACATGTTGAAGATGTATTACATAATGAACGCACATCTATCAAAAGTGAAAAATCTATGCCAATGTGGTTGAAACAGACTTTGCAGGACAGCAAATTGGGTACACCTTTACTTGGTAGAACAAGATCAAGCTCTCACCATGCATCAAGTAATTTTGTGGATTATTCTCTTATTGCTACAACATGTAATGAAGAGCCACTTTTTTTTGAAGATGCATGTGACGATCCACAATGGATGAGTGCTATGCAATCAAAAATGGATTCCATACATAGGAATGGTACTTGGGAGTTATGTGAATTGCCAAAAGGAAAGAATGCCATTGGTACAAAGTGGGTTTACAAGATTAAGAGAAAATCTAATGGTAGCATTGATCGCTACAAATCTCAATTGGTTGCCAAAAGATATGTGCAACAATATGGCATTGACTATGAGGAAACTTTTGCACCTACTTCATGCAATATTCGTACCGTGGTTGCATTGGCTACCCATCGAGGTTGAAAAGTGCATCAGTTGGACATAAAAACAGCCTTCTTGAATGGTGATTTGCAAGAAGAGGTTTATGTGAAGCAATCTCCTGGATTTGCTATGAAAGGGAAAGAGCATATGGTTTGTCGCTTGCATAAAGCCTTGTATGGTCTCAAGCAAGCTCTACGTATGCTCTTGGCTTCACATGTAGTTCAATTGAAAGCACACTATGTACGCAAAAATAGGGCTGATCTTATAGTGCTTGTTCCTTATGTCGATGACATACTCTTGATTGGGTCACGTGATGCAAAACTTGACGTTCTTATGGCTGATTTGCAGCATACTTTTGATGTCACTTATCTTGGTCTTTTGAGCTACTATCTTGGCATCTAGTTTGTATCCATTGAGGGGGGAATTGTTATGCATCAAGCAAAGTATGTTGAAAAACTACTTCAGCATTTTGACTTTGAGGATTGCAAGCCAGTTTCCACACCAGTTGAAACAGGATTCAGGCTCTCAGTTGAGGATTCCAATGATGCATTTGACACTTCTCTTTATCAGCAAGCTGTGGGATGTCTTATATATGCATGCAACACAAGGTCGGATATCCAATATGCAATTTCCTAGTCGATTCAATTCATGCATAGCCCTGGCACTAAGCATTGGCAAGGGGTGAAACGTGTGTTTAGATATCTCTTAGGCACTTTGAGCTTAGGTCTCTTTTATGGCAGAGATATTCAGCCATGCTTGCATGCTTTTACATATAGTGATTGGGCTGGTTGTTATGATACTCGCATGTCCACTAGTGGTAATTGCTTTTTCCTTGGAGACTCATGCATATCTTGGTTGAGTAAAAAGCAACCTACAGTGGCGACATCGAGTTGTGAAGGTGAGTACAAGGTAGTTTTCACAGCTACAGTGGAGTGTATATGGCTGAGATGCCTATTGATGGATCTTTGCATGGAGATTGATGTTACTAACACATATTCTCACTGATAGTCAGAGTGCTTTGGTTGTTGAATGAAACCCATTGTTTCATGCACGGACCAAACATATTGAGGTGCATTATCACTATGTGAGAGAGCACCTTCATGCAGGAGATATTGATTTGGTATATGTGCCTACACAAGATAATGTGGCAGACATATTCACCAAAGCTCTTCCATGGAAGTTTGAAGCTTTTCGCAAAGCTTTAGGCTTGTTACCTTGTGGGGGCTGATTTGTCACTCCCTGTATGTGTTCACATCATTCGCTCCAAGGGGGTTTGTTACACTTATGTGTTCCTCGAGTAGCTTTGATGTGAACCTTTTCCCTATACATGGGCACTTTTTACTCTAGTGCTAGCTAGAGGTTTCTTCCCCATGTTACCACATACTTGATACTCTCATATGTGGTGGTACTTTGTACTTAGGGATATTATTAAGCTCTTACTTCAGTTTATTTCATCATCAATAGAGAGAGCTATTCCAGCCATCGTCTTCTCTGTGTGTCTTTGCTGCATTTGTGCTCCTTGTGTGTGCTTTTCGTGTGTCTCTCACACTTCTACACACACCCGATAATTATGAAAATCCATTCATAATAAATAGAGAATAAGAGAGTATAGAAAGTCATGAGGACTACCCAGCCATAAATGTGTGTACTATTATTGGTAGAGGAGATTAATGTTATGGTATAAGTATATGATATATTGAATATTAGACTGATTTTTTTAAAACGTCAATAGATTTCATGTTATTTATGTGGTGCGGGCTACTTGGTGGGAAATTATAGATAATAATGAAGCATAAAAATATTTTTTTTTTTAATGAGATATTGCATTAGAGATCTAATGAACCTCACAAAAAACGCATAAGAATCTTAATAAATAAACAAAATCAAAAAAAATTTAATGAAAATCATAAGAATCTTTCATTTCTAGAGGATGCAAGTCAAAATTAAATGTTCCTTGTAATTTAATTATGTGATTAAGAAAGCAAAAGGCTTTTCAAGAGCAATCATTTACACAAGATTCTCATCATGTTCATAATCATTTACACCAGGTTCTCATCATGTTCATAATCATTTACACAAGGTTCTCATCATGTTCATAATCATGGAAATATTTAGAAGAGAATTAGAAAGGAAGGATGGCATGCTTAAAACATAGCAAGAAACATATGAATTCATAAAATCCATAAAAGATGAATTTTCCACGACAATATGTGTATTTATGATATCTAAGAGATTTTTTTTCCACATATTTATGTGTATTTATGATATCTAGACAAAGTCATAACATCCATAAAAGACGAAGTTTCAACCACATTATGATTATCTATGATATGTAAGAGATTTTTTATTCACATATTTGTACATTTATTTTCTCTTTAAATTTATCATGATTTTAATTAATACTCCCACGAAGGTTCTCAAAAGAAGAATCACTAGAAAGTCTCTTAGTTTATGTTGGATCAATGGTCTTCCCATACAAATATATAGCTACATTGCTTCAACTAAAAGTATGCTATGGTAAGTTGACAAAAACTGTGATGATTAGAGCTAATACTTTAGAGTGGAAACAATTATACATAGAAATTCTAACATCTTTTAAAGAAAAGATGGTATTGAACATCAAGAGTTCAATAAAATGTATAGAGGAGCATCTAGATATGTAGGATATTAATATTTTAATATAATCTTTGAATGAGCATGCTTGGAAATTCCATTTCCCTATAAGTTGTTGAGGGATTCCTTCATTCATATGATTTAAGATTGAAGATCCACAACATTGAAATCGTTAACATAGTCAAACAATGATCTATGACTAATTGTAAGCTATGTCATTTGTACACCATGAACCTACTCAAATTTTCCTTGAGTTTGGCAAAGCATCACTCTTTTTTACTGATTTTTTTTAATATGTTTCGTATCTAATAGATTTATCTAATTACATGCATATATATTTTTATGCTTCCAGAGGATATTTTGAAGATTTTAAAAGAATGGATTTGATCCATAAACATTTTATTATTTTCATAGACTTTGTATGTATTTTTCTTAGATATATTTTATTACTTTATTTCTAATTGTAGCATCATCTATGTTATTTCAATTATTGCTTTTTTTTTTAAGTACCTCAACTATAAAAGCTTTCTTATTTCCTCTTTATGACCATTTTGTCTCTTCATGATCATCATCTAAGAATAGTCCTTCTTGTAACAATGGATGATATTGGACACTCTTCTATTCAATCTCAACATACAAATACCATGCAAGATTTTAATAATTTTGTGGCATATATAGATGACTCTATAACTCCATTTATTGCATAGAATATGAATTTTTTAATAACTTTTTTTATAACGTTTTTTTATATAGATGAGTCTATCAATCCATACAAAGGAATATAACAAGTTTCTTTTTAACTCGATTACTCACATCTATGATGTAGAAGAATTATTTTCCAAACTTTTAAAGATGTTCAAATACATGGTAGTAACATTCACCAAATTCCTTAATGAAGCCCTTTTTCTTAATAAATTAAGAAACATAAAATAAGGAAAAGAATTTTGTTTAGTTCTCAATGTTTTTCCTTTTAATCTATGAATATGATGATCCAAAAGAAATAGTGTTGCCACCAATATATGTTGACATGATATTGAAGGATAAAGGAAACTCTCATAACTTTCCATGAAAACAATGAGGGCATAATATTTATGTTAGAATAGCTAAAGGGACTAGATTATGTGAATTAAAAAAATACCAAATTATAGAAAGATCCAAATTCAAACAATATTCATATTACTTGAAGATAATTTGGATGTAAAAATAATTATATTGTAATCTTTCAAAGCTAAAAAAGAGGAATTTTCATATCTATGTGACATACAAAAACTATTTTATGCAAGAAAGTACAATTTTTGTAAGATACATGTCCAAGCATACTTGAAAATAGATTTCTTCCTTAAGACTCATTAACAAAAAAATTGCATAGCTTCTATTAACATGATTGAGGCTGAACCGTATGAAAATACATTGGAATAGAAATTTCGGAGAATTTAAACAAAGAATTAGGGATATCTACATGCATATCACCCCTTTATCATCATTGGAAGATGAATCAATCGCAATGTATCCTTATAATACAAAAAATACCCCGATAAAAATATTACATGTACAATAGTTCACTAATATTGTTGGTTCTTAGAAAGCATATAGATTCAAAACTCAAAGAGTGAGAGTTTTTGTAGAACTAAATGTTAAACGCGCTTTTGCCGTCAGAAGCGCATTTAAGCTCTTTCCGGGTTCTTGGGAGTGGAAGGGGTCTGAATAATCAGAGGCCCTATACTTGATTTTCCCAAATCAACTCACTCACATGACCTTTCGTTCAAAACAACTCTACTAATCCAATTTCTATAAACTCTGGCTCGTTCCTTTACAGAATTACTATTCGTATTCCAATCAATACATCTCAGTACACAACGCAAGGATAAACATTACTGTAACACAGACTTACAGTAAACAACTTTCAGAACAACGATTCAATACTTCCCTTAATGTAACATTACCGTAACCCAATCTTTACCGTACAGGTGCAGATAATCAAACAAAATAGAAGGACACAACAGTACGCAGAATTCTCAAACACACACTACGGGAACTCCACAGAACATCTCGCACAGACAGACAGTCTGGAGACTCTTCTGGTCATCACCGAAAGTGTCTTTTCATTACTTTATAAAAAGTTACATCTCTTCGCAGCGACTTCTCAGTTCATGCGGAATATGAAAAGGAAAAAGGATTTACGATTGCCAATCCGGCGGCTTACACTGGCACGCATGGTGGACTCGAACCCGCAAGTATACAAAATATTACGGTTCATCTATTTTACCTTCTAGATACATTGCTCTAGCTAATTTAAACGTTCGGGCAATTTTCTTTTTTAATGAATCTAACATCTATTTGAGGACTTCGGGTTCTACTAGTTGAGCATCAGTTATTACTGAACTGGTTGCAATAACCTGGCTCATCAAAATTTTTGCTTGTGTCTACAGAAAAGCTTCGTGCAGATAAAAGTCGTTTGACAGAGCTGCATCTCGGTTGACTTTCATGTTTGCAATCTGTTTATCGACTCGAGACAGTCTTTCTGCTTGAGCACCCAGTTGATTCTCTCTTCTTTCCAACTCTTGATTCTGAAATTGTATAGTTCGGTAGTAAGCATCGCGCTCTCTTCGAATTGCTGGGATCTCTTTCTGGAGCTGAGCCACCAACATCATCTGCATTTTAAGAGCAGAATTAGATTCAGTCAGGGTGGCATTTGTGAACTCTAGCTCTATATTGATTTGTTTTAGTAAAATGGACATTTCCTGTCCTTTCTGCACTGCTTCAGTCAATTGATCTCTTATTTCCTTTAAAAAATCTCCTAGGGCTATGCGGGCATCTTCTTTATTTTTAACTATCTACCGTAATTGAAGAATTTCGGCATCAGCAGTACATAATAAATCTTCTTTTATGCTGACTTCGGCCAAGGCAGCATCTCTTTGATTGATTACGGTCTCTTGTTGAGCAAGCTGTGCTTGAAGCTGGCTAATCTGGAAGTGCAGATTATGATTCTCTGCTTTGACTGAATCTATTTCTTCCTGCAACGGAGTGATATCTGCTTCAAGGGTATCTACCTTATGCTGCAATTCCTGACGAATATTTTCTGTCACCATTCTTAATTGCACCGGAAGCTGCTGGGAAAATTGAATAATCATGCATCCCATAGATTCTAATTCTGTGAACATAGGAATTGGAGGAAGGAAAGGAGGAAGTGGCTGTGATGAAGAGGTTAAAAGATGAGTGGAATCCGGTGGAGAGTAATTGAGTGATGAGGATGAAGCGGTAGGTTCCTCAGGAGCAAGGGGTGGAACAGGAACAATGGGGGGAGGAATGGGTTGCAGGGTATTAGCTGCTTCGGTAAGTTGCTGTGTAGCCACTTTGGGTTGGGAAATTGCAGCTTCTACTACCGTAATCAATTCCTGTAAAAATTCTGCAACAATAAGTTGTGTATCTTCTTGTACCTCTTGTTTGGACTGCTGCTGAGAAGAATAGTCGTCAGAATTGGTCACACTTTGCTCTTGTTGCTTGGTTGGAGATGACTGGGTGGACGAATCATGGTGCATTGATGTAGCTGTGTCGTGGAAAGTCTCTTCTTCATTCCCTTCTTCTTCATTGTTGTCTGCTTTATCACCTGCAGCAGACCCTTGCACCTGACTGTCAGACGAACTAATCCTGATGCGTTTTCGGCATAGGAGCTGGAAGATTTCTTCGTCATCTTCTTCATCATCTTCCAGTATCTGAGCAGATTCTTCATGATATAAAATTGGACCTCTGGGTGGTGGTTGCGCTGCTAAGATGGTCGGAAACAGGAAAGTGATTATGTGCGGGAGACGTGATCGCGGCAAATCTCCTTTGTTAACCTGTTTAATAACTGAAACTCATTCGCGGTGAATGTGCCGAAAAAAATAGGAAGCGAAATTGATAGGCTCGTGAGCAGCCATATCAATTACTGAATAGAATGGGCGAGATATCCCATAGGTTCATTTTTGTAAGTTCAGGATGGCTACTAGAAACTGTAATGCTGTTCTTTCAAGTTCAGGGCGACAGAGGATGGCATATTCATTTGAAGAGTGTCTGGGAAACAACTGATTCATCGTAGCGATGGGAAGATTGGGTCCATTCTCTCGTCCTTGCGGAGAGAGTCGAAAAGCATCAGCAAATGACTGTAGAGTGACTACAGTACGAGATGGTAAAGAGGTAATTGGCCAACTCTGCTCCATAGCAGGTGTGGCAGCGATGGCGGCAATGATTTAGGCGTAAAATGGGTGACATTCCACTGAATGCCAAGGCAATTCAGCGAAATTAGACAACCCACGGATGCGCAAGAATTCACTCACGTCTGGAGGAATTCCATCACAGAAGGTAGCAAAGTTTGCTAGAGCTTCCATGATCGCACTCGAAAAACACAAATACACAGGGCTTACAAAGCACAAATCACACAAAACACACAGACACAATAGTTACTAACAGCGGAAAGCAAAAGATTAAGTAGATACTTGGTAACGGGAGGCGATCAAAAATGCTAATCATCGCGTGATGTTGAGATGATAACCTTCATAACTACGGTGTGCATGCATGAGCAGAACGATAATGCAGGGCGGCTGTTGATCATAATTAGGTATCAAAACGAGGATATTTACAGACTTATTTTAAAAACTAAAAAGGAAAAGAAAAGAAAAGAGAAAAAAAGAAAAAAAAATACGCGGGCAACCGCAGAACACTTCAGTGCGAATCAGGCGCTTGATGATACAGCCGCAACTTTGAACCATTTATTGCTTTCGGAAGAGGAATTCCGATCAAAGTAGTCAACCGAAAAGTAGCTGGGCCCACTTGTTCAGTAATCCGATAAGGACCAAACCATTGTAACTTGAATTTTCCAGCAGAACGATTTGATTTTGCATTATAAAACAGCACAAGTTGTCCTATCGTAAAAACTGGAGTTTTAAGATACCGATCATGTGTACGAGCTTGCCGCAACTGCACTTCTTGAAGAGTCAGAAAACTTTCCCAGCGATGCTCATGTAATTCTCTGAGTGTGTCCAACCAAAATGGTAAAGACTCTTCAGGTAACAATTTCTGAGAGATGGCCACACGTAAGCTTGGTACTACAAGTTCCATTGGTGCAATTGCCTCCATTCCATATGCAAGTTTGAAAGGAGTCAGTCCGGTGGCAACTTTGTAAGTAGTCCGATATGCCCATAATACTGCAGGTAGTAACTCATCCCATCTTTCAGGTGATTCCACAATCAATTTTCGAAGCATAGTCAACAACGTTTTGTTTGTACTCTCAACTAAGCCATTAGTACGAGGATAATACGGTGAACTGAATTTATGTAGAACCTGAAAAGTGTGTGTGAGCACTCGCATTAAATTGTTGATAAAGTGGGTTCCTTGATCTGTGACAAGTTCCAAAGGTAATCCATAACGTGGGAATACATCGTTCATTAGACATTTTGCCATCGAAACAGCTGTGGCAGACCATAAAGCCCAAGCTTCTGCCCATCTGGTAGCATAATCTGTGCATGTCAGAATATATCTATTGTTGCTAAGGATTGCTGGAGGTGTGATTGGTTCAATAAAGTCAAGACCCCATTTCTGAAAAGGTTCTAAAGGTAAGACAGACTGCAGAGAAAAGAAATGGCATTGTAAAGGCTGTCCAGATCGCTGACAATTGTCACATTGCTGCACAAATTGAGATACATCTCTGTACATAGTAGGCCACCAGAGCCCACTTTGCAGAATCTTTCGGTGCGTTAAATCTACTGCAAAATGTCCACCGGAGGGTATTGAATGTGCCAGAATGATTACTGAGTTTACTTCATGTGGAGAAATACAACGAATTAAAACCCCAGTGTGATCCATATAATACAACTCTCCGGCAATCAACCGGAATCTACGATTGTAAACTGCAATTTTTCAGCGCATTGCAGGAGAAGTTTGAGGAGGAAGACATCCATCAGTAAGAAAGGTTAATAACTGATCATAGTAAGTAGGTGTCACAAGAGGTTGTGCAGATTCATCACTATTCATTTCAGTAATATAAATAGCTGGTGTGGTGTCATAAACACCGACCGGAGCTTCACCGGAATCTAACCGAGAGAGAAAATATGCTAATGCATGTGCAGTGCCGGGTCGATGAATTACGTCATAATCAAATTCTTGTAACAATAAAACCCAACGTGCCAAGCGGCCACCTAAATGCTGCTGCCGAACCAGATATACCAGCGCAGCATGATCTACATGAAAGACGAATTTTCGGCCTAGTAAATAATGCCGGAATTTCTTTACAGAATACACTAAACCAAGACATTCTCTTTCAGTGACTGAATAATTCTTTTCAGCAGGAGCAAGCCTTCGACTTGCATAATAGACAGGCCTAAACCACTTATCAGTTTGTTGCATTAAAACACTTCCAATGACTATATCTGATGCGTCTACAAAAACATGAAATGGGCGTTCCCAATCAAGAGGTTGGAGAATTGGAACCTGCGTTAATAATCCTTTTAGACAATCAAATGCAGTTTGACATTCCGGTGTCCAATCAAACTGTCGAGAAGTACTAGTGATTAGCCTATTCAGGGGTATTGCCAAATGGGCAAGCCACCGTAAATGTCGACCATGCCACCTGACTTGACCCATGAATCGCATGACTTCTTTCGGTGTAGTAGGCACATGTGCTTCTAACACGGCTGCAATTTTGTCTGGATCAGCTTGTATGCCCTATGCAGATACAATGTGGCCAAGGAGTTTACCACAAGAAACCGCAAAGATAGATTTGGTGGGGTTCAAACAGAGTCGGTATTCTCAGCATTTTTCAAAGCAACACCGTAAATGATACAGGTGTGCAACCATCTTACCGAATAAAGAGAAATCATTTAGATATACTTGCATAAAAGAAGTAAGATAGGGTGAGAAGATTTCCTGCATACATCGCTGAAAGGTGCTAGGAGCATTTCTTAATCCAAACCACATGACTGTGCAAGCAAAAACACCCCAATTTGTAATAAATGTTGTTTTTGGTATATCTTGCTCAGCCATTCGAACCTGGTTATAACCACTGTAACCATCAAGAAATGAATACATTTCATGCCCAGCCACTCTATCCAGCATTGTATCAAGAAATGGAAGATGAAATGGATCAAGTACAGTGGCTGCATTCAATTTCCGGTAATCGACACATATTCGGAGCTGCTTGTTTTTCTTTGGTACGATTACAATCGGGGAGATCCATTCAGAATGCTCAATGGGTACAATGAATTCTACCTTTAATAGGCGATCAAGTTCTGCTTTGACCTGTGCTACATAGTTAGGGTTCATACGGTAGCTGGGTTGTTTAATCGGCTTGGCTTTAGGTTTGAGCACGACCCAATGCTGATAGATTCGAGGATCTAGACCTTTCATATCGCGATAGTCCAATGCAAAAACATCAGAGAACTCACGAATAAGTTGTATCAAATCTGCTTGAAATGCTTCAGACAATCCTTCCTTTATCTTGATAGGTCGTGGATTTACTTCATCTCCCAAATTATAGGTGATTAACTGATCTTCGGGAACATAGAATTGACGAGGTTTGCCTGGATCGTCTGCTGACTGTAAAAGATGTTGTAGAGCGGCTTCTTCCATAGCAACAGTATCTTCGGTCTTTACTTCTTCGGTCATAGGCACGACCGTACAGGCTGCCGGACTCTAGTTATCTACAATAGATTGCGGATCTACAGTGCCTAAGGAAATTAGATCTTCATTGTTCTTTAAAAACGCTTCTTCTTCATCGTCAGATAAACCATCCAACATGTGGACTGGCTCTGCTACATATGGCCTGGCATGGAGTTCACAAGGTTGAATGGCATCCAATTTGACAGTATATTTATGACGATTATCTTTAAATGTTAGTTCTTGCGCTGACCAATCCTGGATAACCTTAGCCTATTTTAACCAGGGTCGTCTGAAAAGGAGGTTATAATCAAGACTAGACTCTGGTAGTTCTAAGACTACAAAAGTCATCTTAAACGTTGTTCCCTGCAAAGTTATCGGAACATTTCTTACAAGTCCTAGCGGGTGAACTCTGGATTGATCGGCCATTCTTACAAAAAATTGAACAGGCTCAATTTTCGTCCATCCTAACTTTTTACAAAGTGCTACAGTGGCTATGTTTACACCAGACCCACCATCAATTAGTACTTGAGTAATTTTGTGATTTTTATACCATACCGTAATCAAAGGGACCGAATGATCCACCGTAGAATAAGCTTCCGGTTGTACCGTTGCTATCGTTGGAATGCAGGAAGATCCAGGACTGAGTTGTTGTTGGATTTGCTGTCGAACTCCCGGTACTAGTGCAAGTAACTGTCCAAGAGGAAGAGTAATGGATGCCTTAGATAAAATTTCCCATGCCTGATCTACTTGAATTGTACTTTTCACCGGTTCTGAAGATGATGCGCCTATTACAGAGGTAGAATCTTGTTCCTGCGATCCTTCCTTTGGAAGCGGAAATTGGGTTACTGGAATGGGATCTGGAAACACTGTAGGCTCTTTGGTGGTCCATTGACTAGCTTTGTCATACATTCTCTGTTGTTCATGGATGCCAGGTTCAAACACTTCTTCTGTTGGTTGTAACTGCTTACCAGATCTTGTTTGAATCACTGCGGCCTGAGTTTCTACTGGTGAAATATATACCATATTGGTCATAGGGTTCTGGCGCTCTTTCTTCCTCTAATCATATTCAGCAGCATCTTTACAGAATCTGCGTATGTGGCCTAACTCACCGCAAAAATGACAGCGAGGGGGTGGCAAAGAATTACCTTCCTGTGATGTTTCTGTCTGCCAACGATTTGTATTGTAATTTGTATTCCGTTGTCCTCGATAATTTCTGTATCCTTGTTGCTGATTATTTCTCATCTGAGGTGGGATATAATGAGTGGCCGACTGCCTTGGTTCTTGTATGATAGCATTTATAGTGGCTGGTCCCTGCACTTTGGCGTTATAAGCACAGTTTTTGGTGGAATGTCCAGTTGTATTGCATATAGCGCAATACATCTGATTAAGGGCACATGTGGCACTGGTGTGCCCTGGATTTTTGCACTTAGTGCAATACAATTGTCTAGCCGGATCCTCTGCAACACTTTTACTGGCTTTTAACCACTCCAAGTCTTCGGTAAAGCCTCCAACCTTATGCTCGAGCTGTAAAGCCATTGCAATAACCGCATCTAATGTCATAGCTCCCACACAACTGATGATCATAATCTGTTTGAGCTGCGGAGTCAAACCATTAATAAACCACTGAGTGATGACATCATCCGGTAAATTAGCATGTGCTGGCGGTAGTTATCTCAAATGAGTTCTAAATAGGGTGGCATATTCTTGCACTGTTTGATTCAGCTTCTGTCTATCGTTCTGCAGGTAATCGAAAATTTCGGCAGGGTTCTTCTTGAGCCGGAATCTCTGTAAAAACGCATCCCTTACCGCTTCATAGGTGCCGAAATGGTTGATATCATACTCTGTAAGCCACCTTGCTGCTTCATTAACTAAGGTTGACTAGAATACTATGGCCTTGTATGCCAGATTAGGTGGATGGTTTAGTACTGCATAAATAATTTCAAAGGTACGTACATGAGCATCAGGATCATCACCTGGAAATCCACCGAATTTTGTGTAGGTGACTCCTGTTGGAACCGGACGAGGTGGAAGTAGCTGTTGCTGCTCTTGTTGTTGTTGTTGTTGTTGTTGCCCACTCATGTTGGTACTGTTACTATTTCCTGAGTTCTGAGGATGTGCTTTCGGTTCTTCAGAGTCTGTATGATTAGACTGCTCTCCTTCCGGTTCGAAAATAGCACTCAACCTCTTACGAATTTCTAATTCGAATAGCTTATCCTCTTCTGCGGTTTCAAACGTAGGCAAACTTGCTCCGAACAAGTGTGTCCAGAATGAAGATTCACCGGGAAGTATAACACTGTCACCAAAAAATCGTAAATTTTCTGCAACCAAGACCGAACTACCACCGAAATTAGTGGAACTTTCCCCAATCCAGGGTATTCTTTCACCTTCAATGACCTCTCTGGATAACACACCTCTATCCATAGAGAGATTTGAATCTTGACCAGACGGTGTCGGATCAACTGCACACTGTGTTCCTGTGGACTCCGAAGTTACTGTCTCTGCTACAGACTACACCGAGATTTCATCGGAATATATCGGAATTGTAGTATGTTCCACCGGAACGCTACCGGAATCACTACTAATATGCTTTGCTTCTTCGACGACCAGACCTAACCGATCTGCACTTCTTCCTCCTAGGGGTGTCCTTTGCAAATTTGGTACCACCCAAGGCTGTCTGTACTTTGGATACGACTCGCCCGACCGAGTAACTGGCATATAGCACATTTGCTACACTTGCGTACTACTCTATCTTACTGTCGATTCACAATCTATGGTTACCTTCCCACAATCACTGTTCAACACTCTGTTGCCACTTTTTGATAATTACTTTACAACAATCTGTTGCCACTTTCCCACAACTAATTTGCAACATTCTGGTGCCACTTTCCCACAGACGGCGCCAGTGTTAAACGCGCTTTTGCTGTCAGAAGCGCATTTAAGCTCTTTCCGGGTTCTTGGGAGTGGAAGGGGTCTGAATAATCAGAGGCCTATACTTGATTTTCCCAAATCAACTCACTCACATGACCTTTCGTTCAAAACAGCTCTACTAATCCAATTTCTAATAAACTCTGGCTCTTTCCTTTACAGAATTACTATTCGTATTCCAATCAATACATCTTAATACACAACGCAAGGATAAACACTACCGTAACACAGACTTACAGTAAACAACTTTCAGAACAACGATTCAATACTTCCCTTAATGTAACATTACCGTAACCCAATCTTTACCGTACAGGTGCAGATAATCAAACAAAACAGAAGAACACAACAGTACGCAAAATTCTCAAACACACACTACGGGAACTCCACAAAACATCTCGCACAGACAGACAGTCTGCGACTCTTCTGGTCGTCACCGAAAGTGTCTTTTCATTGCTTTATAAAAAGTTACATCTCTTCGCAGCGACTTCTCAGTTTGTGTGGAATATGAAAAGGAAAAAGGATTTACAATTGCCAATCCGGCAGATTACATAAATGAAGGATAAAAGAAGAATCATCAATTCAAATCTAAACAATAATAAGAATATACATCCATTTTATTCTAGAGCAAAACTAGATTTGAAACCCAAAATATAAGAAATATTGTACAACCAAATGAAGGATAAAAGAAGAATAATAAATTAAATTGAAACTAGAATAAGAATATACATCTCATTTAGTCTAGAGGAAATTTACTTGATCATTATATTACAAAGATGAGAGCTATGATTCTCCAAATCGTGGGTAAAAGCAAGAAAGGGACTAGCTAACTATACACTTCTAACTGAACTAGAAACTCAATAGAACATGGTCTTATGTTTATGAGTGTTAAGACCTCCAAGTATCACTTTTGAACTTGCAAGTTTAGAAATTCTAGAGAGAGAATAAAATCAAGGCATTTCTTATAGTGAATTAAATGTAGAACCTTAAATGAGGTACTTGAAACATGACTCCCAAAAATTTCACACATACACTTTTATTCTCTTATGCATGCCCTACTTTTGTCTCGTATGGCATTTCTCTTACTTCTGTCATCTTCACGTTCAATTTTCAACCACAAAACATGATGTAGATATGATGTAGAGAGAGAATATAAAACTTGTAATCATCAGGTTTTTCTTACATGCATATAATGACCTAATTATTCATTCATTATCCCCACAATGTAATTTAGAAAGTTCCAAAATGAATTATTTCACTATTGAAAGGCTTATTACATAACTTGACAAAAAATTGGATGATTAGAGCTAATATTTTAGATTGGAAACAATTATACATAGAAATTCTAACATCCTTGAAAGAAAAGATGGTATTGAACATCAAGAGTTTGTTGGAGTTAGAAGTCTGCGGAAGCATGCGAACAGCACAAGGAAGAAGAAGAAGCTTGGAGCACAAACACACAATAGTGAATGTATTACTAGAGAATGTACAAAGATAAGTAGCCCATTAGGGCAATAGGCGTATATACAAGCCGGGGGAAAAAAACCTCCTAAAGAGGGAAAAAAGTGCCCCGGCGGTCCTAGTGTGTTCACACACATCACTACCTAAATATATCAACAAATCCCCCCTGGGAGTGATGCGGTGAACAAGGAGCTGGCACTCATGTATAAGGAAGTGCCAAGCTATGTGGAAATCACTCCACAAAAGGAAGTAAGCCCAAAGCTTTGCGGAAAGCTTCAAAGTTCTCCCTAGGCAGAGCCTTCGTGAAAAGGTCTGCAATGTTCTCCTGCGTGGGCACATATGCCAAGCTTATCTCCCCATCAGAGAACCTCTCCCTGACATAGTGATAATGCACCTCAATGTGCTTAGTGCGAGCATGGAACACAGGGTTCCTCGCAACTGCCAATGCGCTCTGACTGTCAGTGAAGATGGTGGTGGCAGAAGACTGGCCAACACCCAAATCAGCCATAAGGCGTCTGAGCCACACACACTCAAAAGTCGCTGTGAAAGCTGCCCTATACTCAGCCTCACAACTGGAAGTGGCCACAGTAGGCTCCTTCTTGCTCAACCAAGATATACATGAGCTACCAAGCATGAAGCAAAAACCACTGGTGGACACACGAGTGTCATAGCAACCAGCCCAATCTGAGTCAGAAAAAGCATGCAAATCTGGCGGTAGTGATCCCCCCTTGGGATAAAACAACCCAAGTAGCCGAGTACCACTCAAGTAGCGAAAGATGCGCTTAACCGCCTTCCAATGCGTGACTCCTGGGCAATGCATAAACCAGCTCATCTGTGAGACAACAAACTGAATATCTGGCAGAGTAATGCATAAGTAAATCAAGCATCCAACAGCCTGCTGATAGAGAACAGCATCAAATGCATCTCCAGCATCATGAAGACTCAATCGTAAGCCTGTCTCCATAGGAGTGGCAATAGGCTTACAGTCTTCAAGGCCAAAACGCTGCAATAATTTGTCAATATATTTCGTTTGACACAAAGCCATTCCACCATCAACTTGCATAAACTGAATGCCCAAATAGTGATGCAAATGGCCCAAATCAGACATCTCAAATGAGGCATGCAAATCAACCTTGAAATCAGCAATATGCTTCTCAATAGGACCAGTGAGCAGCATGTCATCAACATAGACAACAATAATCAGAAGCACATCATTAGCATGCTTAACATATAAGGTGCTTTCAATTGGACTGTTCACAAAACCATGTGCAACTAGATAGGCATGTATCTTCTCATACCAAGCACGTGGTGCTTGCTTTAAACCATATAATGCCTTCTTTAACCTGCACACCTGGTTTTCATACCCTTTCTGCACAAAGCCACGGGGCTGAAAAACATACAATTCTTCATGCAAGTCACCATTCAGAAATGTTGTTTTAATGTCCAACTGATGTACATTCCAACCATGATGGGCTGCAAGTGCACAAATGCTCCGAACAGTAGTCATACGGCATGTAGGTGCAAAGGTCTCATCAAAATCAATGCCTCTTTCCTACGCATAACCCTTTGCAACAAGCCTAGCCTTATGCCTGTCAACTATACCATCAGGTTTACACTTCAGCTTGTATACCCACTTAGTGCCAATGGCCTTCTTGCCAGGATGCAAGTCACATAAAGACCATGTACCATTCTTCATTATAGCATCATATTCAGATTGCATGGCAGCCATCCAATTTTTTGAATTCTGTGCTTCATCAAAAGAAACAGGCTCATTCTCATCACAGAGACTAGACGCAGCCATAGCATAGCAATCTGATGCAAAGGAGGCACTATGAGAGCCTGAAGGAGTACGATATGACAAAGGTGCATCTAATTTGTTGTCACGCAAAGTTTGCACCAGCCATTTTGGCATAGTTTTTGCTTGCTCAATATCAGCTCTCTCATCAACAAGTGCATCATGTAAATCTGCATCAGAAATAGAATGATCTGCATCATCATATGAAACCTGCAAAGGCTGAGAAGTTGCCTCATTAGGACCAGCACTAGACTGTCCACCTGTAAAAAGAGGCATCAACGTATCATACATGTCTTTGGAGCTAACAGATGTCTCCTTAGTACATGAAAGCAATGGCTGAATAGCATCTTCCACAAAGACAACATCACGGCTAACCAGAATGCGTTTAGTCTGTGGATGATATAGACGATAGCCTTTACTTTCAGAACTGTACCCAACAAAAATACATTTTACAGCCTTATCATCCAATTTTCTGTGATGTTGTTCAGGCACTAATGCATATGCCAAACAACCAAAAACACGCAAATGAGCAACAGATGGTTTGCGGTCATGCCAAGCCTCATATGGAGTGATAGACTGCAACGCTTTAGTGGGACACCTGTTCAGTACATATGCTGCACACATGACAACCTCAAGCCAGAAACTATGTGGTAAAGTCTGACTTTTGACCATGCACCTCGCCATCTCCATGAGTGACATGTTCTTTCGTTCAGCAACTCCATTCTGTTGAGGTGTATACGGCACTGTACACTGGTGTTTTATCCCACGTTCAGCTAGAAATGCATTAAAATCAGAAGATATATATTCCCCCCCTCGATCAGAACGGAGGGTGCCCATTTTACATGCTGACAGATTTTCAGCCAAAACCAAAAACTGTTTAAAGCACATGAAAACTTCGGACTTTGCCTTCAATGGATATACCCATGCATGCCTGGAAAAATCATCAATGAAAGTCACGAAGTAAAGGTAATTTCCAAAAGAGGGTGTCTGCATAGGACCACAGACATCACTATGTACAAGCTGCAATTTCTGCGTAGCCCGAATTGAACCATCTTTTGGAAAGGAGGAACGCTGCATTTTGCCCAAAATACAGCCTTCACATACATGTTTTCCGGGTGCCTCAAGCTTGGACAAAGAAGACACCATATCAGATTTCTGGAGGCGTAGCAAACTAGCAAAATTCAGATGACCAAAGCGTGCATGCCAAAGCTTTGCATCTGACATAGCCTGAGAATCATGAACTGCACATGCTGAATCATTAACAAATCTTTCATAGTTTATGATCTTATACAGCCCACGACATAAAATGCCAGAAGCAATAATCACATCGCCATTTGACAGATCATGAACTGTACACTTGTCATCAGCAAATTTCACAACCAAACCAATCTTGGCTAATGCAGAAACTGATAACAGGTCTTTTTGATCCCTGGCACAAATAAAGCATTTGACAAGGCGAAAGAACTACCATCAGCAGTAGTCAGAATGATCTTACCAACTCCCATAACAGGATAAGAGGAGTTGTTGGCACATGTGACAGTATTCCCTGTAGGGGCAGGCTCGAGTGAAGAGAAGAAACTGCGCTGCGAGGTAATATGTTTGATCGCCCCACTATCAAAGTACCAAACATCTGAGTCCACTACAGACATGCACTGCTCATGAGAAGATGGGTCAAAACTGCAAACAGTAGTAAACACCCATTCTTCTTCCTGCACAAGATTAGCAGACTCTGTTTTTGGTGTAGAAGCTTCTGCAATAACCATTCCAGCCTCCTTTTTCTTTGCCTCTTTTGCAGTCAGTTTTGGACAGTTCTTTATGATATGATTATTCCCTTTACTGTACTTGCAAAACAATTTCTTCTTTTCTGATTTCTTCTCATCTTTATCCTGGTTCTTCGAATGTGCAGCATTTACAGATTTCTACTTACTAGCAGAAGAGCTCCATTTTCCTTTGCCCTTCTGGCTAGCCAGGAAAGCTTGATCTGCAACACGCATAATGGACCTGTTCTGCCTGGACTGATCTTCCTGCAACAGAACAGAGACTAACTCCTCAAATGATAAGGCATTCGGATTGCCTTTCATCATCAACCAAAGAGTAGAAGCAAAACTCTGATATGAATCAGGAAGACCATTCAGAACGGTCTGCACAAGTGAGCTATCTGGTATAACCTCATCAGCAGAAATCAACTGTTCCTTCAAATCTTTGATCTTCGTTAGGAAATTGTCCATAGAATCACCTTCATTCATGTGCTCACTCTCCAACTATTTTCGGAGGTAAGCAACATAAGCCTCATTCCTAGCTTGGTACAATGTGGTAAGTGTATCCCAAACATCCCTAGTTGTTCTGCAAGAGCGAATATGAGGAATAATGGCACGGTTGACAGACAAAGCTATCAATGCATGTGCTTGGGCATCTTTGCCATCCCAACGAATTTTCTTTGTAGTAGGTGCAACAGAAATAGCAGCATGAATAGGAATCTGCGAAATATCATCTTCGACACCATCTTCATCAGCTCCAGCACTTGTATTTGTAGTACCTGTCGTTACAGGTGTAACAGGACGTCTTTCAACACCCTGCACAATGTTCCACAATCCTTTTGCAACCAAAACATGTCGCATCATATAAGCCCATAATGGTGGGTAGTTGGTACCATCCAACTTATCCTCAATAGCCAACATACGGAATACATCACTGCTTTCAGCCATGGCAGGTGGCTAAAATACCTTGATGCAAAAAATTGACTGTATCTCAAAAAGTTGAACAGAATTGCCCAGACAAGTTCTGCTAGACCTGTAGCAGACTTTGAGACGCTTAAACTGGCGAACAAAAACTGGTATATACCTGTTAAGGGCACATTTGTATTTATTGTAGTAAGGTCCAATTGAAGGGTTGAGAAAGGGCTGAGTGGGAAGAGCCTTAAGGGCCACATCTTTTTGTATATATAGAGCATTTTGGTTAATGAAAAGAGACTCTCTCTCTCTCTGATTTTCGTCGCTTGAAATGGCATCCGATGTTTTTTTAAGTTCTTGTTCTTCTTGTTTTTATGACTTTTAGGGTTTCTCTTTTAGTTTTGCGCACTTACTGTAGTGTAGTGTTCGTGTTCGAGTAGCTCTGGCGACGAAGTGTTCTTTTCTCTCTCTTCCCTGTTCGAATCCATGGTGGCGTGAACGCTTCTCCTCTCCTTCTCTAATCTGTGCAGGGTAGCTCATGTTACTGTATTGATTAGTGATCTTTGCTTATAAGTGGCAGATTGATCTGTCGATCACGCGCGTAGTCGCTGTTCATGTCTGACATAAGAAATGCGTATGATGTGCTGTGCTTGTTGTTGTATGTAGCTATGGCCATGGCGATGTCGTTTCTATCGCTCTTCCCTTGTTGCAGGGGAGGCCCATCTTCTCTGTAACACTGGCGCCGTCTGTTGCAGGGGAGGTATCTTCTCTGTAACATACCTTTGGCACAAAAAGACGAAATAGCCTGCACAAGCGCTATGATAGTGCGTTCGGAGGCCGAAACAAGCTCAGATCGCAATTTCGGCACCACAGAGCGAAGCAGTTTTGATCTCGAAAACACACTGAGTATGCTCACCAAAATTCGTGTGATTCTGAGACTGCAAACGGAGGAGTGTCGACGGTGCCCTAGATGAAGCGACGACCCACTCTGATACCAATTGTTGGAGTTAGACGTCTGCGGAAGCACGCGAACAACACAAGGAAGAAGAAGAAGCTTGGAGCACAAACACACAATACTGAATGTATTACTAGAGAATGTACAAAGATAAGTAGCCCATTAGGGCAATAGGCGTATATACAAGCCGGGGGAAAAAAACCTCCTAAAGAGGGAAAAAAGTGCCCCGATGGTCCTAGTGTGTTCACACACATCACTACCTAAATATATCAACAGAGTTCAATACAATATATAGAGGCATCTAGATATGTAGGATTAATATTTTAATATAATCTTTGGACGAGCATGCTTGGAAATTGCATTTCCCTATAATTTGTTGAGGAATTCCTTCAATCATATGATTTAAGATTGAAGATCCATAACATTGAAATCATTAACATAGTCAAACAATGACCCATGATAAATCTCGACCACTAATTGTGAGCTATTCCATTTGTACACCATGAACATACTTGAATTTTCCTTGAATTTGGCAAAGCACCACTCTTTTCCATAGATTTTTTAATATGTTTAGTATCTAATAGATTTTCTAATTAAATGAATTTATATTGTTATGCTTCTAGAGGATATTTTGAAGATTTTAAAAGAAAACATTTTATCATTTTCATAAACTTTGTATGTATTTTTCTTGAATGTATTTTATTACTTTATATGTAATCCTAGCATCATCTATGCTATTTCAATGATTGCTTAAGTACATTTTTTAGAGAGTACCTCAACTGTTAAAGGTTTCTTAGTCCCTGTTTATGACCATTTTTTCTCTTCATGATCATCATCTAAGAATAATCCTTCTTGCAACAATGGATGATATTGGACACTCTTCTATTCAATTTCAACATACAAATACCATGCAAGCTTTAATAATTTCTTGGCATATATAGATGCCTTTATCACTCCATTTATTGCATGGATATCTCCGTACAAAGGAATATGACTTTTTATAACTTGACTACTTACATGTATGATGTAGAAGACCAATTTTCCAAATGTTTAAAGATGTTCAAATACATGGTAGTAACACTCACCAAATTCCTTAATGAAGCCCTTTTCTTCATGAAATAAGAAAGATAAAATAAGGAAAAGAATTTTGTTGTAGTTTTCAATGTTTTCTCTTTTAATCTATGAATATAATGATAAAAAAGAAATAGTGTTGCCACCAATATATGTTGACATGATAGTGAAGGATAAAGGAAACTCCCATAAATTTCCATGAAAACAATGAGGGCATAACATTTATTTTAGAATAGCTAAAGGGACTGGATTATGTATGTGACCTATTCTTCCCTTCAGCAACCCCATTCTATTGAGGTGTATATGGCACTATACACTGATGTTTTATCCCACGTTCAGCCAAAAATGCATTAAAGTCAGAAGATATATATTCCCCTCCTCAATCAAAATGCAGGGTGCCCATTTTACATGCTGACAGATTTTCAACCAAAACCAAAAACTGTTTGAAGCACATAAACACTTCGGACTTTGCCTTCAATGGATATACCCATGCATGCCTAGAAAAATCATCGATGAAAATCACGAAGTAAAGATAGTTCCCAAAAGAAGGTGTCTGCATAGGACCACAAACATCACTATGTACAAGCTGCAATTTCTGAGTAGCCCGAACTGAACCATCTTTTGGAAAGGAGGAACGCTGCATTTTGCCCAAAATACAGCCTTCACAAACATGTTTTTTGGGTGCCTCAAGTTTGGGCAAAGAGGACACCATTTCAAATTTTTGCAGGCATAGCAAACTAGCAAAATTCAGATGACCAAAGCATGCATGCCAAAGCTTTGCATCTGACATAGTGTGAGAATCATGTACTACACATGCCAAATCATTTACAGATCTTCATAGTCTATGAGCTTATACAACCCATCACATAAAATTCCATAAGCAATAATGACATCACCATTCGACAAATCATGAAGTATACATCTGTCATCAACAAATTTCACAACCAAGCCAATCTTGGCTAATTCAAAAACTGATAACAGATTTTTCTTGATCCTTGGCACAAATAAAGCATCTGGCAAAGTGAAAGAACTACCATCAACAGTAGTCAAAATGATCTTACCAACTTCCATAACAGGATAAGAGGAGTTTTTGGTGCATGTAACAGTATTCCCTGTAGGGGTGGGCTCGAGTGAAGAGAAGAAACTATGATGCAAGGTACTATGTTTGGTCGCCCCACTATCAAAGTACCAAACATCTAAGCCTACTGCAGACATGCACTACTCATGAGAAGATGGGTCAAAACTTCAAACAGTAGTAAATGCCCATTCTTCATCTTGCACAAGATTAGTAGACTCTGATTTCAGTGTAGAAGCCTTTGCAACAACCATTACGACCTCTTTCTTCTTTGCCTCTTTAGCAACCAGTTTTGGACTGCTCTTAATGACATGATCATTTGCTTTACAGTATTTGCAAAACAATTTTTGATTTTTTTATTTCTTCTCATACTTTTCTTCCTCCTTCGAATGTGCAGCATTTGCATATTTTTGCTTACTAATAGAAGAGCTCCATTTACCTTTGCCCTTCTAACTAGCCAGGAAAGCTTGATCTACAACATGCAACATGCATGATGGACCTGTTCTACCTAGACTGATCTTCTTGCAATAGAATAGAGACTAACTCCTCAATGACAAGGCATTTGGATTGCCTTTCGTGATCAAATGAAGAGTAGAAGAAAAACTCTGATATGAGTCAGGAAGACCATTCAGAACGGTCTGCATAAGTGAGCTATCTGGTATAACTTCATCAACAGAAATCAACGGTTCTTTCAAATCCTTGATCTTTGTGAGAAAACTATCCATAGAATCACCTTCCTTCATGTGCTCACTCTCCAATTGTTTTCGGAGGTAAGCAACACGAGCCTCATTCCTAGCCTGGTACAATGTGGCAAGTGTATCCCAAGCATCCTTAGCTATTCTGCAAGAGCGAATGTGAGGAATAATGGCACGTTTGACAGACAAAGTTGTCAATGCATGTGCCTGAGCATCTCTGCTATCTCAATGAATTTGCTCTATAGTAGGTGCAATAGAAACAACAACATGAACAAGAATCTGCAAAATATCATCATCTTCGATACCATCTCCATTAGCTTGAGCACCTGTATTTGCAGTACCTGTATTCGCAAGTGTAACAAGACGTCTTTCAACACCCTGCATAATATTCCACAATCCTTTTGCGACCAATACATGAGGCATCATATAGGCCCACAATGGTTAATTAGTACCATCCAACTTATCCTCAATAGCCAACATACGAAATACATCACAACTTTCAGCCATGGCCACTGACTAATATACCTTGATGCAAAAAAATGATTGTATCTGAAAAAGTTGAACAGAACTACCCAAACGAGTTCTGCTAGACCTGTAGTAGACTTCGAGATGCTTATACTAGCAAACTAAAACTGGTATATTGTTGGAAAGAAATGTTCTATTGGTCCAATATTGTCCAATATCATAGCACATGAAGTGACTACTCTAATAGTCTCTACAAGCAAATCGTGTGGGCGTTTTGGGTACATCGTTGTCCTCCCAAAGAATCCACCCATGTTGAAGTCCCACGAGCGGCAGCGCAGATCGCTAGGAAATTTTTTTTTATCAACCTTTTCATAAAAGCACACAGATGATGTCACATACGATTCAGCGATAGAGTTTCTCTTCGTGATTGCTCTTCGCATCAATAGCAATCACACAACTTTTGTCAATAAGTGCTTTTGAAGGAGCTTTTTCAAGGTATAATCAAAACTATATAAGAAGCCATTGACTCATTGTTGTTTCATCCATCACCTAGTTCAACAACAAGCTATGGAGCTTGATACCTCATTAGAGGTAGAACTTTTAGCACATGGGGCAGCCATGGTGCTATTTGGAGCATGCTGAGGAGCGGCTATGGAGTTCTTCTTGAAGAAGAAGAGTGTTCTCACACTCGTGCTTATGGAGAAGACTTACCAATCAAGAGCTTGGTGGTGTGGATCAACCATCTACATAATGTATTTGAAGATTGTCTTCTACATGAAGATTTCGGTGTACTTCAAAGACATTGGATGGAGGTTAACATAATATTTGCATCTTACGTTAAAAATTCAGGTACATATTCTCTTTATGCACACAGGTACTACTTGGAGTTTATGGAGGCAGTGGCATCCATATCAGGGGGAGTCCTATTCAGCATAGGTACAAGAGAATTGGTATGGTTATGCTTTATGCATATTTGGATGAGGTGTTAGAGAAGATATGTTCATATGAGTTTGAGGATTTCTGGCAGCAAACTTGTTAGCATTCTTTGCTACTTTTGTAAGTATGTGATCTTTTCACACATGTGTCTAACTTAGGGTCTTCCATAGCCTAAGGTTAGATGAGGGTTTGTTGATTATCAGTTTTAGACTGATCCTTCCTCTTTCTGACACTCATATTCACTCTTCTACAACCTATTAGGTCACACATCTCATATATATTCAAATTTCTATCCATACATCTAAATATTCTTGTTACATTTGTACATTCACTCATCCATCTATTTCTATTCACATAGAGTGGTTGAGAGTTTTGCTTCCACATTGTACATTGAACATTGGTATATATGATAGTGTGAGTAAACAGTGACTTACGTAACACTTTACACATGTTGTCTAATCTTTCTCTATCTTTGTCTCATCATTTGTGTGATTAAGTGTGGTATGTTCATGTTTTGTCAATATTGGAAGATTGCTGGAATCTGTGTTGTATATGCTGGACCTATGGAACCTTGGACCTGTGGTATTAGTTATGGGCCTACATAATTTTCAACATATATATCTTTGGCACAAAAAAGACAAAATATCCTGCACAAGTGTTGTGATAGTGCATTCGGAGGTCAAAATGAGCTCAGATCGTGATTTTGGCACCACGGAGGGAAGTCGTTTTGATCTTTGAAACACCCTGAGTATGCTTACCAAATTTCGTGTGATTCTGAGACTACAACCGGAGAGGTGAACAACGCCCTAGATGAAGCGGCGACTTGCTCTGATACCAATTGTTGGAATTAGACATGTGCGCAAGCACACGAACAATACAAGGAAGAAGAAGAAGCTTGGAGCACAACACACAATGTTGAATGTATTACCACTAGAATGTACAAAGATAAGTAGCATGTTAGGGCAATAGGCATATATACAAGCTGGGGAAAAAAACCTCCTAAAGAAGAAAAAAGTGCCCCGGTGGTCCTAGAGTGTTCAGACAGATCACTACCTAAATATATCAACAAACCAAAGTTGAAAAAACTCATCAATTTCTATTATAGGCTCTTATATTTGCTTTTTTGTAATTTATATGCTTGAGGTCTTTGTTGGTCGGTTGATAAGCTAGTTAAGAAAACCCTTAAACACCTCTAACACTGACTACCACTAAAAGATGCAAAGACCTTTCACAAGCATCCTTTGAGGTCATTGAAATATTCTCATACATGAAGCTAGAGGTTGAATTACATTCTCCACAAAATAAACACCTTAACTAACTAGAAATTAGAGACTTTTCTTAACCACATTTCATATCCTTATCATCCAACCTTTTGCAATGTTTCTTTGGGACCAATGCATATGCCAGGTCCTTATAGAATCATAATAATAAAATAAATTTCTTGCAACCATTCTAGACTTGATAAAGAGTGATAGATTGTAATGCTCTTGTGGAATACATGCTAAGTAGCATACATAAGAAATCAAGGCATGTGCATGTGCATTACTAGCATTCCGTAGAAGCTCCTTTGAAATCGTTGTGATAATGGTTTACTTGATATAATCAAACTTGGACTTGCAAGAGGACTGGATAATAGGAACTTTTCTAGAAGTAGAATTGAGAGCATATTCAACACCACATGCATCAAGTACATTTCGAAGATTTGTAGTTATAATTGAATGTATTTCAACACCTTGCACATATATTCCGCAATATTTTTGCAACCAATACATGATGTATGATGTATTCCTTAATGGGTAGTTAGAACCATCCAAATTATCTTCAATAGACAACACACAAAATACATCAATGTTCTCAACGATGGCCAATGGCTCAACCTTGATGCAAAAAAGTAACTCTTTCTCAAAAAATTTGAACAAAACTACCCTATGGAGCTCCAACCCACATCTGGTAGACTTCAAGATGCTTGTACAAGAAAACAAAAATTGGCACAAAAAAAGGAAACATTTCATGCATAGCTTCTACAAATAGTGTGTTGGAAGACCAAAAAAATCTCAAATCAAGCAAAATTTGAGATATTTAGAACTCTTTGAGAGATTTTGTAGAATATATCACCTTGATCATTCTCATCAAATTTTTTAGTGATCCAAGCAAGTGAGTGAGGGTGTGTTGATGATGCACTTTAAAAGCAATGACCTGCTTTGTTACCAATTGTTGGTTTTTGCAAAATGAGAACACACACAAAAATCACGAGGAAGAAAAATAATCTTATAAGAACAACACACACTTTCATACTACATGTGGAATATACAAAGATAGGTCAACCCATTAGGGTTATGGCGGTATATACAAACTTGGGGGGTCTCCTAAAGAGGTAAAAAGGTACCCCCAATAGTCCTAAGTTTGTTGAAACACATCACTTTTGAAGTATAATGACAAAAAGAAAAAAGATTAGATGTATGGGAAAAATAATACTATTTAAAAAGAAGTTTTTGGCATTTGAAGAGATTAAGGAAAAATTACATACAAGCGTAGATGTCAACAAAATGGGATGGTTGGAATTAGAATCACGTATCTAGTTGCAATTGGTCAAGCTAAGTTGAAGGAAAAGCACATGCATCTCTCATATTGGGTGGATGTAGAATCCACATTTTCTTTATCTTTAATTGAGTTTCAAAAGTATTATAATTACTCAAATGATCAGACTTTTTAATTACTCAAATGGTAAGGCAAAAGAGGTTTGCCATTTAAGAAAAATTATTTCCATATACAATTAACACATATAAGATTAGCTCATATTGAAACTAAACTAAACAATATAAAAGTAGATTTTCTTATGATATTCTTTGAAAAAAAGAGTCATAAACTTATAAATCTCACTACAAACCTTCAAAAAAATCCATTAAAAACTTCATGTTATAAAAGGCCTAGAAGATATGATCATCCTCACAATGTGTGCTCCAATTGATACAAATATTTGGTTTATTTTCATGCATAATCAAGATGCCTTGAATCAATGTAACATTCTAATTGAGTCACATATACATCTTTGTGCAAATGGCCATTGCATTCTTGATATAAAGTTGGAAGTTTCTCCCATATCTATTTATTTTTAGAGCTAATGATGATCTCATGAGATTCATTCATGTGATTTGGTTGAACATTTCATTTTGATCAAGATTATATATGAACGTCTCTATTAATCATTTTTTATATTGAACTTTTCCATAAACATTGCATTTATGATTTCTTCTTTCTTTTTGCCTAAATATCTTTCTAAAATCTAGGATTCGAATTTCTTTTGCATCTTCTTTTATGAAAAGAAGTTAGATGAAGGATACCTAGTATCCTAGGTTGATTCATCTTTTTATGTAAAGTATCATATTGGCAAGATATTTATAGCATGCATGCAAGGAAGAATTTATTATTTCAAGTGATGATATGGATGGAATCAAATGGGTAAGAATATACACATGACTCAAAGAAAGTGCATGCTAGACCTCTTGGAGAAGTACCTTTGTCAACTTGTAAGCCCGTACATCAACTATTGATTTTGATAAGAAACTAAAAGTTGATGATGGGAAACCTTACCCAAATGAAAAAAGTATTTATTTGATCATTGAATAGGTAGAGATATTTCACCTTATAGGAAAACTATCATAACTCATATATGCTCCTATTGAGCATCACTTAGATCTGGTTAAAAGAGAAATGTTAATTTTATGGTATTTCATAAAAAATATCATGGATGCAAGATATGGTCGAGAAGGAAAATTTGGATATCGCTTATGGGATCCTGAAACACGGACAATGATCAAAAGTAGTGATGTGATTTTCAATGAGTCTAAGATGCATAAACAACCCATTAAGGAGGTTGAAGTGAGAAGAGTGGTGTTTGAGGATACTAGTCCTCTAGTTAGCATGCATAAAACTGCTGCACATAGGGATGTTCAAGAGAATGTCCATTCAGATCAGTTTGCACATGTTCCTGTTCAGCAACAATTGAGACATTCTGCATGTGTCTCACAACCACTTGATAGATATGTTCTAGGTTTAGATTTTGTTATGTTAACAGATGTTGGTGAGTCTTCTTGCTACAAAGAGGCTATACAGATGGAGGATCATGTCAAGTGGGAGTGTGCCATGAAGAGTGAGTTGGATTCTATTCACAAGAATGGTACCTGGGATTTAGTACCTTTGCCAAATGGCATGAAAGATTTACCATGTAAATGGGTATATAAGTTGAAATTCACATCAGATAGTGCTTCTCCAAAGTATAAAGCACGACTTGTTTCAAAGGGTTTAAGCAACAACATAGTGTTGATTTTGAGGAAATCTTCTCTCTAGTGGTCAGGATGACTACCCTACACATGTTGCTTGGATTTGTTGCAATGGAGCATTGGAGAAAGTCTATGAAAAGCCTAAGTATTGGCTTGAGTCCCACAAATTCAAAGAAGAACCCTTAAAATGAAGACAATGTAAAGTTCACTTGTGAACTACCTCTTGTAACTTTTGAAGACTTTACTTAATGTAAAAGTGAAAGAATCTTAAGTGGTTGAGTCCACTTGATCAAAAAGGGAAAGAGGAGCCATGAATTCGTGATTTGTGGTAGATAGAGAATCAAATCAATCACTAATTGTTTGGAGAGTGATTGAGGGAAGTTAGCCTCCCAAGCTCAACTATAAATAGATGGCAGCTTTAGTCACTATAACTACAATCAGAATTGCAGTTGATTCCAATACCATTTCGGTAACATTATGTTGACATTTCGGTAATAGTCCGGTGAAGTTACGATGATGTTTCGATGAGTTTAAAACTCAGTTGTGGCACAGTTAAGTGACTGAAAGATTATCTAACAATAAGCAAGCACAAAATTGTAAAGTTTGAAGTAAATCAGATCAGAATTGAATCATGAAGAAGAGGCAAAGTTTTCTGTAAAGTGAATGTCAGATTTCACTAAATACAGTTATAAAGTTTTCAGTTTCAATAAGGTTGCTAAGATACTGATGATTATAGAGGTGTTCTAATATCACTCTAGCTTAGTTCTTGTGGTGTGACGAATTCCACAGCATACGTCGAACCAACAAGTGGTATCAGAGCAGAAAGGTTCTGAAGAGCAAAAAGGTCCTCAAGCGTAAACAAAAGTGAAGACACAAGAGAATTTAAAGAATTCTTCATAAGAGAGGTGAAAGCTGAGGTGATCAACAGCAAACGGAATCAGAAAAGCATTCCAAAGTCATTTTCAAGGGTAAAGGTTTATGAAAGGTAAAAATTTTTAAAGTTATACTCACAAACAACAATAGAAACAAGAAGACCATGGCAGATCACATTTCTATTGAAAAATTGGACAGAGATAATTATCCCGCATGGGTAATGCGAATGGAAGCCTTACTTATGAGTAAGGAATTAATGATATATGTAACAGGAGAAGAAAAGAAGCCTACTTTTGGAGACGAGAGTCAACCGAAGAAAGAAGAGTTAGAAGCTTTGAAGTTATGGCAGAAGAAAGATGCAATGACAAGAGGTTAGATCTAAAACACCATTATAGATCACTTATTACCACATATTAGAGGTTTGGAAAAAGCGGAAGATATATGGAGTGCTTTGGAAGATCACTTCCAAAATACTACTAAAGCTAGGAAAGCTAGCTTATGGTCGGAGTTCACAACGTTTAAGAAAAAGCAAATTCAAAGCATTCGTGATTATGTCACTAAGATGAAGGACTTGGCAGACAATATTGGATCTATTGACGAAGATATTGAAGACCACAGGTTGATAGTGCAATTGCTTGCCGGACTGAGAGGAGATGAAAGGTGGAAACCTTTCGTACTCTCAACTGAACTTTCAAAATTCCAGTAACATTTCGGTAACATTACGGTGACATTCCGGTAACAGTCCGGTGATATTTCAGTGAGTTTAAAACTCAGTTGTGGCACAATTAAGTGACTGAAAGATTATCTAACAATAAGCAAGCACAGAATTGTAAAGTTTGAAGTAAATCATATCAGAATTAAATCCTAAAGAAGAGGAAAAGTTTTCTGTAACGTGAATTTCATATTTCACTAAATACAGTTATAAAGTTTTCAGTTTCAGTAAGGTTGCTAAGCTACTGATGATTATAGAGGTGTTCTAATATCACTCTAGCTTAGTTCTTGTGGTGTGACAAATTTCGCAGCATATGTCACACCAACAATTGGATAGAGGTAACTACTCAGGTTGGTCATTAAGAATGGAAGCTTATCTCCAAGGTAGAAGTTTATATGATTATGTGGCTGGAGATGAAGTTATGCCAAGTTTCAGGAACAAAAGTCAACCAACACAAGAAGAGCAAGAAAGATTGAGCACATGGTGCTCCAAGGATGCACTTGCAAGGTCTTATCTCCTCAACTCTATCCTAGATTTTTTTTTGCCTCACATTAGAAGTTGTAAGACATCTCACGAGGTGTGGGATGCACTTGAAGCTTTCTTCTCTTTAAGTACTAAAGCTAGGAAGCATCAACTATGGCTGGATTTCACAACTCTCAAGAAGGCTGCCAAACAAAATGTGACTGATTTTGTCACAAAGCTCAAGGACATAGCAGATCAGTTGGGAAGCATTGGAGAGGTAATAAATGAAGAGCAAATTGTAAGGCAGGTCATCAATGGATTGAAAGCAGATGACAAGTGGGAAGCATTCACCACAACTATGGATTTGTACATGGACATGCATGTACCTGATTTCAATACACTCATTGGACAATTACTTACTCAAGAGGCAAAGCAAATGTAATCAATCTTTACTGATAAAAGCAAGTCTGAAGATAACAAAGGAAAGGCAAAGAAAGTGGATGATGAAGGAGGTACATATCAAGTTAACTATGCAGGTAGAGAAAGACATGACAGAGGTAGAGGAAGAGGAGGTAGAAAAGGCAGGGGGAGATCGCAAGTCTCCAACCCATGTTCTATTTGTGGACTAACTAATCATAGAACTGAAAATTGCTTTAGGAATTCTAGGAATCAAAGAGGAAGCGGATACAATAGAGGACGTTATGACTACTCAAGAGGAAGGTTCAACAACTACCATGGCAATTACAACAACTACAATCATTCAAACTATCAAGGAGGCTACAAAGGAAGAAGAGACTTCAATAACTACACAGAAGACTCAAACAAAGAGGATTCATTATTGATCATGAACATGGCTATGCCACAAGGTAAATCTGATGAGCATGTTTTCTACATAGATTCAAGTTGCTCCAATCATGTGGTAGGAAATGTAGCTCTCCTATCAGATTTGGAAGATCCAAGGAATAAGCATGAGGTACAAACAGGAGATGACACAAGACATCCTGTGGAGAAAATAGGAAATGTCAAAGCACCTGATGGAAACATCAACCTACTTAGTAAGGTAATCTATGTGCCTACCATTACAAAGAATTTGATAAGTGTTGGGCAGATAGTAGAGAAAGGATTGCAAGTCAGGTTCACAAGAGGAGAAGCATATGTGAAAGATCCTAGCCAAGGGTTCAAAAGAATAGCAAAGGGAGAAAAGACAGGTAGACTATTCACCTTTGAGTTGCAAGACACAAGGAACATAGCTCTCTTCAACTATGGTAATCAAACACTCACAGAACTAGAGGTATGGCACAAGACATTGGCACATATTGGTGAAAGATCATTAAAGCAAATTGCAGGGACCAAAGTGTACTTGGACTCCCTAACTTGTCAAAACAACACATGATTTATAAGTGTAGTGCATGTCAATTTGGAAAGTCTCATAGGTTACCATTCATGAAGAAAGGTTATATGCATGGAGATCTCTTGGAGTTGGTTCATACAGATGTATGGGGACCTACCAAGGATGCTTCAATATCTGGATCAAGGTATTATGTCTCCTTTATTGATGATTGCAGCAGATGGACTATCCTATTCTTTATGAAACACAAAGATGAAGTTTTTTTATGTTTCAAAAGATATTTGGCTCTTGTGGAGAATCAAACAGGTAAATCACTAAAAAGGCTAAGGTTAGATGGAGGGGGAGAATACTTCTCCCATGAGTTTGATTCTTTTCTTCAAGAAAGAGGAATCAAAAGAGAGGTAACTACAAGGTACACTCCTGAGCAAAATGGAGTGGCAGAAAGAAGGAATAGGACAATTGTTGAAGCTGCAAGGTCTATGTTGAATGAAAAGCATTAACCTAATTACTTATGGGCTGAGGCTGTATCTACAGCCGCTTACTTGATTAACAGGTTGCCTTCAAAATCTCTTGATGGGATGACTCCATATGAGGCTTGGAATTGAAGAAGACCAAGCTTAGATCATTGTAAAATTTTTGGTTGCATTGCTTATGCTCATGTTCCTTCACATGTTAGAGGCAAGATGGATCCAAAGGTAGAAATGTGCATATTCATTGGATATGACAACAATCAAAAGGGCTACAAGTTATACAATCCTACCAACAAAGGATTCTTGGTAAGCAGAGATGTAGTTTTTGATGAGAATAATTCATGGTATGAAGATTCATGCAGGAAGATCAATTTACCATATGATCTTGAAGAAGATTTTCCAAAGCTTGGTAGAGAACAACCAAAGATTGAAGAACAAGA
The DNA here is from genome assembly GCA_020310875.1 of Ceratopteris richardii. NCBI lineage: Eukaryota > Viridiplantae > Streptophyta > Polypodiopsida > Polypodiales > Pteridaceae > Ceratopteris > Ceratopteris richardii. The sequence continues at coordinate 57,688,524 of CM035429.1, forward strand.
CACCTCAGAGGATGATGAAGAATCTCAGATGGAAAAGATCAAAGTATGGAAGTCTAAAGGTAAAGCAAAATTGCAGGAACTTGGACATGAGGCAGAATCATCACATCATGGCCTAAGAAGATCTATGAGGGAAAAGAAAAAACCAGAAAGGTATGGGTTTGACACCTCATAAGTAACTAAACATTCTATCTACATAGCACATGACATAAACCAAGAGGAGCCATCATCATTTGAAGAGGCCAAAGCAAAAATAGAATGGAAGCATGCAATGAAGGAAGAAATTGAAGCACTTGAGGAAAACAACACTTGGGATTTGGTGCCCAAGACTTCATCTATGAAGGTAATAGGCTCAAGATGGGTCTACAAGCTCAAGAAGAATTCTGATGGTTCCATAAACAGGTATAAGGCAAGACTTGTAGCAAAAGGCTTTGCACAAACTCAAGGAGTTGATTATGAAGAAACTTTTTCTCCTGTAGCTAATAAGATGCCTACAATCAGAGTGTTACTTAGTATTGCTTCTTCCAAGAATTGGAAGATACTTCAACTAGATGTAAAGAATGCATTCTTGAATGGTTGGATAATAGAAGAGGTATATATGGCACAACCACCTAGTTTTGAGAATCAAGTTTATCCTGTTATGTGTGTAAACTTAACAAAGCATTGTATGGTCTCAAGCAAGCCCCAAGAGCTTGGAATTTCAGGCTTGTTTCATTCTTGCAGGACAAAGGCTTTCAATCAAGCAAGGTAGATCCTTCACTCTTTATTAAAAAGAGTAATTATGAGATCATCTACCTTTGTTTATATGTAGATGATATTATATTGACAGGAAATGATGCAGATGGTATGAAGAAAATCAAAGATCAGATAAGAGAAGAGTTCAAAATAAGTGATTTGGGTTCACTTACCTACTTCCTAGGTTTGGAAGTTGTCTACAAAGATCATGGTTTGTTTCTCACTCAAAGAAAGTACATTAAGGAAATGTTGGCAAAATTCAAGATGCAAGATTGTAAGATTGCAGGTACTCCAATGGAGGTCAATCACAAATTGAGCTCACATGAAGGTGAACTCATAGAGGACATCACATCATATCAAAGTCTAGTGGGTAGTCTCAACTATGCCACATTGACAAGAGTAGATATATGTTACAGTGTGAGTGTGCTAAGTCAATTTATGCACACACCAAAGAAACCACACATGGATGCTGCCAAAAGGATTCTCAAGTATCTCAAAGGAACCATAAATGAAGGACTTTATTATCCTTATGTATCTGATTTAGGTTTGAAGCTATTTTCTGATGCAGATTGGGCTGGTTCCAAGGAAGATAGAAGGAGCACTTCAGGATATCTTACTTTTGTAGGTTCAAAGCTTATTTCATGGTCATCCAAGAAGCAACCTATAGTTGCTCTTTCTTCCACAGAGGCTGAGTACAGAGGTCTTGCCATAGCTACTCAGGAAGCTATGTGGATGAAGACATTATTAACAGATCTTGGATTGGTGTTTGGAACTACAACTATTTTTGGTGACAATATGAGTTCTATTCATTTGGCTGCTAATCCTATCTTTCATGCAAGGACTAAACATATTGAAATTCATTATCACTATGTACGTGTAACTTCCTAATCCTCTCTCTTAGGGTGTAGTTCAACCATCTCCTACTAGGATTATGTTACATTCTTCCCCCCTTGGTCGATCATTGTCCTCAATGATCTACTCTTGTATCCCTCTAGCCTCGGTGATCAGTCCCTTGAAATCCCTAGGTGCCCTTGAATTGATGTTCCTCAACCTTGCATAGTTTCTTGAACCTTGTTCGCAACCTTGGTCTCTTGAACCCTTGCTCTCAACCTTGGTGTCTTGAACCTTCTTGTTCGCAACCTTGGTGTCTCGAGCCCTTGTTCTCAACCTCAGTCTTGAACCTTGTTCTCACCCATGCTTGGTATCTTGAACACTCAATCAAGTGCCACCCAAGTATTCCCAAGGAATTCACACTTCCAAGGTAGCTCATTGGAAATTTTGTTCCAAGAGCTTTCCAACGGTATATTACATGCCTCAATCCGACCTACGGATTGAGAGATACACCCCAATCATTTTAAGGTCCATCCTTGAAACCGACGCGCACGCCTTCCACAATTCCTACCCTTTCACATAGAGGATGCCCAAGCGCCTTTTTTAGAGGCCATTGGATCATTCCACCTTGCCCAAGCCTACTTCCTAGGCTCTGATACCAATGTAAGGAATTGAACTCACAACCTATTGGTTAGGAATGTGATGGGCTAACCACTTGCCCCAAAAGCCATGGTTGAGGATTACTTCCTAATCCTCTCTCTTAGGATGTAGTTCAACCATCTCCTACTAGGATTATGTTACAGTACGAGAGAAGGTTCTAAGCAAAGAGATTCAAATATCATATGTGTCCACTCATCAACAATGTGCAGATATTCTAACCAAAGCATTGGATGGTACAAAGCTTTGCAAATTCAAGGCTATGATAGGTTTGCAGGTAATCTTGGAAGATTGAAGACCTCAAGCATACTTGGATTGAGGGGGAGCTATTGGAGCAAGTCTATGACAAGCCTAAGTATTAGCTTGAGTCCCACAAATTCAAAGAAGAAGCCTTGAAATGAAGACAATGTAAAGTTCACTTGTGAACTACCTCTTGTAACTTTTGAAGACTTTACTTAATGTACAAGTGAAAGAATCTTAAGTGGTTGAGTCCACTTGATCAAAAAGGGAAAGAGGAGCCAAAAATTTTTTATTTGTGGTAGATAGAGAATCAAATCAATCACTAACTGTTTGGAGAGTGATTGAGGGAAGTTAGCCTCCCAAGCTCAACTATAAATAGATGGCAACTTTTACGTGGTTAGAGAGACCTCAGAGAAGACCTCGAAGAGCTGAGCTTTATGCCATATCAAGGTGTGGTTTCAAGGCACACATATGTATCAGTAAGTCCAGTGTGTTGTAAAATCAATATACTTTCATTTTCATGATCATTTGAGTTCATATTTCCATGTTTTTGTGAACTGTAATACTCACTGCCATATCTCTCAGTTTTCTCAGTCAGATTGCAGAGATGGTTTCTTTGAACTTGGTGCATCATTTTCAGTGATTTAACTTGGTAAATATAGATCTATAAGGCTAATATATGCTCACCAATTTTTGTTTCATTTGGGTGTTTCAATCTTCAGATATGTTCATTTTAAGTCAACTCTGTCTATTCATTTTCACTTCTTTGTCAGGTACCCGACTTTTTAACTCATCTTGTTAGAGCTGTTTCTCAATGTGTACTTATCCAAATTCAATGATTTAAAGCTTCTTGGATTTCATATACTGTCTAGTATAAGTGTACAAATTTTCATAATCATTGAATTCTTAAATCTTGAGTTATGTTTATTTTTCTACTCATTGGTCTCATTACTGTAGCAGCCCGTGAAAATCGGGATGATGTCATCACTTGTTAAACCTCATTCTGAGTGTGTGGTTTATTATTTTTGATGATATTACTCTTGAAATTAGCTCTTTAAGTTATCTAGACTTCCCCAGAAGGAATTAAGCTAATTACTGCTGTGCTCAGAGAATTATGCAAAACACTAGACATGTGTATGAACCAAAATAGCAAGTTCTTCACCTCTGAGCTAACTCCAACTTATCTGTTTTGATCTATCTTTTTGAGAGTGATCTTCCAAGGTACATAGGGTGTCTAGCACATCCATTGGCAAGCTAAAAGGGCCCACCACATATTCATGGAGTTCATTTGGCTGGTGTAGATCAAGGATTTTGCAACACCTCTTCATCTTCAAGCACATACCTATCCATCTCTTCACATGGAGGACTTAGAGTTAGTCCAAATGGATGTGAAAACTGCTTTCTTGCATGGAGATCTTACATATGAGATCTATATGGAACAACCAGAGGGTTATGTAGTTTCTGGCAAGGAAAGTCTAGTTTGTAAGCTCAAGAAGAGCTTGTATGGACTTAAACAGTCCCCTAGACAATGGTACCAAAAGTTTGATGCTTTTATGAAGTCTCAAGGCTATTCTCAAAGCAATGAGGATCATTGTCTCTACACAAAGAGATGCTCAGATGGCAGCTTGATATGTTTGATACTTTATGTCGATGATATGTTGATTGCTGGGAAGTCCTCTGATGACTTGTCGATTCTCAAAAAGAAGTTGAGCCAGACATTTGATATGAAGGATTTGGGGGATGCCAAACATATTCTTGGAATACACATTACTCGTGATAGTAGTAAAAGATGCATATACTTGTCTCAAAGTGAGTACATATCCAAAGTACTTCACAGGTTTAATATGCATGGTGGAAAGGCATTGAGTACACCTTTATCCACATATGTGAAATTGAGCAAGGATGATTGCCCCAAATCAGATGAGGAAAAGGAATTCATGATCGAAATTCCCTATCAGTCTGCTGTTGGTAGTCTCATGTACGCTATGGTAGCTACAAGACCACACATTGCATTTGCAGTGGGAGTTGTGAGCAGATATATGTCTAATCCTGGCAAGAAACATTGGGAAGTGGTCAAGATGATTTTGAGATATCTGAGTGGCACTAAGGACGTGTCTATGCTTAGGTAGAGGGAAAGCATCCATTATTGGTTACACAGATTCTGACTATGCTAGTTGTGTAGACAATCGTAAGTCTACATCAGGGTACATTTTTCATTTTGCTGGAGGTGCTATCTCTTGGAGATCTCGTCTTCAAGAATGTACAATGGTTTCCACCACAGAAGCAGAGTATGTTGCAACAAGTGAGGCATGTAAGGAAGCATTGTGGCTTTCTCGTCTTGCTTGTGATATGGGTTTACCTCAGCATGTACCTCGCTTGCTCAACGATAGTCAGAGTGCCATTGCTTTGGCTAAGAATCCGGTCTATCATGCAAAGACCAAGCACATTGAGGTGAGGTATCACTTCATTAGAATTTGCCTAGCCACTGAGCACATTATTCTTGAGAAGGTTCACACTCAAGTTAATGTTGCAGATGCTTTGACTAAAGCTCTACCACAGGATAGCTTTCGACACTGTTGTCATTTGATGGGGGTTACTTGATTCTTGATCTTACACAGTCACTTGTATACTGTGTAACATGCCCATCAGGTGGGAGGTATAGTTTGTATACTTACACTCAGGTATTCTTTATCATCCTTTATTTTTCTCTCATAGTTACTTTGGCCATGTTGGCCTTTAGTGGGAGATTGTTACCGTTAGTGTTCATGTGAAAGGCCAAATGGCCACTGGACACTTCTTTGTATATGTTCTTTAATAAAACATATAGTGGCCTGGTTAGTCACAGACTGTAAGTTTGACCACATTTGTAAGACCTAAGAAGTCTAGCTTCGTGCTCCTTGTGTACTGTGTTCTCTGCATATTCTGCAGGCTCTGTGCGGAGTACTGTGTGTGGCCTTAGGAGCTTGATTTTCTACTCCGAGCATATCATCCTGAAGCTCTCGAGAAGGAGAGCGCACTATGGTGCATCGCCATCGAAATACTTCACGTACATGGACACTTTGAAGATAACACTTACCTCTAATTTAGGTACACCCATCCCCTTGATCCTTGCATGACGAGGCTTATCTTGGATTTCACACTTGAGGTTGCAAGGTTGGGCCATTCCATCTTTTGAAAACTCCTTTTTCATTCGTTGGCACTTACATACTTACTTGTACACCCAAATATGCATTTATTCCATTGTAAATTTTATAGAAATTTCTAAATGCATACTTGCATCATCACATTTCTTTATCGATTCCATATAAGGAGTATATATGCATCTTGATCATTACCTCACATCCATAAGATACTTAGAAAGAGTAAGATAAATGCAAGAAAAAGAAGAATAACTTAACTTTCCTTATCTTCCCCTTACTTGATGGGCATATGAGCACTCCTTCTCTAACTTCTCCGTTACTTCTTTTATGCTTGAAATATTCCAAAAGAGGTGTACTCAATACATGTTCAATATAAAATTTTATTACACAATCCATGTATGGAGTGTGAATTTCATGATCATACCAATATATGCATATATTCCTTACTTTTGTATCCTTCCTCTATATGTATAAACAAAGGAAAACATTTTAGTACTTCGCCGATTCAAATTCATTGGTGATCTTATCCTCCTCATGCATGAAGATCACATGATGCCACTACTTCATTTCTCCCTTGGATGCTCCAACCAGATGGCTTGTATGATTGTTGTTTTTGGTTGTGTGATTGTTGTTGAATTCCTTCGTCTTCCAAAACACTTCAAACTACAGAAAATAGCTTCTCAAAGCTATGAAAAACATGGGTTGAGAAGGGGGATCTAAAATAATCCTGTATAATCAATAATTGTAAGTGTGCATGCCTATAAAACCAAGAGCAACGTTGTTCTTGTTTGTCAAATGGGGAAGGACGGTTTGCATGAGCGCTCAACCTCTTCTTAGCTCACACATGAGTGTGCCCATCTGGACTGCAAGCTAGCTTTGTTCGCCTTCTTGGCGGCCCATGGGGCTAGCTAAGGGGGTGCTTGTAGCTTCTTGTTGTCTTCTCTTCAAAGAAGCTTCATACAACTCTTTTGATTCACCATAAATTGGTGAAAAACCTTATGCGCATGAGATAGGGGCTAACCGACATCATGCAAAAATCTGAGACATCCGGATAACTTAAACTAGTGTATAATTGCCTTAAAAAAAAAAGCTCTATTCCTCCTAGAATTAGTGGTGAAACTTTGGTAGGAGGAGCCAAGTGTCTTTCATGTTCATGTAGAACTTATATTTTCTATCATCAAGAATCAAAGTTTTGTTTTTGTTATTTTGTGTCATACTCTCTCCAAAATTAAGCTTTTTATGGAAAATGGTTCTATTCCTCATCAAGTAGTCATATTGTATGCGATGAGAGGAATTTTTTGCAATAGAGATAATGTACTGTCTAAATATACTACCCATAATTAATTTTCTTTGCATTTTTGTGGTCGAGATGAAAACATGGGAAAACTTGAGGCACCAATTTAGAAAAGCATGGCTATCCTCATGATAGAGGACATAAAAATTGTTGTCAGTCCTATAATCATTTGAAATCTTGTGCATATAAAGGAGAGGCTTCCCCATGCTAAAGTTCAATCATCTTTAAATGGTAGCCAATTTAGATCACAAATGAGCACTATTTTATCCTTTGCAATCGGTTTTGGTATAGAAATATACTTCCAATCAAGTTGAATCACCTCACCAGATGGGTGAACACAAGTGACACTTTCATATAGCCTATTCAGTTTAGCGAGAAGATTGTCCATCCATCTAGTTCTTTGATTGCTTTCCTATGTGTTTCTCCTTTTTGTATGAAGAATCTTTCTAGCTAACAAAACTCTTACAGCCCTTCATCTACGAAGATTCACATGTTCAGTTGTGGCTACTATGACCAATACCAATCCTATGCAACAAACACAATGGATTAAAATAATCTCCAAACAAAAATGATGAAAATTAATGAAAGAGAAACACTAAGTGATAATATGCTAACTAGAATAAAGCTGATGCCAAATAAATTTGACTATGCTAATTATCACAATAATTATGCTAATTGACACATTCACCATGCCAATTAGCATAGCTAGTATACTAGCTAGCACAATCTTTGTACTAGCTAGCAAAAAGGCATTATATCCACTAGTACAATCAATATATTAGCTATCATAGTCATTATGCTAATTAAGAAAGACTCTATGCTAACTAGCATAATCAATATGCTAGCTAACATAGGTTATGTGTTGATTTACATAGCTAGTATGCTAACTAATACTATGCTAAGACACTATGCTAATTATCATAGTCACTCTACTAACTAACATCTCAAATATGCCATCTAGTAGAAAGGTTCTACTAGTAACATATCTTTTGTGCACACTATCATAACTACTTTTATGCTAATTATGATAGATATTTTGCTAACTAACATTTAAATTGTGATAATTAGCACAATCACTATACTAACTTCCACAACAAATATGTTAGATATTAAAGAGATGTCCTACCAATCATATTTGTCCCACTTACGTGCTCCAATAGAAGGCAATAATCAATTTGGAAGTTTATGGGGGTAGTTTGTAGCACTCCAAGTTGCTCTCATTAGAGTTGTGGTTGCAAATAAGAGGATATGTTTCCTTTGAGATGTCCAACATTTTAATACCCCTCAAAAATGTTCCTATTGACATGCAACACTTCGAGGGAAGTAATCTATATGGGGGCACTTCTCCATCTTCAAAATTAGTTGTAAGCACTACTCAAGAACTTGCACTTTATGTTCTAAATGCTCCACTTGAACATGCAAAAGTAGAGTAGGTAGAATTTAATATTCAGATGCAAGGTTATGATATTGAACATTATATTTAAGCTATATACTTACCAATAAGCATGAAGTTGCACCACATATACTATTCTTATTATGAAAAGTGTCCTCTAGCTCATACAATCTAAGAGTTTGTAACATTTATTTGTATACGAAAACCTTCATTTTAGCATCTAACTACTACTTATAATCTAAATTCTCGTATTCTTGGAGACCAAAAAATGATTCCTCTACATTATTTATTTTTTTCAAAAGTAAGAACACAATCAGAATTATCTTTGTAGTATCGGCTTGATTTATCCTAGCCTCCTCTAGACACACTTGAGCTAACTTTAGATCCTCTTGAGATGTAATTTGCAAAGCAATTCTCAAGATCATGGCCAAAAATCTTACATGATCACTATCTACCTAAGAAAATATCCCTATGATAGGGACACTCTATTAACATGTGTGATTTTTGAGCTTTTGCATGTGTCACCCATGCCTTGTTCATCCATGCCTTGTTCATCACCAAATTGCTGTTTTCTGCAATCATCCTCCTCTTTGGAGGTTGCTTGATGTGAGAAATTGTGAATGCTCCACTTCTGCATATGGCTATCAAAGTATCCTTTTTCTTTGAGGTTGTGCACCAACTGAGCAACAAAATATGCCTAGTTAAATCACATATATGTACCATCTTCCAAAATTATTAGGCCAAACTCTTCACATATGCTTTGGCAAATGCTTTTGTAACTTCCATACTTGTGGGTGTCCTTCGACACACTATGTAGTGGAAGAGCATAAGGTTCTCCTAGACTTTTGGATGAATTGAAGTGGATTCAATCATTTAGTTACTATTCCCTATGGGCTGCATACAAAATTAAGACCACTCATTCTCAAGGACATCAACCCATTTAAGTAGTTTGAAATCAGACCCTTAATTAGTAAGGTTATCCACTTCATTGAATTTATTAATATAAGTCAAAATGTCTTCTATAGTGGGCACGATATATTTGGTGTTCTCTAATAGCCTACATCCATGCAAGTTAGGACACTTATATGAAACATCATACCCATAATCATCTTATACATCATAACATGTGACCCCTCATGCATGCATAATGGTAGACAAACAACCACACGATCTTGCTAGAATCAAAGACGACTATATTTCAACAAAACAAGTACACTTTTGAATTGACGTACATAGATTCACAAAGAGAGAGAGGAAGTACCTAAAACTTGAAGGTGAACAAAAAATCAGAGCTAGAGCTGAAGTTCCATAGTTTCCACTCCTTTCTACACAATGGTTGACCATATTCAACTTTAATTCTTGCTTAAGTTTTGGATGTGTGGATCTCGTTCTTTGCTTGTGCTAAGTTGGCACAATCTAGGCCTACATTTCTTCTTTTTCCTTTGCAGTTTTTTGTGGAATTTCTTCATTAGTGTGTGTATGTATGTATGTATGTATGTATGTATGTATGTATGTATGTATGTATGTATGTGTATGTGTGTATGTATGTATTTATGTATGTATGCATGTATGTATGTATGTATGTATGTATGCATGTATGTATGTATGTATGTATGTATGTATGTATGTATGTATGTATGTATGTATTTATGTATGTGTGTGTGTATGTATGTATGTGTTAGCCCGGGAATTGGCTGGTTTTGATGCACTAATATGTTTCTGTTTGGCAGAAGAATATATTTGATTTCAGGTACTTAAAGGGTGATTAGGTGATTGATGGGAAATATCTGGGTGCATTGTTGCCGTCGAGACATGGATTTGCTCTGTCACGTTTATGAAGAAAGCCTTTTCGCAGCACATAAAGGGGCTCGACTCTTCCGTATTGTGGAACTCCCGGTCCATCGAAACAGCAGTAACCACACAGAACAGGCTATTGTGGGAGAGGATGCTAAATCCATATTAGTTCAACTCTCTACTGTAGAGGAACAGCTATTAGCTCTTGAAGGATCAGGCTCATCATTTCAAACTTCACTGCTACACAATTTTTCAAATCCTAATGATTGTGCTATAGAGAAGCTTGGCTCAGATGATGAAGAAGTTAATAGTTCACAAATTTATAAGAATGACATATGGATAACAGAGACAGAAGAGTCATCTATGTTTGTTGAAGAAAAGGTAGTGAATGGTGATGTTGCAAACTTCAATAATAGTCCCTGTTATGTCTCCCAGCTTACAACTTCAGAAGAAGTCATTCAGATTGATGTAGGAAAGCATCAAAGAAGTGGTTTGGTGCAATGGGAAGGCTCCGAGGAAGAAAAACATCTAGATTTACTGAGCTTTGGGAAGAAGAACATCTTAAGCTCCTTAGCATTTTGCACTCTTGAAGGACCATGCAAGCCAGATGTGCAACAATTTAAAGACATAGGGAAAGAGCTTGATTGGGATGCCAAGAAGGTAGTACCTTTGGATGATATTACCCGAAGACTACAGGCCCTGGAAAGTGAGAATATGTTTCAACAGCATCAATTGTTTCCTTCCTCTCCTGAGTGTGTGAATATAATAAAACTAAAAGAGATAGTACAGGAGTTGCAAAAGTTATTGAAAACAAACAAAGATGCTTCAACTACTGCCAATAAAAATATAATTAACATATCATCAATGAGTGCTTGTTTTCAAGGTGGTGAAGTGCATATGCCGATGGATTTCGTGGTATTTTTTTTTATCATGAGTGATCAACACAGGATTGGATACATGCACTCATGCCAGGCAGCACAAAGAGTTTGTTGATGGCCTTTACCAGTCTATTTGAGATTTATTTGCAGTATGGCAGCTTTTGGAATCAGATCTCAGTAAATATTTCTTGGGTATTTCATGTGTGCATCATTTCCATGAACCATGTGCAAGGGATACTATAGGTAATGCACAGCCTATATTGTGTTGTCTGTGCTGAAAAGGAAGCTCAGAGTTTTTGTAGAATTGGCTGAAGTTCAGAAGTTGCTTGGTACCCTGGTGGAGCTGTGCTTTCATGATTATGAGCATGTGAATTAGAAGTATGGAACTGATATGATTTTCATCTCAATGATGAGATACATGTCGTTCTCATTTGAGTAGCTCAATTATGGAGATGTCGACATTTTCAGATGCTCAATTATGTAGGAATGTGAATGTGATCTTTCCTGAAGCGAGTAGGTATCCTTTGAGATGATTGTGCTGGGCCCATTCGTCGCACTCCAGACATTTGGTTACATGAAGCTATGCTGGTAGGAAGTTTTTTTTGGCGTTTGCACTTTGCTTTTAGGAGAGGACGCTGCGAAGAAGAAAGGAGGGGGGCGCCGATGTACTGATAAGGGGGGGGCTCTCTTACTCTCTCTCTCCATTCCTCTTCGTCATAAAAAGGGGGCAGGTCCGTTTTTTCAGCAGCTCTGACAGAAAAACGGAAAGGAGGAGGCATTGGTAGGAGGTGGCAGAGGGGGAGCTCTTCAAAAAGGGTACACGAGGGAGAGCAGCGGGGGCAATGAAATTTTTTGTTTTGGGGGTTTCTCTGGGGGAATGTTCCTGCTATGGAGATATGTATGAGAAGAAGCAGACAGAGGGAAGGAGGAAGCATGAGGAAAGAGGGGAACAGGATGGCATTCTCGTGACTATCTTTTCTACGCTTACTGCGAAGGTGAAGCATCGGGAGATACACACACAATCGGGAAGGTTTCCTTATCACACGATTCATTACTTCTACTGCATCTCGATTTTCAGACAAAGGGAAGGCGAATGAGGTAGACAGTAGTCCGCAGTTCAGGGTGATCCATCCTTCAACGGGGTTTGATTACCTTAATTCAGAAACGGATGCAAGTAGGCAACACTAAGTGCTCTCTCGCTTTCGGGTCAAAAACCATTAACAGGAAGTGCAGCTTCTTTCCTTGTGTTCTGCCCAGGACAGTCCACAGCATTCAAGTTATGGCTATCCATTGTTGTTTAGAGCAATATGGGTGAAAGGTCTACGGTCAAAGTGATGCATTGGCTAGAGAGCGCAGGGATGGAAGTTGGTCGTGACACTACATGGAAAGCTACCTTGTAAATTGGATATGTCTGAAGCTAAGGACGCTCTGATGCAGATGAGCAGAAATCTCTATCCCGTGGGGCCAACAAGCTGATGCACAAAAACATCAATGCAAAGAAGCTTCCATCATACATAGCCCTGCGCTGAGCCATGGAGGAGGGGAAGAAGATAAATCCATAGGAGTTGAGGCTGGATTTGCTAAGTGGGAATATATCAATTACTGAAGTTTCGCGGTGATGTGATAAAATCAGAATAGATCTACTTTTCCTCACATGAAAAAAGTTATACGTTGAACTCTATAGATAGCAAAAAAAATATATATATATATATATATTTAGTGAAAGCCTGTTTTGACTAAAAGCAAAGTCTTCTTAATAATTTTAGAGTGGTTGTAGTGAAAGTACTTTAAAGTTTGAATTTGGTTGCCGACTTTGTGTCTCTTGCTTAACTCATCGAACACTACTACATTTTTATCTGTCATGGTTTACCCTTGAATTTTGTGTTGAAAATTGCGAAAACGGGTTTTGGAAACACGAAGGAACTCTTGTGCTCTTCTTTAGAATATGTTGCTTATCTAGGAAAGAATCACTGGAATAGGGGCTCTGCAGGAGAGCTTGAGAATGCTCTTGATGCTGCTTGTCTAGTCCCCATCCTTGTGAGGGAGTTTTTGACTGGCTCGAGTTATGGTCTGTCCTTGGCGATGATGCATCTCACAAGGATGAATTTCGGTTTGGAGAAGGATAGGTACGTAAGAAAAGTGTGGTAGTTTGGAGTAAAGCCGAACAACTGAAGCGCTCATTGCAAACTCTGCCAAGTGATAAAGAACTTAAAGATTTGCTGCTGGTATGAGCAAGAAAAATTTCTTTTGATATCTTTAATCGCTAAATGAAAAGAAGAGTTCTTTATTGATTAATGTTCTGTCAAATAGAAGCCAGGGCGCTCTTATGTGGAGATAAATGAAGTTCGAACTAGTCTTTATGTTTTGATGAGACAGTTATGGTGTTGTACTAGTCATTGGAAGGAGGAAATGAGCTTTTAACTTCTATTACTTGTAATACACATGGATGTAAATTCATCGAAAAGGAGATGAATTAAGAACTACTATCATGATCATTCTTTCACTTGTGGTTTTTAGGCATCGAAGCTCTGAAAATTAGAGTAAATCGGGTCATAACCTCAGCGTAATGAATAACAAAGTTCAACGCATCAGAAAGTAATCCCTTCCACAATAAACTTATGCACTTCACGTATGCAGTAAGGAAAATATAGTGAGAGAAAGAAAGGATTAAGGAAATGTGAATACTTACTTGTATGGGGGGGGGGGGGGAAAGTATGTGCATGGGTGGACAAAAAATGGTGTATGAGTATACATGGGCGTGTGTGCATGAATCTGAGGGGGCATGAGGGTGTGTGTATGTATTGGTGTATGTGGGTGTCGGGAGAGTAAAAAGATAAGTGAGAGTCTATGTGTGACAGTGTGTATGAGCGCGTGGAAGGAGAAGGAAGAGAAGCACGGTGTATAGGTAAGAGGTCATGCGTGTGGATGGGAGAATGATGGTGTGTGAGTACAAAGCAGTGTGTGCGTGAACATAAGCGTGTGTTAGTGAGTGAGTGTGTAGGAGGTAAAGGGAAGAGTGAGAGAAAGAGAGAGTGCATGAGAGAAGGGTCGCACATATGTGTGAGCAGATGAGTGCATGAGAATAAGAGGGCTTGGGAGAGCTATAGTGCATACATACGAGTGTGTCCGAGATAGTGAAATTATAGGTACAATTGAGGCTCAAGAATTACAAGCCAATTAGTTTGAGGTGATTTGAGCACACCATAACGCCTCTTAGCATACTCTTCCTTGGGTCAAGAGACCCATTCTTTTTGGTGCGTTTGCCGGGAAGCATATGAACTAGTACATATACAAAGGAAGGATTCCTCGAGGGGTAATTATGGGTTCCAGGTGATCAAGTGGAACAATTCCAAGGGGTTTGAGCAAAATCTAGGTGAGTGGAAGGCACTTTCTCTTGGGCTAAATGGCCTATCATTTTGGTACGCTTGCCGGGAACATATGAGCTAGTGCATAGACATAGGAAGAATCCATTGCGAGATAATTGTGGGCTCTAGGTAATCCAAGTGGACCGATTGCGAGGGGTTTGAGCAAAATAAAGACTTTCACAATCATCTTTTCCTTGGGCTTAGAAGCCAAACATTTTGGTGCGTTTGCCGGGAAGCATATGAACTAGTACATATACAAAGGAAGGATTCCTCGAGGGGTAATTATGGGTTCCAGGTGATCAAGTGGAACAATTCCAAGGGGTTTGAGCAAAATCTAGGCGAGTGGAAGGCACTTTCTCTTGGGCTAAACGGCCTATCATTTTGGTGCGTCTGCCGGGAATAGCTTGGTACGTCTCTATAAGAGAGTGCCATAGGTTCGCCTAGCGCCACAGATTGGCCGAGCTTGCGGACCCCAAGATCTAGTACATGAGCGAGGGGAGCTCATCGTCAGGAGCAACACAAACTCAAAGAGAGGAACGCGCTCAGAGAAGAGCCCTTGAAAGAGAAAGGAGAAGGTGGGAACCGCCAGGTGAGTGGACCTCGATTGGTTTGAAGAAATCGGCCAAAAACGTGTACTCCCGTAGGAGAGTCGCAAATCAAGTGCGGAAGTTTGAAGGAGGGATCCTGAAGCCACGTGTACTAAATTTCTGGGATCGAAGTGATATTGACATCACACCTCTGTTTGAAATGGCTCAACGGATTTCGGTTCATTTGGGGGACTTCACCAAGTTTTCAGGTGCTTGGGACGAAGATCCAAATAGTTTTATCCAGCTGTTTGAAGTTACTTGTGAGGCTAATGAGGTAGTTGACCAGGGTCAAAGGTTGAGAATTTTTCCGGCTATTCTCCGTGATGAGGCAGCCAATTGGTATGGGAATCTGACACCACAAGAGCGTGGAACTTATCAAATGCTCAAGGAAGCCTTCTTGGCAGAGTTTCGACGACAAGGCTTCCAAGATAGATTGGCCCAACAAATGGATTATTTGCGACAGGGAGTCAATGAGAGCATCGATAACTATATTCAGAGAATGGAAACGTTGGTAAGAAAGATGGGCGCAAATGCCCCGAACGATGAGACATTGAAGAGAAGATTCATTTCGGGATTGAGAGATCCTACGGCACAGCAGCATATCAGCCTGACAAGACCTGCGACTTTAATGGATGCTAAGGAACAAGCGAGACTTTGGGAGGAAGTACAATTATGTCAACAGAGGAAGATGGAGCTCTTATATGAGCCAATGGGAGGCCTAGGAAATATTCCAATAAAAGATCCTGGCCAAGGAAGTCCCGCATTGACAACCCCAGCTTTTGTAGCTGCCACCAGCACGCCAGGCGAGGTTAAGCCTGCGTTAACTGAAGAACGAATATTGGAGTTGGTCACACAAGCTATAAAAGCTGCCACAATGACCCAAGAAACATACACAGTAAAACCAGAGGTAACTACAAACCCAAATCAAGTGTTTAGATCGAACACATGGTGCGGAAAGTGCCATGGTTACGGCCATTTGGCTTCAGAATGCCCTACACTCTCGAGAGTATTCACAGATAGATCACCAGCTAGAATGCGTTGCACTTTTTGTGGAAGGACAAATCACACGGAGGATCGATGTTACAACAAGAGAGCCTATGAAGAGAGGACCATGAAATCAGGAGATACAAGAGAAAGACCTTACACGGGATTGCCCGCTCAAGGTGTCCCACCTACATCTCGTTGGGAAAACAAACCGACTTATGGATATGGTGCTCAGGGTCAAGGAGGAGACTATCCAAGAGGAGCCGCACGTGATCAAAGAAGAGATGGTCCAATCCAGTGTTGGAGGTGCCATGGCTTTGGCCATACTCAATCTAGATGTCCAAACGAAAAGAAACCAATTGATTATACCCCACTATGTAGGTACTGTAGTGGGGAGGGCCACTTTGATGAAGATTGTCCAAAACGAAGAGCTGCTGCCGGCAAGGAAAAAGGACCAGTAGGGTCCTCGAATTATGTTGATACTCAGATGCATTCCACATCGAGAGCTCAAGAGCACGTTCCTACAATCGGAGTAGTGTTCAAGACACCGAACCCTCAAGAAGGTTCTAGCTCGTCAATGCACTTTGTGGATGCTTACGAGGCCAAGAAACCACATAAAGAGCCAACTGTGGCAGTAGTCACAAGAACTCAAGAGTATTTGAAGAAAAATCTAGAAGGTGAGAACGGAAAAGCAAGTCAAGAGAAGATAGCTGAACATGGAGAGGTAGAAAACCAAGTTGAAGGATTTGCTGAGCAGCAAGAGTTTGAGGATGGGGAAGAGATAGAGATTCTTCCACCAGTGACCAAGGAGTTCGTGCCAGGCATAGCGCCATTCCTCGAAAGATTAAGGGCTCCAAGGTGTAGGAAGGAAAGACAAAGTTTGGAGGAAGTGGATATTGTAAAGTTGCTCGCTGACACGGAAGTCACGCTAGACATTGGCACATTGCTAAAATGTTCACCTGCTTATAGGAAACAATTCTACAATGAATATATTAAGAAGCCGAGGAAAGCTCGAGATAAAAAGAGACAAGATAAAGATGTCCAAGGGATCATTCAAAGCATTACGACGCAAATTGATTCGAACGCTCCAGCTGTGACGGTCGAGATTAAAGGGTATGCAGTCCCTGGTGCTCAATTAGATGGTGGAGCCGCAGTTAACCTAATGACCGAGTTCATGATGAAAGCTTTGGGCCTCAACCACATGGAAGAAACGCCGATGTCCTTGAGAATGGCAGATCAAACACAAGTGAAGCCTGTGGGTCTTTTGAAGAATGTAAGTACAGTTGTGGGCGGTCTAGAGTTTAAAGTTGATTATCTGATAGTAAGACCAAGGACCTCAGAGGCTACCTTCTCGATCCTACTTGGACGGCCATGGCTGGTGCAAGCCGAATGTGTGCATGACTGGCGCACATGTTTTATTTCAATAGGGCCAAAGTCTAATCGGATTCAAATACAAGTATCCCCACCCTCGAGCAACAAGAAGAAGACAATAATAGTCGATGAGATGGAAAATGTAGAAAAGGAGAAAACAAGGCAAGAGATTGCACGAACTAGATTTTCTTTGAACATGGACACCTACAAGAATCTGCTTCAAGACAGGTTCAACTTGCAGCTCTTTAAGAATCAAGACACGAAGATGGGAGAGTATCAAAATCCATTGCTCTATAACGACGATTCCGATAAGGAGTTGCTAGGATGGTTGACACATACAAGTGAATTTGAGTGCTACATGTTGAGTATAGACGCAAAGGAAAATAAAGCTACTCAATCCCTGGAGAAGGGAACTTCAAAAGAAGAGCTGAAACTGGAGTTAGCTCCGACAATGGGAATGCAACAATTGAGAGAAAGAGTTAGAATGCTAGAAGTAGAGCTTCTAAGTAGAGGTCGAGAATTGGAAAAGGAAGCAAAGAGTAAGACTAAAGTGTCGGAAGCCATTGCAAAAGCTGAACTAAAGAAATTAGGTTCAATCGAAAGAGAACAAAACAATGATTTACTGGCCAACCATGCACGCGTGATCAGAGAGCACATTCCAATCACGACTTCATCAAGGAATAGGGAATATTCGCGAGAATCTCAGGTGGAAAAATGGGAAATTTTTCCAGGAAAGTTCTTGAGTGTGGGGTCAGAGCTACCAGATGGAGTACGAGACTGTATTAAAATGACACTCAAAAATTTCGGCAAGGCCTTTGCATGGTCATACAGTGATCTGAGAGGAATTGATCCCTGAATCTGCCAACATTATATAGACTTGGAAGAGGGTACCCGACCAATATGTCAACGACTTAGGCGGACAAATCCAGTCTACTCGGAATTGATCAAGTTGGAATTGACCAAATTATTGGAAGCAGGATTCATATATCCCATCGCATCCAGCGAATGGGTATCACCAATTGTAGTGGTTCCGAAGAAAAACAAGAAAATCCGTATTTGCATAGATTATCGAAAGTTGAACAAGCGCACAAAGAAGGATCACTTCCCCTTACCGTTTACTGATCAAATCTTGGACAGAGTGGCTGGCCATAAATTGTACTCATTTTTGGATGGTTTCAGTGGGTACAACCAGATCCAAATCCATGAAGAGGATCAATCAAAAACTACTTTCACCACGGAATGGGGCACATACGCATATCGTGTGATGCCATTTGGATTATGCAATGCACCGGCCACATTCCAGAGGGCAATGATAGCTGCATATCAAGACTACTTGCAGGATTGGATGGAGATATTTCTCGATGACTTTGAGATCAGAGGCGACGATGAAAACATGATGGAGAGGATCGAAGCGATTTTAAGAAGAAGCATTGAAAAAGGCATCGCATTAAATCGTGAAAAGTGTACATTTGGAGTACGAAGAGGATTGCTTCTGGGACATGTTATTTCCGAAAAAGGAATTGCGGTCGACGAGGATAAAGTAGAAAAAATTGGACAACTTCCACCGCCTCAAAACTTGCGGCAACTCAGAGGATTCTTGGGGCATGCGAATTATTATCGACGTTTTATATTAAATTTTGCATCCTTAGCGGCACCACTGACGAATCTTTTGAGGAAGGACCAACAATACCAATGGGCTGGAGAGTGTCAAGTTGCATTCGACTCGATCAAAGAGAGATCGATAAATGCACCGATTTTGGTAGCACCCGACTGGACGAAAGAATTCCATGTGCATACCGACGCTTCTCATATTGCGGTTGGAGCAGTGCTATGCCAAGCCGATGAAAAGAAGTTGGACCACCCTATTTATTACGCAAGTCGCAACTTGAATAGCACTGAGAGGAACTACACGACCACAGAGAAGGAATGCCTCTCGATGATCTTTGCGGTGAACAAGTATCGGCATTACTTGATGGGAAAACATTTCACGTTTTATGTGGATCATGAAGCCCTAAAGTACATCATTAATAAACCCGAGCTATCAGGGCGATTGATGAGGTGGATGCTACTCCTCCAAGAATTTCAGTTCACAGTGGTAACCAAACCAGGCAAAGCACATATATTGGCTGACCATTTATCTCGAATTGTTAATGAGGAGCCAATCTCTGGTGTGCCCGATGATGCTCCTGATGGGCATCTATTCCAGGTTGATGCTAAAGTACCTTGGTATGCCGACTTGGTGAACTTCTTATGCACCACTAAATATCTGCCAGGAGCAAGCAAGAGAGAGAAGCAAAAACTGTTAGCATTGGCGAAGCACCATAGCATCATTGGGGGGCAACTCTATCGATATTTTGTTCATGAGAGCATTTATCGGAGGTGTCTCGAGGAAGAAGAAGCAAACCTAGTGTTGAGGGCTTTGCATGACGAATCTTGCGGTGGGCATTTTGCTGGTGAATTGACGGCAAGAAAGATTTTATTGGCTGGGTATTGGTGGCCAACATTGTTCAAAGACTCGCACACATACTGTAAGAAATGCGACAAATGCCAACGAATGGGCAAACCCACATTAGCACATGCTGCTCCTCTCATGCCGGTGCTCGCTCTTAAGCCCTTTGAGAAGTGGGGAATTGATTTTGTGGGGCCTATTGATCCTCCCTCACGACGAAGATCCAATAGGTATATCTTGGTCTGTACTGACTATGTTACCAAGTGGGTAGAAGCCAAAGCTCTGAAGACTGACCGAGCCGTTGATGTTGCTAAATTTTTGTATGAGCAAATCATCACCCGATTCGGATGCCCGTTGGAAATAGTAAGTGATAGAGGAACCCATTTTGTCAACGAACTGATCGAAGAATTAATGGAATTATATAAGATCAAACATAGAAAAAGCACTCCATATTACCCGAGGGCAAATGGACAAGTGGAGGTCACCAACAAGGTGCTGGAACAGATTCTGACAAAGACAGTAGCTGTGCATAGGAGAGACTAGGATGAGAGACTTTTGGAAGCCTTGTGGGCATATCGAACATCCTACCGAGTGACGACCAAGAGCACTCCGTTCTCCCTAGTATACGGCGAGGAAGCCATCTTTCCCATCGAAAAAGAAGTTCCAACATTAAGAGTGGCCATCGAAGCCAGGTTGGGCGAGGAAGAGTCATTGAAGGAAAGGTACATACAACTGGTCAAGCTGGAAGAAAAGAGACTCATCGCACAACAAAGTTTGGAAGCTATTCAGAAGAGACGTAAGGAGAGGCATGATAAGAATCTCAAGACCTATGTGATTCAAGAAGGGGATTTGGTGCTAGTTTATGATAGTAAATATTATAAATTCCCGGGGAAGTTACAGACAAGATGGGCAGGACCGTTTAAGGTGGTGGAACTCAACTCTAATGGTTCCATGCAAATTCAAGATTTAGGAGAAGAATATGCTCCCGTGAAGATTAACGCGCTTCGAGTTAAACCATATTTCAAGTGACATTAGGACGGGAGAGGCCAGATGAGATCCAACGAAAGGATGTAGTAGACTCCTTGTACATACATGTATAGTTATATATATATTTATATATATGCGCATATGTTAGTTATGATTTTTGTCGTCATAAATATTATTCTATGCTAGCTCAAGAATTTTGGGCTTCTAATATTTTTTTTTGTGTTATGCAGAGACTGTTAGAGCCTAAGTAACAAAATGGCAGACCAAATAACGCAACTCTACTTGTACGAGCTAAGGATATATTTCTCAGACCAAACATTCGCCCGCATGGACATAGATGTCGATGACTTTGAGACGGAATATGATGTAGAGGAAGCGCATTGGCTGGTATGCTTTATAAACCAGGGTTTGGGTGTTGCATTTTACATTGAGTGTTTTGAGGAATACCTAACTCGACATGTAGGATGGGCGGGAGATCGATATTACTATTTTGATCCTTCGAGGGAAATGCCTAACGAGGAAAACGATATCACGTGGGCTTGGGCAGATGTGCTAACGATAGGAAGTGATGACGGAGCTCTTGAAGTTGAGCCTGACTCGCCCTAGGGAAGTTGTCGGGATGCGAGTACGATGTGAGGCTACATGAGACATCCCAGAGACCCACATTCTAGATCGTCTAAGGATAGGTACATGAGGGACTAAGGCATAGCTGGCTGTAGTTACCAAGTGAAAAGTCAACTCGATGAATACATATGTAGTGTCTGTAATTGAGAGAATGGAGTAAAGAGGTGGTTGATCTGTCAAAGGCTAGAGTGTATATGGTTGCATGCATGTGTGGGAAAAGTGGGAAAGTCCCTTTCTTCCTCTCCCTAATTCTCAGGACTTGGGTGAACTAATTAACTATGAAAAAACGAAGAGAAAGAAAAGAAAGAAAAAATATTGTGTTGTTGTGATCGTACCAATGCGCTATGGTGGGCTAGTAGGTGGGTGGATTTATCCTAGCCGGGTGGTTAGGACCACGAGCCGCAGCTAGTTTCGCCATAGGCTTGGGAGGTATATGTTTGTGTCTTAGCTACGCGCCATAACGGGTTGGTAGGTAGGTGGAGCCATCGTGGCTGGGTAGTCACGACCATGAGCCGCATCCAGCTTCGTTATGGGCTAGCTGATATATGTTATGCGTCATTCTTGTATGTTTGTGTGTTGTGCGCTGCATTGCATTGGTAGATGGGTGGAATCAACCTGATCGGGTGATCAGGTCCACGAATCGCATCCAGTGTCAATGTAGGCCAACGTGTGAAAATAAATAAAATTTTTTGTTCATATGGAGTTATTCCCCACTCCTGAGGGGGAGAGAGAGAGAGGAGAGGGCGATGATTGCCTGGAAGGGAACGTTATTTGCTTGTGTGATTGGTATGTGATGGCTTATGACAGATCAGCTCACTTCGAATCAACATTCTTGAAGGCACGGAGACTCTATATGTACTTATGGATGAGGCTTTAGTGAGGTAATGCAACGGGTTTGCTTTATAACTTGTGTGCTTTATCCGAGGGTTTTCCAGTGTGTGGGACACTCCAAGGTTTTTATGTAGATCTTGACTTGTACTCGAGTCTAGATGGCTTTTGTAGGACAACGATGGGGATTCTTTAGGAGTGTCTAGTCATGGAATAATTGTACATAGCGAATAGTAGGTGCAATAATGGGGTATGCATTTTGGGTATTTTGCATCTCCTGTTGTATTCATTTCAGTTGTCGTTGTTCATTTTGGTATTTTCTTTTTTGTTTTTTTTCGCAATGATAGTGGCATGTGTCAAACATGGAAAGGTATGAATGTGTTATTTTGGTTGAGACTAATTTCATAATGGAATGCATGAACAATTTAATGTATGTTGAATTGGAGTTGCATATATGTGCATGTTCTTGAATCAATTGAAGTGACTGATTTGTATGTATTCATGAGTGATTTTTTGAGCACTAACAGCTTCAATGAGCGCAGGTCGACTTGGAATGATGGCTCGATAAAAAGGTATGTGAACCAATTGAAAATTGACATGTTCATGGTTGTTTGGATTTTATTGCAGCAATAGTGGCTCGTCGAGGACGACTTCGCAAATAAGAAGAGGGGAGTATGTTAGCCCGGGAATTGGCTGGTTTTGATGCACTAATATGTTTCTGTTTGGCAGAAGAATATATTTGATTTCAGGTACTTAAAGGGTGATTAGGTGATTGATGGGAAATATCTGGGTGTATTGTTGCCGTCGAGACATGGATTTGCTCTGTCACGTTTATGAAGAAAGCCTTTTCGCAGCACATAAAGGGGCTCGACTCTTCCGTATTGTGGAACTCCCGGTCCATCGAAACAGCAGTAACCACACAGAACAGGCTATTGTGGGAGAGGATGCTAAATCCATATTAGTTCAACACTCTATTGTAGAGGAACAACTATTAGCTCTTGAAGGATCAGGCTCATCATTTCAAACTTCACTGCTACACAATTTTTCAAATCCTAATGATTGTGCTATAGAGAAGCTTGGCTCAGATGATGAAGAAGTTAATAGTTCACAAATTTATAAGAATGACATATGGATAAAAGAGACAGAAGAGTCATCTATGTTTGTTGAAGAAAAGGTAGTGAATGGTGATGTTGCAAACTTCAATAATAGTCCCTGTTATGTCTCCCAGCTTACAACTTCAGAAGAAGTCATTCAGATTGATGTAGGAAAGCATCAAAGAAGTGGTTTGGTGCAATGGGAAGGCTCCGAGGAAGAAAAACATCTAGATTTACTGAGCTTTGGGAAGAAGAACATCTTAAGCTCCTTAGCATTTTGCACTCTTGAAGGACCATGCAAGCCAGATGTGCAACAATTTAAAGACATAGGGAAAGAGCTTGATTGGGATGCCAAGAAGGTAGTACCTTTGGATGATATTACCCGAAGACTACAGGCCCTGGAAAGTGAGAATATGTTTCAACAGCATCAATTGTTTCCTTCCTCTCCTGAGTGTGTGAATATAATAAAACTAAAAGAGATAGTACAGGAGTTGCAAAAGTTATTGAAAACAAACAAAGATGCTTCAACTACTGCCAATAAAAATATAATTAACATATCATCAATGAGTGCTTGTTTTCAAGGTGGTGAAGTGCATATGCCGATGGATTTCGTGGTATTTTTTTTATCATGAGTGATCAACACAGGATTGGATACATGCACTCATGCCAGGCAGCACAAAGAGTTTGCTGATGGCCTTTACCAGTCTATTTGAGATTTATTTGCAGTATGGCAGCTTTTGGAATCAGATCTCAGTAAATATTTCTTGGGTATTTCATGCGTGCATCATTTCCATGAACCATGTGCAAGGGATACTATAGGTAATGCATAGCCTATATTGTGTCGTCTATGCTGAAAAGGAAGCTCAGAGTTTTTGTAGAACTGGCTGAAGTTCAGAAGTTGCTTGGTACCCTGGTGGAGCTGTGCTTTCATGATTATGAGCATGTGAATTAGAAGTATGGAACTGATATGATTTTCATCTCAATGATGAGATACATGTCGTTCTCATTTGAGTAGCTCAATTATGGAGATGTCGACATTTTCAGATGCTCAATTATGTAGGAATGTGAATAAAATCTTTCCTGAAGCGAGTAGGTATCCTTTGAGATGATTGTGCTGGGCCCATTCGTCGCACTCCAAACATTTGGTTACATGAAGCTATGCTGGCAGGAAGTTTTTTTTGGCGTTTGCACTTTGCTTTTAGGAGAGGACGCTGCGAAGAAGAAAGGAGGGGGGCGCCGATGTACTGATAAGGGGGGGGCTCTCTTACTCTCTCTCTCCATTCCTCTTCGTCATAAAAAGGGGGCAGGTCCGTTTTTTCAGCAGCTCTGACAGAAAAACGGAAAGGAGGAGGCATTGGTAGGAGGTGGCAGAGGGGGAGCTCTTCAAAAAGGGTACACGAGGGAGAGCAGCGGGGGCGATGAAATTTTTTGTTTTGGGGGTTTCTCTGGGGGAATGTTCCTGCTATGGAGATATGTATGAGAAGAAGCAGACAGAGGGAAGGAGGAAGCATGAGGAAAGAGGGGAACAGGATGGCATTCTCGTGACTATCTTTTCTGCGCTTACTGCGAAGGTGAAGCATCGGGAGATACACACACAATCGGGAAGGTTTCCTTATCACACGATTCATTACTTCTACTGCATCTCGATTTTCAGACAAAGGGAAGGCGAATGAGGTAGACAGTAGTCCGCAGTTCAGGGTGATCCATCCTTCAACGGGGTTTGATTACCTTAATTCAGAAACGGATGCAAGTAGGCAACACTAAGTGCTCTCTCGCTTTCGGGTCAAAAACCATTAACAGGAAGTGCAGCTTCTTTCCCTGTGTTCTGCCCACGACAGTCCACAGCATTCAAGTTATGGCTATCCATTGTTGTTTAGTGCAATATGGGTGAAAGGTCTGCGGTCAAAGTGATGCATTGGCTAGAGAGCGCAGGGACGGAAGTTGGTCGTGACCACTACATGGAAAGCTACCTTGTAAATTGGATATGTCTGAAGCTAAGGACGCTCTGATGCAGATGAGCGGAAATCTCTATCCCGTGGGGCCAACAAGCTGATGCACAAAAACATCAATGCAAAGAAGCTTCCATCATACATAGCCCTGCGCTGAGCCATGGAGGAGGGGAAGAAGATAAATCCATAGGAGTTGAGGCTGGATTTGCTAAGTGGGAATATATCAATTACTGAAGTTTCGCGGTGATGTGATAAAATCAGAATAGATCTACTTTTCCTCACATGAAAAAAGGTATACGTTGAACTCTATAGATAGCAAATATATATATATATATATATTTAGTGAAAGCCTGTTTTGACTAAAAGCAAAGTCTTCTTAATAATTTTAGAGTGGTTGTAGTGAAAGTACTTTAAAGTTTGAATTTGGTTGCCGACTTTGTGTCTCTTGCTTAACTCATCGAACACTACTACATTTTTATCTGTCATGGTTTACCCTTGAATTTTGTGTTGAAAATTGCAAAAACGGGTTTTGGAAACACGAAGGAACTCTTGTGCTCTTCTTTAGAATACGTCGCTTATCTAGGAAAGAATCACTGGAATAGGGGCTCTGCAGGAGAGCTTGAGAATGCTCTTGATGCCGCTTGTCTAGTCCCCATCCTTGTGAGGGAGTTTTTGACTGGCTTGAGTTATGGTCTGTCCTTGGCGATGATGCATCTCACAAGGATGAATTTTGGTTTGGAGAAGGATAGGTACGTAAGAAAAGTGTGATAGTTTGGAGTAAAGCCGAACAACTGAAGCGCTCATTGCAAACTCTGCCAAGTGATAAAGAACTTAAAGATTTGCTGCTGGTCTGAGCAAGAAAAATTTCTTTTGATATCTTTAATCGCTAAATGAAAAGAAAAGTCCTTTATTGATTAATGTTCTATCAAATAGAAGCCAGGGCGCTCTTATGTGGAGATAAATGAAGTTCGAACTAGTCTTTATGTTTTGATGAGACAGTTATGGTGTTGTACTGGTCATTGGAAGGAGGAAATGAGCTTTTAACTTCTATTACTTGTAATACACATGGATGTAAATTCATCGAAAAGGAGATGAATTAAGAACTACTATCATGATCATTCTTTCACTTGTGGTTTTTAGGCATCGAAGCTCTGAAGTTTAGAGTAAATCGGGTCATAACCTCAGCGTAATGAATAACAAAGTTCAACGCATCAGAAAGTAATCCCTTCCACAATAAACTTATGCACTTCACGTATGCAGTAAGGAAAATATAGTGAGAGAAAGCAAGGATTAAGGAAATGTGAATACTTACTTGTATGGGGGGGGGGGGGGGGGGGAAAGTATGTGCATGGGTGGACAAAAAATGGTGTATGAGTATACATGGGCGTGTGTGCATGAATCTGAGGGGGCATGAGGGTGTGTGTATGTATTGGTGTATGTGGGTGTCGGGAGAGTAAAAAGATAAGTGAGAGTCTATGTGTGACAGTGTGTGTGAGCGCGTGGAAGGAGAAGGAAGAGAAGCAGGGTGTATAGGTAAGAGGTCATGCGTGTGGATGGGAGAATGTTGGTGTGTGAGTACAAAGCAGTGTGTGCGTGAACATAAGCGTGTGTTAGTGAGTGAGTGTGTAGGAGGTAAAGGGAAGAGTGAGAGAAAGAGAGAGTGCATGAGAGAAGGGTCGCACATATGTGTGAGCAGATGAGTGCATGAGAATAAGAGGGCTTGGGAGAGCTATAGTGCATACATACGTGTGTCCGAGATAGTGAAATTATAGGTACAATTGAGGCTCAAGAATTACAAGCCAATTAGTTTGAGGTGATTTGAGCACACCATAACGCCTCTTAGCATACTCTTCCTTGGGTCAAGAGACCCATTCTTTTTGGTGCGTTTGCCGGGAAGCATATGAACTAGTACATATACAAAGGAAGGATTCCTCGAGGGGTAATTATGGGTTCCAGGTGATCAAGTGGAACAATTCCAAGGGGTTTGAGCAAAATCTAGGTGAGTGGAAGGCACTTTCTCTTGGGCTAAACGGCCTATCATTTTGGTACGCTTGCCGGGAACATATGAGCTAGTGCATAGACATAGGAAGAATCCATTGCGAGATAATTATGGGCTCTAGGTAATCCAAGTGGACCGATTGCGAGGGGTTTGAGCAAAATAAAGACTTTCACAATCATCTTTTCCTTGGGCTTAGAAGCCAAACATTTTGGTGCGTTTGCCGGGAAGCATATGAACTAGTACATATACAAAGGAAGGATTCCTCGAGGGGTAATTATGGGTTCCAGGTGATCAAGTGGAACAATTCCAAGGGGTTTGAGCAAAATCTAGGCGAGTGGAAGGCACTTTCTCTTGGGCTAAACGGCCTATCAGTATGTGTGTATGTATATATGTACATACATATATGTTCATATATATATGTACACACACACATATATATATATATATATATATATATATATATATATATATATATATATATATATATATATATATATATATATATATATATATATATATATATATATGTGTGTGTGTGTGTGTGTGTGTGTGTGTGTCTGTGTGTGTGTGCATTTACAAAATCCTGGATGTTTTATTTTTTTATGTAGCGAATTGAAGTTTCTTGCCATCCATCCATTGTGGTATTTCTTTATTTATCAACACTTGGTATTAATGGCATTAGACCCATAGTGATATTTCAGTGCGCACCTCCTTCCATGTATATGTTACATCCGTGTTTTTTTTCAACATCTTTGGAGCTCCATGGAGTTGCGTTTCCAAAAAGTTAGAAAAATAATAAAAAAAAAAGTGGTTGTTTTTGGTTGGAGAAAGACACCAAAATAGTGGTTTTGAGGTCTTGAATATTCAAAGATGGAAAAGAATGTGGTGGCCTTTCTTGAACCTCTTCCCACTCCTATATCATGAGTTCTTGAACCCTAAAAATAGTTCATATTATGGGCGGTTTTACTTGGATAAAATTTTTTTAACTCCTTTTTTTTCGCTTTTTTTTTTTTTAATGAGGAACTACTTAAGTTTTTGGGTTTAGGCTAAGAGTTTTTGTATGTGAGAAACAATATGTATCCTTAGAGACAGAGTGACTACTACGTGAACGCTTTGTCCTTTTCAAGGTGCCAAGAGTTGTAGCCAAGTGTAACCCCACTAGATGTAGCTAATGAAGCCTAGCTTCAATATCCAAATGTGATCTTTGGATGTAACCAAAGTGAGGGTCTAGTATGTATCCAAAGGAACTCTTGATGCATCTTGTGGACCTCATCATATATCTAGATCATATTAATCACTTGTTCTTCCCCCAAGTCGTAGTTTACAAGGGGATTGTTACGGGTTTTCTTCTTATCCTTCAATCCAATAGTTAAATAATTCCATATAGGCATTATATGTTCATGAATTTCCAATCTTCTTTTGAAACTTTTATCAATTTCACCCTTGAACACACATTCCTTTGCCTAGTATAAATTCATAGATGGATGTTCTTTATCTTAAAGTTATTTCTTTCCATCGCTTGAGATGTGCCTTTCGTGTGTGCGCGTGTGTGTGTGTGAGAGAGAGAGAATCCTACCTACATTTTCTCATATTAAGTACAAATTCCTTTTTGTGACAAAATTTTGATTTGAGAGTTGAAGGATCTTTTTAATCTCAGTCTTCTTTCTTTTTCATACTTAAGATGTGTCTTTGTTGCAAAGGGCATCCCACACCATGCAAATATCAACCCAATTCCCTTAGAAAAGTAGGTTGTTGAGGAGAAGATGGAAATATGATTCATCCCCTTCAAGCCATCCATGCAAAAGCGAATCTATGATTGATAGTGGGGTGAGAATGTCCATCACAAAGTGGGAAATCTTGATGGACATTAATTATGTATGAGCTACAATGTGATTAAACACATGGAGAAATCCTTGAAACTCCTAAAAAACATGATGCTCACAACATATGGAAATCAATTCTAACACATATTTTCATAAACGGTCTAGATCTTAAAATCAACTATGATTTTTTTTTTTTGAGAGTACAATGAAGTGGAAACACACTCACACACCCGACCTCATAAGGTAGAGGTACCCACCTTTGAGAAACTCACAGATATGTCCATCCAAGAATTGAACTTAAGACTTCCTAGAATCTCAAGGCGTTAAACCACTAAACTACCCAAGCATGGAAAAATATCAACTATGATACTTTTCGTGGAAAAACCTTCATGAGTTAACAAATGTATAAAATCTTAATGCAGAAAGCTTTGACCTTACCTCCCTTCTTAATGCGAGAAGGTACACAGCGTATCGATTGGCTCACTCTTTTGGAATAAGGAGATGCGCGATTTGACATTCATATTCCAAAAGAGGTACAGGATTCAGCATCCATAGCCTCTTCTGTTTTTACATTCATCTTTCTCGTTTCTTTGCACTTCTAGTGACCTTTTTCCAGACATTCTTTGTATGTATCCACTGGACGTAGTGAGCAGCCGCTTGCCTGATTGATTGTAGCTTCTTGTCATCGTTGAGAGGACAGTTCAGTGCTACTAGCTCCTTCCTCCATTGAAGGACAGTTCAGTGCTACTACCTCGTTACAATCACTGGAAAACCAGTGCAGTATTATTTTGTCTGTAACCGAATTCATCTAAGGACACCGTATCACAAGTAGTCATCCAACCAAATAAGTTGCTTTTGCTGTAGAGAAAAGAGACTAATAGTCGACGTGTGCACCTTCATCGCCGATCATACTGTTTATCTGAGAGGATATGTCCGCCTAGTCCACTCTGCTGAAATTGCTTTTCGTGTTCGTGGCTGAATGCTGAAAATGCTTTAAACTACAGATCTGGCTAAAGAACAAGAGATTCCACATAAGCAAAACATAGCCCAGTGTCAGCTCCGTGCAAAACTCTGATTCAGTGGTATAATATGGTCTGTAAATGAATCCATCCAAGATGATCATATATTATGTACTCTTCCAACCCAAGAATTTGAGTTGGCAGCAGAGAAAGACAGAAGTAGTCGACTTGTGCACTTGGTTCGAATCAGGCATGAATCACAGGACATGTCGACATAAAACCTCTTGTCATAGAGCCTACACAACAGATTCTTCACGCTACGGATCCGAACGCAGCAGAAAAAAATGAGACACAGGCAAAACAAAGGTTCTTATTGAGGACTGCTTTATTCTGTGTAGATGAATCCACGCTAGAGAGTACATCATGCATAACCGTCAATAAGTTGCTTTTGGAGAAGAGAACGACAGTAATCGGCGAGTTCTGTACCTTGGAGGAGGCTGCGCACAGCAAATGTGTCAAGATAAAATCTGGCTATGGCGAATGGACGCGGGTAGAGCAAAACAAATAACATTGTCACCTCTGTGCAAAGCTCTATCTCATTGACACTTTATGCTGTGCCAAAAGAAACGCCACAAAAGTGAAACAAATTAGATTCTCACCCCGGTGCAAAGCTCTAATTCGATGCTACTTTGTGGTCTGCAGATGCGTCCATCCAGGAACACCATATCACGTGTAAATGACCAACCAAAGAAGTTTCTTTTACAGTACAGAAAGAGGCTAATAGGCGACTGGTGCACATTGATCGTATCAGACTAGTGACCTGAGAGAATATGAAGATCTAGACGAGTGCGTTATGAGTGCCTCTTCTCTTACAGGCCGCAATGCACATGCAGAAAAAGCATCGAGATGTGGATCCGGTCATGCACAAGAGCCGCCGCTCAAGCCAGAAAAGGCCCATCTTATCTCTCTACAAGCTCCAATAAGAAGGTCAATCGCGATTCGCCATTTCGCCACAACCACTGAGGCATATCTCAAATGGCAGCTGCCCGCTTGCCATGACCCGTCTGTCAAACGCCTCCAAAGCTGAACTTTGCATCGACGAATGAGTGAATGAATACGTAAGATGATGACTACCTTCGTTCGCTGTCCATTCTGTCAGTGAAGACATGTGAAAGGGAACAATGGTTTCTGAATGCTGCGTGACACACGTGTGACGTAACACAGGCCGAATCGCAACTTGCAAGCCGAATACAAACAAGCTGCAAGCCTGCAAGGCTGCAAGGTCTGAGATGGGATCTGCAGACGAGGGGACAAATTCTTTGGAGCTATTCATAAATAAATTGAGAAGAAGAGTCACGAGTCACAAATTCACAATGCATGTTGAAAAAAACAGAGAGTTCAGAATACTTCAGATAGAGCGAATCCTACATCAAGAAATGTCTACAGTGTCTACCCTTCGCCACGCCAAGGCGTTACTGGAGCTTTTAAATATATACTTTTAAAATAAAATATTTTTATAATAATTGTTTTTTTAATTAAAGTTCAAAAAAATGTTCATGCGTTATAGGCGAGTTCGTTGAACTTTTATTTTTTGAGGTGGAGGTTGTGAGTTCAATCCTTTTTCGGGTTTTAAGTCTTTCGCTCACATGTCACTACAAGGAATACGGATGTATAGCGACAGTTAAGGCGACACAATTTCGTCGCTATAAAATTACAAAATGCATCGTAATGATCTATATTCAAAATACGATAAAGTACAAGATTTGTGTGACAATGATGAAGATGATGGCATGGCAGATTTTATTGAGGATTGGTATCAAAATGACAGTGAGAGCATTGATATTTCTAAAAATGAGAAATATCTTTGAGAGGAATGTCTAAACCATGTATATGAAGGAAGTCGTTTGACATGACTAAGTGTGAGCTTACTTATTCTCAATCTTCAAAATTGTTTTGGATGGAGTAATGCATTTGTTTCGACACTATTAAGGTATAATTTTCAATTTTCTATCTATTTATATATATATATATGCATAAAATACATGCATATATAAACATACACATAATATACATGAATGCATACACACATATAAACATACACACACATATACACACATATACACACATTTTGAAGGATGGAAAAATAATTTTAAAGGATGGCTGAACAAAAAGTGTCCATCCAATGCAGGTTTTTATTCTTACTTTAGATAAGGTAAGAACAAGAACTTGAATTGAATGGACACTTTTTATTTGCGCATCTTTTAAAACTATTAATGCATCTTTCAAAATATTCGTGAAAAATATGATTGTTTGGATGGCAGGTTACTATTGTTTGTTTTGGAGGATATGAAGTATGTACCTTCATTGAATGATTTGTCGATTCTATCATATGTTCAATTTGAAAGTGTGAGAAGCGGATTTATAATTGCTATTCAAAGAATTTGGCACTGTTTATAGGCCATACAATGGTGACCTCGATGAATCGCATGCACAGAGGTTACTCAAGATAGAGCAACCTGATTATAATGGACTAGTGTCAGCAGGATTCTTGGGGTATGCAGTAAACCTCTTGCATGTCAATGATGAGCATCTGAACTTTAGGATACAAAGTGGAAATCATGGTGGCTTGAGAGGATCACTTTTATATAGCTTGTTCAAAGAACTTCAGTGTCATAAACCTGAAGTTCTTTGAACAAGCTGTATAAAAGTGATCCTCTCAAGCCACCATGATTTCCACTTTGTATCCTAAAGTTTAGATGCTCATCATTGACATGCAAGAGGTTTACTACATACCCCAGGAATCCTGCTAGCACTAGTCCATTATAATCAGGTTGCTCTACCTTGAGTAACCTCTGTGCATGCGATTCATCTAGGTCACCATCGTATGGCCTATAAACAGTGCCAAATTCTTTGAATAGAAATTATAAACCCGCTTCTCTCACTTTCAAATTGAATATATGATAGAATCGGCAAATCATTCAATGAAGGTACATACTTCATATCCTGCAAAACAAACAATCGTATCCTGCCATCCAAAACAATCAAATTTATCGCGAATAGTTTGAAAGATGCACATAAGCATACACATATATAAAATTATATGCATATATATATATGTATATTTATTTATTTACTTTTTTTAATATATCGATGAACTTATAGGTTATTATCTGAGAAGTTTTTACCAAGTCAGAATATTCTTCCTACCTCACATGATGAAAAGAAGAAGATAATCAACAATCTTGGTATAGATTATCAATGTATACATGCATGTCCTAATGATTGTATTTTATATAGAGGTGAATATGCAGACTCTTTGACATGTCCCAAATGTCAATCTCCTCGATATAAGGGCGAAGAAGGTAAAATCCCAAAAAAGGTATTGAGACATTTTCCATTGGCTCCATGGATTAGACATATGCTTCAAAGCCCCGAATTATCAAAGCTTTTGACTTGGGGACATGATCACAAAAGTACTGATGGAATAACCAGAATTCCATGATAGTGTTGCTTTTGAGCATATTGATTCTACATGGCCTGAATTTTCACAAAATCCACAGAATCTAAAGTTAGGAGTTGCATTAGATGGGGTTAATCCATTTTTCCATGAAATCCAATAAACGGTCAACATGGCCAATGGTAGTCATAAACTACAATCTTCCACCATATCTTAGCATTAAAAAGGAACATTTAATGCTTTCACTTTTAATCCCAGGAAAAAGACAAGTTAAAGATATGAATATATATCTTGCTCCTCTCATTGACAATCTCCAAGAGTTATGGAGAGGTATTGATGTCATTGATGTATCGAAAAGCATCAATGAAAGACATATTACGGTTCGTGGTATTGTGGCTTGGACTATTCACAATTTTCCAGGATATGGTGTTTGTTCAGGTATTGATGTAATTTTTTAATTCAATATGCATGTAAATAAATATGATTTAATCTAATTATATTTTTATCATTTTCATGATGCAAGAATATCTACTAAGGATTATAAAGCTTGTCCATATTGTGGTGATTAGTTGAGATCAATCTATAGTAAGAATCTCAACAAAAATATTTATCTTCGACATCGATGATGCTTGCCTGATGATCATCCATTAAGATCTAAAAGAGAAGTGATACATTTTAATGGGAAGCTTAAAACAGGTCAGTGTCCAAAGCCTATGAGGCCTATGGATTGGTATAAAAAATGGACAGATGGACCTCTAATAGATCCAGAATCAGAAATCTTCAATGATGATTGAGATAATGAGTATATGAAGAGAGGTAAAGGAAAATTGGCACTCGCAGAGAACATATCAATATGGTATTCTTTGGAGTATTGGAAAGAGTTAAAAGTATGTCATCTTCTTGATCCTATGCATATATTCAAAAATATTGGTTATTCACTATGGCAGTATCTTCTTGGACTAAAAGATACCATAACATCAAGGAATGATTTGAAAGATCAAAAATCCAAACCAAAGTTATGGCCAGTTTTTGATAGACATCGACAAGAAATGACTTATGTACCTGCTCCTTGGGTACTTACAACAAAAGAGATACAGACTATCAACAATAGAATTCAATTGATTAAGAATCCTACAGGATATGGAGCATCTTTTCAAAACATGTTTACTATGGATGATAAGAGCTTATCTGGGTTAAAGATCCATGACTGGCATAACTTTTTGAAACATATTTTACCTTTGGTTATCGATGGATGTACAACGAAAGGAGTACGACATTTGATCTATTGTCTTGGATCACTTATAAGGTAATTATGATACTTTTATATTTAATATGCATGAATATTGGATATCTTTTATTTTTTAATTAACTTCTTTATAATTGTTTTTATGATATGTATAGGTGGATTACATCCAAAGAGATTGACAAAAACTTGATCCCACAAAAAAAATGTGAATGCAAAGAGCTACTATGTTTGATGGAGAAAGAACTTCCTACTTCATTTTTTGATATTCAGGTTCATTTATTAGTCCATCTTGTAGATGGAATAGAGATTGCAAGTGTTATCAACACTTGATGGATGTTTTGGGTTGAGCGATTTATGGGAATATTAAAACGTTATGTGCGACAAAGAGCGAAACCAGAAGGATCCATGGCAAAGGCTTGGATGCTTGAAGAGTGCATGTATTACGTTAGTGAGTACCTTGAAAGAGTTCATGAAGAAGCTCCACATGCATGGACCAACGAGTCTTCTTCAAAAAAAACAGATGAGGTATTATCAGGTAAGGGAGTTCCATTCTTATTTACATTTCAAGAAAAAAATGATGTTTGTACTAGCATATAATAGCGAATGCATGTAAGCATTCCTTAGAGAGTACGAGGAACTTAAAAATCTCCGAAGTAAAAGGCAAAAAACAAAAGATATAGACGTAATCTCGATAATAATGAGATTACAGATATATCTTCTTTCACGGATTGGCTATATAGTCATTTTCAACGCGCCAACGCAAATAATGAAGAAATCTCAGATGACCAAAGAGAGTTAATGATAGGTTGTGAACGAAAGGTAATTTTATTAAAATAATATTTTATTTTTTTCATATATGTATATTAGTTTCTATTTACTAATTGAATTTATTTTGCAGGCTCGAATGTTCACTAATATGTGGGCTTTTGGACAGCATATTAGAATCAAAACCATTGATTCTTTACGTAAAACAGAGGATTCTAGTATTGTTGCTTCTTTCAAGCAACTATCACGTGCTAGCTCAAAAGACATGAACCTTATAGATAGTGAACTTGGTTACATAGGAACTATTGTTGGTATCTATGAAATTTCATTTCATACATTCAAACAGGTAGAAAAAAGTTTATATTTTTTATGATCGAGTTAGTTATTTTTTTAAGCACCTAATAATGGGTTTTTGTTGTTATATATTTTGATAGGTCATTTTGAAGGTTTTGGGCAATTGATTCTTCCAAGGTAATGCGATCTACTAAAGAACCATATATTCTTCCTAGGCATATTAAACAAACATTTTTTTATAAAAACCCAGATGCTCATCCTTGGTGGCAAGTCATTCATGTGCAACCTAGAGGTAGGTCATTGTTTGAACAGTTTATTGTTAGAGAGATCAAAGAAAGTCCTCTTGATTATTCAACATCAGATACTGATACATCAACATCTAAAAGAGAAATTAGAATCATTATACGTGATAATGATAGTAATCTTTTTTATGAAGAGGATAATTCTCTACATGCTGATTCTACTGATGAGGAAGAGAAATTACCAGAAATAGATAGTAATCCATCAATAGATGATGTGATTCATGAGAACATAGATTTAACAATAGAAGAAATAAATGAAATCAATAAGG
This sequence comes from Ceratopteris richardii, assembly GCA_020310875.1. Taxonomy (NCBI): domain Eukaryota; kingdom Viridiplantae; phylum Streptophyta; class Polypodiopsida; order Polypodiales; family Pteridaceae; genus Ceratopteris; species Ceratopteris richardii. Next base: position 57,724,835 of record CM035429.1, read on the forward strand.
ATAATGAAGATGAGACTATATTGATGTCTTACCAAAATGATGGCAATAATGAAAACATATGAACAGATTAGATAGTAAATTATACTCTAGTTATCGATCAATAATTTGAAGCTTCTGAATGGATATCAGATAATAGATTTTTTTATTAACTTGAATAACGATGAATCCTACTATAGAGATGAAATCATGTTCTTTTAAGTTAGAACATGAAGCTCGGGGGTATGCCTAATTATTTTATATATAGCTTTATCTTTGAGGAGAAAATTTTTATCATGTATGTATGCATATGTGTGTGTATTCGTGTGTATTATATGTATACATATGTTAGTATGCATATATATGTATTTCATGTATATGTATGTGTTTGCATGTGTGTGATATATGTATACATGTGTTAGTATGCATATGTGTATATATGCATATGCATTAATGTAAAATATTCATGTATTCATGTAATATATGCAAGTATTTATAATTGTGTACATGTATATATGTATATGTGTCTATGTGTAAATATGTACATGTAAATATGTATGCATGTATATATATATGTTTATGTGTGCATGTAGGCATGTATATGTGATGTGTACATGTATATATGTATATATGTCTATGAGTAAGTGTGTACATGTAAATTTGTATGCATGTATATATATATTTATGTGCGCATTTAGGCATGTATGTGTGATGCATAATATATTTTATATTTATGTATGTGTATCTACATGATGTGTATATATCTTTATATATATTATGATCCTCGTTGATTCGAGTAGCTATATATAGAGGCATAAAGTTGGGAGGAGAGACATCTCTCTAGTAGCACGTCGGAGGAGTAGATGCAATGTGTACATAGACTTCAAACATATGGCTAAAAGGTTGAATTAGAGTTTTTAAATTAGGGTTTTTAAAACCGTAATATCGAAATTAGTGTTTTCAATTTAGGATTTTTGAAATAGTATTTATTTATTTATTTATTTATGCGTATGCATGTGTTATGTATCTATATGTGCATATGCATGTGTTGTCTGTGTGTATATATGCATGTGGATATGTATATATGCATGTAAATATGATTATATAAGTCTATGTGTGTGTACATATGATTATGCATGTGTATGTGTATGTGAGTATGTGTATGTGTATGTGTATGTGAGTATGTGTATGTGTATGTGTATGTGTCTAGTGTATTCATTATATGTGTGTAACTGCATGCATGTGCAGGTGTGTGTAAAAATGTGCATGTATGTGTGTGTATGTATAAATGTGCATGTATGTGTATATGTGTGTAAACGTGCATGTATGATGTATATGTGTGTATTTGTACCTCTAGTCTCACTCTTTTCTCTCTCTCTCTCTCATATACATACATACATACATACATAAACACACATACTCATATCCACATATATATACATAAAAGTAGTGCATATTGTGCATTATTGCGACGATGAGCCATAAGTGTCCGCATCTCTTTTAGACACCATGTAAGCGACCATCCTGTCCCAAACTCTGTCTCAAGTGAACTAAGTACGTATTTTTTATCCTCTCATCATGCTCACTACAAAAATTAAAAAAATAATGTAAATAAAACATAAGATATTTATTTCAATTTATATGTAAAATTTATACTTACTTCCACGGTAAGTGGACAAGGCGCAGGTAAGAGTCACATAGTTTATGAAAGAAAACATACCTATGAGCAAATAGTTGTTCTCCTGCATGTGGAGCCGCGGAAGAGCCCTCCTCTGATCGCTGGGTAAGCATCTGGATCATATAGTCTAGCTCATCATCAGACATCTCTCAGTAATCACGCATGATGGCCCCTAGAGTATCACATGGAACTCTTGCTCTCATATTCGCCTTTCTCTCTCTACTAGGATCCATAATAACTAACATATAAAACAAAATGGGTTAGAAATCAATGTATATATGTGTACATATGTATGTGTGTATGCATTAAGTATGTGTATTTATGCATGTGTGTGTATGTATGTGTGTGTATGTGTGTATGCATGTGTATGTGTGTGTATGCATCATTATGTGTGTATGTGTCTATGTGTGTATGTGTGTGTATATGTGTGTGTATGTGTGTGTGTCTATGTGTATGTGTGTGCCTCTATGAGTGTGTTTGTGTTTATGTGTGTGTATGTGTCTATGTGTGTATGTGTATGCATGTATGTATGCATATGTGTGTGTATGTGTGTGTATGCATTATGTATGCATATGTGTGTGTATGCATTATGTATGTGTATGTATGCATGTAAGTATGTATGTATGCATATGCATATGCATTATGTATGCATATGTATGCATCTATGTGTATTTGTGTGTATGTCGCTCTATGTGTGTGTATGCATATATGTGTGTGTATGTGTGTATGTGTGTATGTGTGTGTATATGTGTCTGTATGTGTGTATGCATGTGTATGTGTGTGTATGCATCATTATGTGTGTATGTGTGTGTGTATATGTGTGTGTATGTGTGTGTGTGTGTCTATGTGTATGTGTGTGTGTCTATGAGTGTGTATGTGTTTATGTGTGTGTATGTGTGTATGTGTGTGTATGTGTCTATGTGTGTATGTGTCTATGTGTGTATGTGTCTATGTGTGTATGTGTATGCATGTATGTATGCATATGTGTGTGTATGCATGTGTATGTGTGCATCATTATGTGTGTATGTGTGTATGTTTGTGTGTGTGTATATGTGTGTGTGTATGTGTATGAGTGTGTATGTGTTTGTGTGTGTGTATGTGTCTATGTGTGTGTATGTGCCTATGTGTGTATGTGTATGCATGTATGTATGCATATATGTGTATGTGTATGTATGCATTATGTATGCATATGTGTGTGTATGCATTATGTATGCATATGTGTGTGTATGCATTATGTATGTGTATGTATGCATGTGCATTTTATATGAATGTAAGTATGTATGTATGCATATGCATATGCATTATGTATCCATATGTATGCATGTATGTGTATGTGTGTGTATGTCTCTCTATGTGTGTGTGTGTATGCATATATGTGTGTGTATATGTGTATGTGTGTGTATATGTGTCTGTATGTGTGTATGCATGTGTATGTGTGTGTGTATGCATCATTATGTGTGTATGTGTCTATGTGTGTATGTGTGTGTGTATATGTGTGTGTATGTGTGTGTGTGTGTCTATGTGTATGTGTGTGTATCTATGAGTGTGTATGTGTTCATGTGTGTGTATGTGTCTATGTGTGTGTATGTGTCTATGTGTGTATGTGTATGCATGTATGTATGCATATGTATGTGTATGCATGTGTATGTGTGTGTATGCATCATTATGTGTGTATGTGTCTATGTGTGTGTCTATGTGTATGTTTCTGCGTCTATGAGTGTGTATGTGTTTATGTGTGTGTATGTGTCTATGTGTGTGTATGTGTCTATGTGTGTATGTGTATGCATGTATGTATGCATATGTGTATGTATGTGTGTGTATGCATTATGTATGCATATGTGTGTGTATGCATTATGTATGTGTATGTATGCATGTAAGTAAGTATGTATGTGTTAATCGGCGGTTGGTAAAGCGCCTTTTCCAACTATCGGAAGTGTGTTTTACCTGGTCCTTGGGTTCTTGGGAGTGGAAGGGGTCTGTAAGAACAGAGGCCCTATACTAGTTTTCCCAATACAACTACATCAGATACAGGGGTCTACTGGAACTTAACAAGATTCGCTTATGCTCAACTACTTCAATACTTAATTCGCTGGAGACCTTAGCACAAGAATCAAAGTCACTCGTTCAGATAGATATCACAACCATTCTACAATCGGCGTCACAGCGAATGCAGTCATGAAGGACCGAAATTCTGAAGACCATCTGTACCACTTAGCTTCTTACTGCGACATTATCTTACCATACCACGATAGAGTAAACATTAAAACAACGTACTCCCCGTAGTACCAGAACTACTATCTTCTACGCACAGAACTTGTTAACCATCTGGTGGATCATCCCAAGACGATCAGTTATCCCAATACATAAAACCACACTTCCAGTAAAGATTCACAGACAAAACGTCGGACTGGAGACCTTAGCACAAGAATCAAAGTCACTCGTTCAGATAGATATCACAACCATTCTACAATCGGCGTCACAGCGAATGCAGTCATGAAGGACCGAAATTCTGAAGACCATCTGTACCACTTAGCTTCTTACTGCGACATTAACTTACCATACCACGACAGAGTAAACATTAAAACAACGTACTCCCCGTAGTACCAGAACTACTATCTTCTACGCACAGAACTTGTTAACCATCTGGTGGATCATCCCAAGACGATCAGTTAGCCCAATACATAGAACCACACTTCCAGTAAAGATTCACAGACAAAACGTCGGACCTACGGTAGATGAGTTGCTGAAACGGGACAAGTTTGCAACCGCACGACTATCAACAAGAACAAATGCAGACAAAGATCAGACCAACAGATACACAGGTCACTTAGACAACTCAGAAATAACAAGATTAACTAACTTTCAGACCACACATAGACGAACAGTCTGGTGAATTTCCAAAACAAATCCCGTCTCTGAGCGTCTCTTTTTCATTGCTTTATATAAGCTTTTACAAGAATGCGCGTAACAACCTTTCGCGCGTGTTTTACAAAGATTTCCGTTATGCGAGTCTCACTGCGGCGGCCGGCTAACACTGGCCGGCTAACACTGGCACGCACGGGTGGACCCGAACCCGCAAGTTCTTACAGGGTTACTATTCTTCGACTATTCCTTCTAAATACATGTTTCGGGCTAATCTAAATGTACGGGCGATCTTTTTCTTTAATGTTTCTAATAGTTGTTTAAGTGTATCTTGCTCTAGGAGTTGTGCATCTGTTCTAACAGAGCTTAGGGCTATGGCTTCGGTGAGCAAAATTTCGGCTTGGGTTTGTAAAAATGTTTCCTGTAAGTAGAAGTCGTTGGCTATCGCAGCGTCTCGGGATGATTTCATGTCAGCTAGTTGCTTCTGCAGATCAATGATCTGGTCCTTCTTATTGCGTATTTGATTATCCATTCTTTCGAATTGTTGGTTCTGAAATTCTATCGTTTTGTAATAAGCATCTCTTTCTGCTTTAATAGCTGCTATCTGCTTCTGTATTTGCGGCTCTTTTATCAGATACTTGTGAAGTATATTATTTACACTTGATAAATGTTCTTTTGTCGTGTGAAGCTCGTGTTTCATCTCTTTAAGTTCTCTTTGCTATTCCTGGTTTTGCTGGTCTTTCTCCTGTAACTGAAGTCTGGTTTCTTCCAGCAGGTTACCTAAGGCAATTCTGACATCTTCGGCATCTTTGAGTGTTTGCTTTAGGTTAGTGAGCTCTGCGTCTGTAGCCATCAGCAATTCTTCCTTTGCGTGTACTGCATTCAGTGCTTCATCTCGTTGGGAGGTAATATCTTCCTGTTCTCTTATTATTGCCTGTAACTGCTTAACCTGTTCATTAAGTGCATGGTTTTCGGCCTTTACTGTGTGTAATTCCTCTTGGAGGGGTGTGATGTCTGCCTCCATTACTTCTAGTTTGTGTTGAAAATCATCTTGCACAGAGTCTGTGAGCTGTTTCAGTTGCCGCGGCAGTTGTTGTGATAAGTTGATGAGCATATGTCCTATTGCAGCTAAATCAGAAATTGTTGGGATGGCCGAAAGTGGAGGTTTCGAAGAGGTTTCGGCGTGGAGTTGTTGGGAGTTCGGTGGCGAGTAAGTGGGTGATGAGGTTGAGGATGCAGTGGTTTCAGTAGGGTGAGTGGGGTAGACACGTGAGATGGGTTTGAGTGGATGTTTTGGTGAGGGAGGAGGGAGGATAGGGTTAGATTGTATTACCTTTTCTTTTGTCGGTTGCTCCGATTCTGCGTTTTTGGTTGCTGCGGACTCAACTGCTTTAAGCAGTGTTTCTAAAGCTTCCTTAGCTACTTGTTGTTTATCTTCTTGGTTTTGTGGCTCCGTTTGTTGCTGAGATATCTGTTCTGTCGAGACTGTTTCTATTTCGGTTTGGTCTTGTTGTTGTTGCTGCTCCGATGCTGATGTTTGTGCAGATGACTCATGTTGCATCGAGGTGTTGGTGTCGTGGAATGTGTCTTCTTCTTGCGTATCTACTTCTTTATTTATTTCTTCATTTTCTCCGGCTGAGCCTAGTGCTTCGCTTTCAGAGGAACTTATCCTGATTCTTTTTCTTCAGAATAGCTGGTTGATTTCTTCTTCGTCTTCCTCATCGTCTTCTAATAGCTGTACGGATTCTTCCTATCTTAGGACCGGACCTCTCGGTGGTGGTTGTGCTGCAAGGATGGTGGGGAAGAGAAATGACAGGATATGTGGCAACCTGGATCTTGGCATGTTTCCTTTGTTCACCTGCTTCATAATGGCTACGCATTCTTTGTGTATACGGCTGAAGTAGTATGTTGCAAAGTTTACCGGTTCTCGTGAAGCTAAGTCGATGGCTGAGTAGAATGCGTGTGATATTCCATAAGTTCGTTTCTGGAGGTTGAGTATGGCTACTAGGAATTGGAGTGCGGTTCTCTCAGGTTCAGGTCTACAAAGAATGGCGTACTCGTTCGACGAATACCTAGGAAATAACTGTTTCATGGTGGCTATGGGAAGGTTTGTGCCATTCTGTTTGCCTTGTGCAGGAAGTCGAAACGACTGAGCGAATGTTTGAAATGTGATTACTACTCGGGAGGGTAAAGAGGTGATAGCCCACATTTTCTCTGTCACAGGTGTGTTGGCGATGGCGGAGATTATTCGGGCAAAGAAAGGGTGATTCTCCACTGAGTGCCATGGCAGCTCAGCGAAGTTGGATAATCCCCAGATGCGCAGGTACTCTCCTACATCGGTAGGGAGTCCGTCATGGAAAGCGGCATAGTTTGCCAAAGCTTCCATGGCGCGATACAGTCAGCAAGCACAATCACGCAAACACAGGGTAATCACAGATCACAATTACACAAATACAATAGCGTTTTTCAGCGGACTGGCGAAGATTATGTAGATGCACTACAACTAAGAGAAATCAATCATAATAAATTATCCCGCGACGTGGATATGATTATTTCTTAACTATGGAGTGCATGCATGAACGGCTTGAAAAAGATCGGGCGGCTTTAGTTATAAATAGAGTTCAAGACGCGGATATTTACACTTATTTTATTGATTATGCAAAATTAAAAGAAAAAGAGAAGGACTGAAAAAAGAACGTCAAAAGTCACGGCACTCCGCGTAACGTCTTATCGCAGATGTGACGCTCGTCGATATGGTCGCAGCTTCAAACCATTTATTACTTTTGGCAAGGGAATTCTGGTTAATGTGGTCAACCGAAATGTTGCAGGGCCCACCTATTCCGTTATTTGATAAGGGCCAAACCATCGTAGCTTAAACTTGCCGGCAGAGCGATTCGATTTCGCATTGTAAAAGAGGACAAGCTGTCCTACCATAAAAACTGGAGTTCGTAGATGTCTATCATGTGTTTTGGCTTGTCTTAGCTATACTTCCCTCATAGTCATAAAACTGTGCCATCGATGTTCGTCTAATTCTCTGAGGGTCTCCAACCGAAATGACAGAGAATCTTCTAGTAGTAATTTCTGGTTGATGGCTACTCTTAAACTTGGCACCACTATCTCCATTGGTGCTATAGCTTCGATTCCAAAGGCTAATTTGGAAGGAGTCAGTCCTGTGGTTACCTTATAAGTTGTTCGGTATGCCCACAGTACGGCAAGTAACAATTGATCCCATCTTTCCGGTGCGTCCATAATCAGTTTTCGAAGTATATTTAGCAAAGACTTGTTGGTACTCTCGGCCAGACCATTAGCACGCGGATAATATGGAGAACTAAATTTATGAGTAATCTGTAATGAATGTGTAAGTACCTTTATCAAGTTATTAGCAAAATGAGTGCCTTGATCTGTCACCAGTTCGAGGGGTAAACCAGATCTTGGAAAAACATCTGTCAGTAGGCAGTTTGCTACCACAACAGCTGTAGCTGATCGTAAAGTCCATGCTTCTGCCCATCTTGTTGCATAATCAGTGCATGTTAAGATATAGTGATTATTGTTGAGAACTGAGGGTGGTGTAATAGGACCAATGAAATCCAAACCCCATTTCTGGAAGGGTTCTAATGGTAGTACAGGTTGAAGAGGAAAATGATGACGCTGTAATGGCTGTCCGGTTCTTTGGCAATTATCACAGGATTTGACAAACTGCAACACATCCTTGTACATAGTCGGCCACCAGAGTCCACTCTGCAGAATTTTCCGGTAGGTTAAATCTACAGCAAAATGACCTCCTGTCGGGATCGAGTGAGCCAAAGTGATGACTGAGTTTACTTCGTGTGGAGGAATACAACGAAGTAGAATTCCGGTATGATCCACATAATATAGTTCACCAGCAATCAACCGGAATCGGCGGCTGAATGCTGCAACTTTTCTGCGTATTGCTGTAGAAGTCTGGGATGGTAGGTATCCATTATTGAGAAAGGTCAATATCTGATCATAATAATTAGTTGGCATAGGCAGGTCAGTGCTTTCATCGTGAGTTGGTTCAGAAGTATAGATCGCTGGAGTTGTGTCATCTACACCTACCGGAGCCTCACCGGAATCTAGGCGAGACAGGTGCCTGGTCTATGTATAACTTCATAGTCAAATTCTTGCAAAAGCAGCACCCATCGTGCTAATCGTCCTCCCAAATGCTGTTGCCGAACTAGATAAATAAGTGCAGCATGATCTGTGTGGAAAGTAAACTTACGGCCCAATAGATAATGTCTGAACTTTTTGACCGAATATACTAGACCTAAACATTCTCGTTCTGTTACCGAGTAATTCCGTTCAGCAGGGGCTAATCTTCGACTGGCGTAATACACAGGTCTGAACCATTTATTGGTTGGTTGCATTAGGACGCTGCCAATATCTATATCTGAAGCATCAACAAATACATGGAAGGGGTGATCCCAGTCGGGGGGTTGTAATATGGGAACCTATGTTAATAAACACTTTAATCGATCAAACGCTATCTGGCACTCCTCAGTCCATTCAAATTGTCGTGGGGTCTTGGTGATTACTCTGTTCAGTGGTACTGCCAAATGGGCAAGCCACCGTAAGTGTCATCCATGCCATCTAACTTGGCCATAAAGCGCATTACTTCTTTAGGTGTTGTTGGTGTAGACGCTTCTAATACTGCTGAAATCTTATCAAGATCTACCTGAATGCCTTGCGCAGACACAATATGACCAAGTAATTTTCCACAGGAGACCGCGAATACAGACTTGTTTGGATTTAAACAGAGCTTGTATTTTCTGCATTTTTCAAAACAGCACCGTAAATGGAACAGATGTACTATCATTTTGCCAAATACTAAAAAATCGTCGAGATAAACTTGCATAAATGAAGTAAGGTAAGGTGAGAATATCTCTTGCATGCATCTTTGAAAAGTACTAGGAGCATTTCGTAAACCAAACCACATAACAGTGCATGCGAACACACCCCAGTTGGTGATGAAGGCGGTCTTCGGAATGTCCTGTTCAGCCATCCTAACTTGATTATATCCACTGTATCCATCTAAAAATGAATACATTTCATGCCGTGCCACCCTATCAAGCATGGTGTCCAGGAAAGGTAATGGGAATGGATCTGGAACCGTAGCTGCATTCAGCTTCCGGTAGTCTACACAAATGCGGAGCTGCTTGTTCTTTTTCGGTACAATAACAATTGGTGATATCCACTCCGCGTGCTCTATAGGTACAATGAATCCAACCTTCAATAGCCTATCCAATTCTGCCTTTACCTGTGCTGCGTAGTTCGGGTTCATTCGATAGCTGGATTGTTTAATTGGCCTTGTCTCCGGCTTGAGCATAACCCTATGTTGATAGATGCGCAGATCCAGACCCTTCATATCCTTATAATCCCAAGCAGAAATGTCAGAAAATTCCCTGAGAAGCTGAAGTAATTCTGCTTAAAATTTTTCTGGTAAGTTTTCTTTTATCTTGACTGCGCGTGGGTGGTTTGCATCTCCCAAATTATAAGTTACTAACTGATCTTCTGGCACATAAAATTGTCGCGGCTTCTCGGTGTCGTCTGCTGGTTTGAAAAGTTGTTGTAGTTCGGCGTCGTCTGTAGCAGCAATATCTTCTTTCTTATCTTCTTCTGTTACAGGTGTCATTGAGCAGACTGAGGGGCTCCAATTATCTACAGCAGCTTGTAGGTCAACGGTTCCTAAGGAAATCAAATCAATGTTGTTCTCTAAAAACTCTTCTTCTTCGTCATCTGATAGTCCGTCTAGCATATGAACGCGCTCTGCGAAATATGGTCTAGCATGTAATTCACAGGGCTGTATAGTGTCTAATTTTACAACACATCTTCGATTTTTATCCTTGAACGTGAGCTCCTGTGCGGACCAGTCTTGTATCACCTTAGCTTGTTTCAGCCAAGGGCGACCGAAAAGGAGATTGTAATCCAGGGTGGATTCCGGCAATTCTAAGACGACAAAGATCATCTTAAATGTGGTGCCTTGCAAAGTTATTGGTATGTTCCGAACAAGCCCTACTAGGTGGACTCTCGACTGGTCAGCCATTCTAACAAAAAATTGAACCGGTTCTATTTTAGTCCATCCTAGTTTCTTGCATAGTGCAGTAGTGGAAATATTCACACCAGACCCTCCATCAATTAATACCTGTGTGATTTTATGACTATTATACCATACCGTAATCAGAGGAACTGAATGATCGACCGTAGAATCTGGTTCCGGTTGTACAGTTGCGATGGCCGGAATGCAAGCAGATTCGGCAGCAAATTGTTGTTGGAATTGCTAGCAGACTCCTCGTACTAATGCCAGTAATTGGCCAAGAGGAAGTGTAATGGATGCTTTGGTTAGAATTTCCCAGGCTTGTTGTGATTGATTTGTAATTTCCGTAGATTTTGAAGATGATGCACCGGCTGGTGCTGATGTACCTGCTACAGATGATGTTTCTGCTTCTGTGTTAGCAGCATGATCTTGTGTTGCTCCCTGAGTTAACGGAGCTTGGGTTACCGGAATTGGGTCGGGAAACACTGGTGGTTCTGATGCGATCCATTGATTAGCCTTTTCATATGTTCGTTTCTGTTCTTGAATGCCGGGTTCAAATATCTCAGCCGCTGGTTGTAATGGTCTACCAGATCTGGTCTGAACAACGGCAACTTGTGTTTCTACCGGCGTGATCTGAACCATATTTGTCATCGGATTTTACCGTTCCTTCTTCCTTTGGTCATACTCAGCTGCGTCTTTGCAGAACCTTCTAATGTGTCTGAATTCACCACAAAAATGACAGCGCGGTGGTGGCAAATTGGGGTTTTCCGGTGTCTGTACGGTCTGCCAGCGGTTTGCGTTATAGTTGTTGTTCCTCTGTCCTCTGTAATTTCGATAACCTTGTTGCTGGTTGTTTCTCATCTGCGGAGGCACATAGTGATTGGCTGGTTGCCCTGGTTCCTGTATAATTGCATTGACCGTCGCTGTCCCTTGTACTTTAGCGTTATAGGCGCAGTTTTCGGTGGTGTGTCCGGTGGTGTTGCAGATGGCATAAAATAGCTGATTCAATGCACAAGTGGCCCTCATATGGCCCGAATTCTTGCAGGTGGTGCAATACATTTGCCTTGTTAGATCTTCTGCACCATTTTTGTTTGTCTTTAACCACTCCAGATCTTCTGTAAATCCCCCGACTTTGTTTTCTAGTTGTAGAGCCATCGCAATTACTGCATCTAGGGTCATTGCTCCGACACACCGAATAATCATGATCTGTTTGAGTTGTGGATTCAGTCCATTAATAAACCATTGAGTAATGACGTCATCCGGCAGGTTGGCATGTGCTGGTGGCAATTGCCGCAAGTGTGTTCTGAATAAAGTGGCGTATTCTTGCACTGTTTGGTTTACTTTCTGTCTATTGTTTTGTAAGTAGTCGAAAATTTCTGCGGGATTCTTCTTTAGTCTAAATCTTTGCAGAAATGCATCCCTCACTGCTTCATAGGTGCCTAAGTGATTTATATCATACTCTGTAAGCCATCTAGCGGCTTCATTGACCAAGGTGGACTGGAAAACGATAGCCTTATACGCCGGGTCAATGGGGTGATTGAGTACTGCATAACTAATCTCAAAAGTGCGTACATGCGCGTCTGGGTCATCCCCTGGAAATCCACCGAATTTAGTGTACGTTACACCTGTCGGTGGTGGCCTGGGTGGACATACTTGTTGCTGTTGTTGGCCGTTCATCGTGCTGCTGATTGTATGGTGACTATCTCTTGTGTTCCGTGGTTGAATATCTGAATCTTCAGAATCTGTCTCCTTAGCCTGTGTTCTTTCTGGTCTGATAATCTTGCTCAGTATGTTACGAACCTCGGCTTCGAACACAGTTCCCTCCTTTTTGAAGTCGATCGTAGGAAGGCTTACCCCTAATAGCGGTGTCGATTTTCCACTAGTGCAGACTGTTTTCTTTTCTTTACTGCCTTCTTCGGCAAAATCGTTGCTATTCGTTAACAATTTTGAATCTCCAATCAAAGCGGGTAAGCTAACTTCAGATTGCGTCCTGGTAGATTCTGGAATTACTATATTTTCGACAGATCGTGCCGAAACAGTACCGGAATTTATCAGAGATGTAGAAAAATCAACCGGAATATGACCAGAATCGTCAGTAACGTTTCTTTCCTCCTTGTCAACAGTTTTTGATCTTCCTGCGCTTCTACCTCCTAGAGGCGTTCTTAGTAGATTAGGTATTCTTGACTGTTTGTGCTTCGGATACGTCTCACCGGATCGAGTAACCGGCATATACTACTCGTACTATACTTCTTTACAGTTGTCCAAAAACAATGACTATCCTTGCAATCTATCAGCGTGCATCCTAAATATTACGTTCGTCACACAAATGGTGATCTTGATACTTCTTGCATTAGTGAACGGAAATCTTGATGCCACATCCCCAGCGGGATCGCCAGTGTTAATCGGCAGTTGGTAAAGCGCCTTTTCCAACTATCGGAAGTGCGTTTTACCTGGTCCTTGGGTTCTTGGGAGTGGAAGGGGTCTGTAAGAACAGAGGCCCTATACTAGTTTTCCCAATACAACTACATCAGATACATGGGTCTACTGGAACTTAACAAGATTCGCTTATGCTCAACTACTTCAATACTTAATTCGCTGCAGACCTTAGCACAAGAATCAAAGTCACTCGTTCAGATAGATATCACAACCATTCTACAATCGGCGTCACAGCGAATGCAGTCATGAAGGACCGAAATTCTGAAGACCATCTGTACCACTTAGCTTCTTACTGCGACATTAACTTACCATACCACGACAGAGTAAACATTAAAACAACGTACTCCCCGTAGTACCAGAACTACTATCTTCTACGCACAGAACTTGTTAACCATCTGGTGGATCATCCCAAGACGATCAATTAGCCCAATACATA
>CM035429.1:57740774-57778274 GCA_020310875.1 Ceratopteris richardii
ACAAGGAGTTCCATGGGTACTTTCCCTTCACTTGTACAATTGTTCCTTCAATATATTCAAGCCAAGGGAGATTAGACTTTGGCCGAACTTTTCTTGAAAAAAAACACACAAAAAATTATGTTTTTAGTGTTCTACCTCTTGTCTCAATACAATGTACTTGGAGGACTTCTCAAATTTGGCATTGTTTCTGTTGGAGTTAGATGTCTGCGGAAGCACACGAACAACACAAGAAAGAAGAAGAAGCTTGGAGCACAACACACAAGACTGAATGTATTACTAGAGAATGTACAAAGATAAGTAGCCCATTCGGGTAATAGGTGTATATACAAGCCGGGGGAAAAAACCTCCTAAAGGGCGAAAAAAGTGCCCCGGCGGTCCTAGTGTGTTCACACACATCACTACCTAAATATATCAACAAATCCTCCTTGGGAGTGATGCGGTGAACAAGGAGCTGCCACTCATGTATAAGGAAGTGCCAAGCTATGTGGAAATCACTCCACAAAAGGAAGTAAGCCCAAAGCTTTGCGGAAAGCTTCAAACTTCTCCCTAGGCAGAGCCTTCGTGAAAAGGTCTGCAATGTTCTCCTGCGTGGGCACATATGCCAAGCTGATCTCCCTAGTAGAGAACCTCTCCCTGACATAGTGATAATGCACCTCAATGTGCTTAGTGTGAGCATGGAACACAGGGTTCCTCGCAACTGCCAATGCGCTCTGACTGTCAGTGAAGATGGTGGTGGTAGAAGACTGACCAACACCCAAATCAGCCATAAGGCATCTGAGCCACACACACTAAAGAGTAGTTGTAAAATCTGCCCTATACTCACCCTCACAACTGGAAGTGGCCACAGTAGGCTGCTTCTTGCTCAACCAAGATATACATGAGCTACCAAGCATGAAGCAAAAGCCACTAGTGGACACACGATTGTCATAGCAACCAGCCCAATCTGAGTCAGAAAAAGCATGCAAATCTGGCAGTAGTGATCCCCCTTGGGATAAAACAACCCAAGTAGCCGAGTACCACTCAAGTAGCAAAAGATGCACTTAACCGCCTTCCAATGCATGACTCCTTGGCAATGAATAAACCTGCTCATCTATGAGACAACAAACTGAATATCTGGCCGAGTAATGCATAAATAAATCAAGCATCCAACAACCTGCTGATAGAGAACAACATCAAATGCATCTCCAGCATCATGAAGACTCAATCGTAAACATGTCTCCATAGGAGTGGAAATAGGCTTATAGTCTTCAAGGCCAAAACACTGCAATAATGTGTCAATATATTTCGTTTGACACAAAGCCATTCCACCATCAACTTGCATAAACTGAATGCCCAAATAGTGATGCAAATGCCCCAAATCAGACATCTCAAATGAGGCATGCAAATCAGCTTTGAAATCAACAATATGCTTCTCAATAGGACCAATGAGCAGCATGTCGTCAACATAGACACCAATGATCAGAAGCACATCATTAGCACGCTTAACATATAAGGTGCTTTTAGTTGGATTGTTCTCAAAACCATGTGCAACCAGATAGGCATGTATCTTCTCATACCAAGCACGTGGTGCTTGCTTTAAACCATATAATCCCTTCTTTAACCTGCACACCTGGTTTTCATGCCCTTTCTGCACAAAGCCACGGGGCTGAAAAACATACACTTCTTCATGCAAGTCACCATTCAGAAATGTTGTTTTAATGTCCAACTGATGTACATTCCAACCATGATGGGTTGCAAGTGCACAAATGCTTCGAATAGTAGTCATATGGCATGTAGGTGCAAAGGTCTCCTCAAAATCAATGCCTCTTTCTTGCGCATAACCCTTTGCAACAAGCCTAGCCTTATACTTGTCCACTGTACCATCAAGTTTACGCTTGAGCTTGTATAGCCACTTAGTGCCAATGGCCTTCTTGCCAGGAGGCAAGTCACATAAAGACCAAGTACCATTCTTCATTATAGCATCATATTCAGATTGCATAGCAGCCATCCAATTTTCTGAATTTTGTGCTTCATCAAAAGAAACATGCTCATTCTCATCACATAGACTAGACGCAGCCATAGCATAGCAATCTGATGCAAAGGAGGCACTATGAGAGCCTAAACGAGTACGATATGACAAAGGTGCATCTAATTTGCTGTCACGCAAAGTCTGCACCAGCCATTTTGGCATAGTTTTTGCCTGCTCAATATCAGCTCTCTCATCAACAAGCGCATCATGTAACTCTGCATTAGAAATGGAATGATCTGCATCATCATATGAAACCTACAAAGGCTGAGAAGTTGCCTCATTAGGACCAGCACTAAACTGTCTACCTATAAAAAGAGGCATCAAAGTATCATACATGTCTTTGGAGCTAACAGATGTCTCCTTAGTACATGAAAGCAATGGCTGAATAGCATCTTCCACAAATACAACATTACGGCTAACCAGAATGCGTTTAGTCTATGGATGATACAGACGATAGCCTTTACTTTCATAACTGTACCCTACAAAAATACATTTTATTGCCTTATCATCCAATTTTCTGCGATGTTGTTCAGGCACTAGTGCATATGCCAAACAACCAAAAACACACAGATGAGCAACGGATGGCGTGCGGTCATGCTAAGCCTCATATGGAGTGACAGACTGCAGCGCTTTAGTGGGACACCTGTTAAGTACATATGTTGCACACATGATAGCCTCAAGCCAGAAACTACGTGGTAAAGCCTGACTCTTGACCATACGCCTTGCCATCTCCATGAGTGATCTATTGCATTAAAATCAGAAGACATATATTCCCCCCCTCGATCAGAACGGAGGGTGCCCATTTTAATGCTGACAGATTTTCAGCCAAAACCAAAAACTATTTGAAGCACAAAAACACTTCGAACTTTGCCTTCAATGGATATACCCATGCATGCCTGGAAAAATCATCAATGAAAGTCGCGAAGTAAAGATAGTTTCCAAAAGAAGGTGTCTGCATAGGACCACAGACATCACTATGTACAAGCTGCAATTTCTGCATAGCCCGAACTGAACCATCTTTTGGAAAGGAGGAACGCTGCATTTTGCCCAAAATACAGCCTTCACATACATGTTTTCCAGGTGCCTCAAGCTTGGGCAAAGAAGACACCATATCAGATTTCTGCAGGCATAGCAAACTAGCAAAATTCTGATGAACAAAGCGTGCATGCCAAAGCTTTGCATCTCACATAGCCCGAGAATCATGAACTACACATGCCGAATCATTCACAGATCTTTCATAGTCTATGAGCTTATACAGTCCACGACATAAAATGTCAGAAGCAATAATAACATTGCCATTTGACATATCATGAACTGTACATCTGTCATCAACAAATTTCACAACCAAGCCAATCTTGGCTAATGTAGAAACTGATAACAGATTCTTCTTGATCCCTGGCAGAAATAAAGCATCTGACAAGGTGAAAGAACTACCATCGGCAGTAGTCAGAATGATCTTACCAACTCCCATAACAGGATAAGAGGAGTTGTTGGCGCATGTGAGAGTATTCCCTGTAGGGGTAGGCTCGAGTGAAGAGGAGAAACTGTGCTGCGAGGTAATATGTTTGGTCGCCCCACTATCAAAGTACCAAACATCTGAGTCCACTGCACACATGCACTACTCATGAGAAGATGGGTCAAAACTGCAAACAGTAGTAAACGCCCATTCTTCTTCCTGCACAAGATTTGCAGACTCTGTTTTTGGTGTAGAGGCCTCTACAACAACCATTCCAACCTCTTTCTTCTTTTCCTCTTTAGCAGCCAGTTTTGGACAGCTCTTTATGATATGATCATTCCGTTTACAGTGCTTACAAAACAATTTCTGCTTTTCTGATTTCTTCTCATCTTTATCCTGGTTCTTCGAATGTGCAGCATTTGCAGATTTCTGCTTACTAGTAGAAGAGCTCCATTTTCCTTTGCCCTTCTGACTAGCCAGGAAAGCTTGATCTGCAACACGCATAATGGACGTGTTCTGCTTGGACTGATCTTCCTGCAACAGAACAAAGACTAACTCCTCAAATGATAAGGCATTCAAATTGCCTTTCATCATCAACCGAAGAGTAGAAGCAAAACTCTAATATGAATCAAGAAGACCATTCAGAACGGTCTGCACAAGTGAGCTATCTGGTATAACCTCATCAGCAGAAATCAACTATTCCTTCAAATCTTTGATCTTTGTTAGGAAACTGTCCATAGAATCACCTTCATTCATGTGCTCACTCTCCAACTGTTTTAGGAGGTAAGAAACACGAGCCTCATTCCTAGCTTGGTACAATGTGGTAAGTGTATCTCAAGCATCCCTAGCTGTTCTACAAGAGCGAATATGAGGAATAATGGCACATTTGACAGACAAATCTATCAATGCATGTGCTTGGGCATCTCTGCCATCCCAACGAATCTGCTCTGTAGTAGGTGCAACAAAAACAGCAGCACGAATAGGAATCTACGGAATATCATCTTCGACACCATCTTCATCAGCTCCAGCACCTGTATTTGCAGTACCTGTTGTTACAGGTGTAACAGGATGTCTTTCAACACCCTGCACAATGTTCCACAATCCTTTTGCAACCAATACATGTCGCATCATATAAGCCCATAATGGGTAGTTGGTACCATCCAACTTATCCTCAACAGCCAACATACAGAATACATCACTGCTTTCAGCCATGGCCGGTGACTAAAATACCTTGATGCAGAAAATTGACTATATCTCAAAAAGTTGAACGAAACTGCCTAGACGAGTTCTGCTAAACCTGTAGCAGACTTCGAGACGCTTATACTGGCGAACAAAAACAGGTATATACCTTTGGCACAAAAAGACAAAATAGCGTACACAAGCACTGTGATAATGTGTTTGGAGGCCGAAACGAGCTCAGATCGCGATTTCGGCACCATAGAGCGAAGATGTTTTGATCTCTGAAATGCCCTGAGTATGCTCACCAAATTTCGTGCGAATCTGAGACTGCAAACGGAGGAGTGTCGACAGCACCCTAGATGAAGCGACGACCTGCTCTGATACCAATTGTTGGAGTTAGATGTCTGCGGAAGCACACGAACAGCACAAGGAAGAAGAAGAAGCTTGGAGCACAACACACAAGACTGAATGTATTACTAGAGAATGTACAAAGATAAGTAGCCCATTCGGGCAATAGGCGTATATACAAGCCGGGGGAAAAAAACCTCCTAAAGAGGGAAAAAAGTGCCCTGGCGGTCCTAGTGTGTTCACACACATCACTACCTAAATATATCAATAGTTTCACTTGTAAGATTGTTGTATTGATTCTTTGTTTGGGCGGCTTAATGTGAAACCAGCCCAACTATCATCATCATGAATCAAATTGAGAAAAGAGAATATAGTGGCGGAGAGACATTCAAAGTGTATGAGTGAGTTCAAATTGCTTCGGTAGTAGAAAGGTTTTTTCTTTTTTTAATAGTGTTTCCTTTGGCTCTAATCAAGCACAAAATTTGAACGGTCAGATCATTACTATGAATTTTGAAAACCGTAGATTTTTCATGTAACATCTAGGTTCGTTTTGTTTCAAGATGCTTCTTCTTGTTGCCATGTTGCATGAATCTACAATGGCCACATATTTTTGGAGTCCTTTTATGTGACATTTCTCGTGAGGTAATGTTCATGATAAAACTAGTTAGTCATTAGTAGTCTCCCTTACCTTTTCGACATAAAAGTACAAAAAGAGGGATGTAGTGTATATTACTATTATTATTGTTAGTGTCTATGTGAAAGGTCAAATGTATATTTAACATTGTTATTGTATAATCATAGGTTTAAAAGGCTAATGGCATGGGTTTAATGGTTTAAAACCCTTATACTTTATTGAGAAATCTTGGGAAAAGTACTTTCAATTGAATGGTTTGAGCCTAAGTATTTAATCCCTTAGAGAACCCTTAGATTTTATTGAGAAACCCTTTGGAAAAATATTTACAATTGAATGGTTTGATCCTAGGTATTTATGCTAATGCTTGAGAACCTTAGTCTTGGGAGAATCTTCTATGAGTTCCATGTTGGGGTGTAAATGAGAGGAAAAGATTAATTTGATTAAGAAAGCTTATGCTACTCATCTCATGGACCTTAGGAAAGTATCCACGTGAGAGACACTTGAATGGACACTTGAAAGAGGGTTAAGACATGAACCCCTTTGGTTTAGAGGTATATATATGAATTAAGATGGATGGGTGGGTATACATTATCTTTCCCACCCTTTTGATCTTGCTAATTAGCTTGTGTAGGAATATTTTGTAGAACATGCTCGTTTTATAACACTGGTAGCGTATATGCTTAATTTCCTTTTCCACCACTACTTGCATGAAGTTTTGTCTTAGCCTTTCTAGAGGGCTTCTACTTCCTTTACAAGATACAAAAAGACTCCCCCCCCTCCCCTAAAAGAGAAGCCATAGTGCCCAAGGAGGCCAATGAGCAGCCCCTAGCTAGGCGCCAGGGGTGCCCAAGAACGGGATTCCCCAGCCTGTTTGTGTGCCTTCCAAGATGTGAACAAAGATGAAACACCCATGGCAGCCCATCCCTCACCCTCTTGCTTGTTCAATGAAGAGTATCTCTACCCTTGCTCTTATAGGCATCAAATCAACCAAGACAAATCATCCTCATGAGCTCACGAGTTTGGAGACCTAAGGAGCCAATTGGTCCAACTATTTTCGAGAGCCCAAGATCTCAATTTAGCTATTTTTCTAAGCCTCTTGAAGTACATCTCTTCAAGATTACTAAATCGAGCTATTACAAGATTCTTCATGCTTTTCCAAGAAGCTTTTCAAATGATTTTCATGAAGAGAACCCATAGACTTTGAAGTCTCTTATATAATACTTTCAAGCTTTTCACATAAAGCATTAAAGAAGAACATGGAATTGAAGATTGAAGACTTGAAGTTTGAAGACGAGGAGTGGTTGCTTCATTTTCAAGAAAAATAGCCACTTCATTTTCAACCTAACAAGAGAAATTCGGATGCATCAAATAAAGCTAAGTACTTTTTCTTTTACTTTGCATATATTTTGACTTACCTTCATCATGCAATGAATGTGGGTGGTAATCAAGCATGTGTTGGAACTGTTTACCATTTTTTAAGTGTTGAGCATTTAATCTGCTTGTAAATTAGAAAATGCATGGGCCTTTAAGATAAAGGAGTGATTAGTGATACCAATGAGAAGAGGGTGGTGGCCACAGTGTAGTCCCTTAATCATCTAGGTTAGGCATAGGCTTCCTTTGATTTTGTGTGGTCAAAGAGCAAAAAACCACTTAAAACTCTTGGTATTTTCCATTTGAATGGTTTTTTAATTCTTGGAAATGATTTTAGCCCTTGGATTGAATAAAAAATCCAAAGGTAGAGGTTGAAGGGCAAAACTCAAGGTGCCTTTGTTTTATGGCCCTTGGATTTGCTTTACATCTAGTGGCTACAACCAAAAGAAACTTGAAATAGGCACGAATGGATATGTGCCCGTGGATGGGTCTTAAATTTGAGGGCTCTCTTTGAATCCCATGATATTTGAGCACCTTCATTTGTGGCCTTTAGATGGACCCTTGATCCAATGGTTGAGATGGGTGCCCATGATGATCTTGGGCGCCTTTTCTACTCCCCCCTTAGATCAAAAGCTGATCACACGGCTCAAACGACTGATAGTTTGAAGCTCACCCCCAAATCTGCTTATCCATCCGATTCGTCTCAATCCAAGGGCCTAAGATTCTGCAGAGAGTGTCCAAAAAAACTTGCATGAATAGGACAAACTCTGACAAATTTTTTTACCTTCTCTCTCTAGAGATTTTTCAAATAAATCGAAGCCATTGAATTCAAATATCCAAAGGCTCAAATTATTTTGATTTGGTAATTCAAATATGAAAGCTACCATATACTATTTTATTTGAGAATACCACTGGTGGTTTTATATGCTCTCT
This sequence comes from Ceratopteris richardii, assembly GCA_020310875.1. NCBI lineage: Eukaryota > Viridiplantae > Streptophyta > Polypodiopsida > Polypodiales > Pteridaceae > Ceratopteris > Ceratopteris richardii. The sequence continues at coordinate 57,748,704 of CM035429.1, forward strand.
TAAACCACTAGATTAAACATTTTATTCCTCACAAATTAAAAATTCTTACAAGCCTTTGTAGGATTCATTTTTTCCCCAAATAGAGCTATTAAGCTCTATTCTTCACAAGGAAATTCATGTGATAAGCTAAGAGCTATGGTAGCTCTCTACGGAGGTGACAATCTAACTTGTTTTGCTTGCAATATGGCATTTCTTTTCCCATAGCATAAAGTGTCACCAATTTAGAACTTTGCATAGAGGTGACAACGCATGTTATTTTCTTTGCTCGAGCTGTGTTCCTTTTATCTTAACCAGATTGTATCTCAAAGCACTTGCTATGTGTCGTTCTCTTCTTCAAAAGCAGCTTATTGACTGTTATTCAAGTCGAATTCGATCCAAGCGCACAAGTCGCCTTCCTCCGTTTTTCTCTGCTGTCAACTCAACTTATTTGGTTGGAAGAGTACAAATGATATGGTGACCTTGGATGAATTCATTGACAGAGCATGAAATACCATTGAATCAGAGCTTTGCACACAGTTGACAAATCCGTAGTTTCAAGCATTTTCAGTTGTGTAGACTCGAACAGAAGAAGCCGACATATCCTCTCAGATCAATAGTACGGTCCGATGAAGGTGCACAAGTCGACTATTACTCCTCTCTCTCTCTCTCTCTCTCTCTCTCTCTCTCTCTCTCTCTCTCTCTCTCTCTCTCCCCCCCCTTGTGATGACTACAGACAATGGATTCTGTTACAGACACGATAGCACTGCACTGTCTTTCAGTGATTGCAACGAGGTAGTAGCACTGAACTTTCTTCCAATGAAGAAAGGAGATAGCTGCAGCACTGAACTTTCCATTCAACAATGGCAACAAGGTATACATACAAAGAATGTCTGAAAAAAGGTCACTAGAGGTACAAAGAAACGAGAAAGATGAATGTAAAAACAGAAGAGGCTATGGAAGTTGAATCCTGCGCCTCTTTTGGAATATGACTTTTTGGATCGCGCATCTCGTTTTCCGAAAAGAGTGAGCCAATCGATATGCCATGTACCTTCTCTTTACATGAAGCAGAGATGTAACCTAGTAAAGACATGTGAAGGTGGGAGATAAAGTCAAAGCTTCCTGCATTAAGATTTTCTCCCTACTAAACTACACTTTTGCTGGTGTAGAAATTAAGCATGTATTAGCCTTTCTGATGCATAATGACATAATGGCATGAGGAAGGTCAGTATGGCTAATCAAAGCACTAATCATGTATGGCTAATCATGAGGAAGGTCAGTATGGCTAATCATGAGGAAGGTCAGTATGGCTAATCAAAGCATGCATAATGGCATGAGGAAGGTCAGTATGGATAATCAAAATACTAATCATGCTTAACAATGATGCAATTTGATAATGAAGAAGCCCTAGATCTCCATTCTCATGCAATAATGACATACTCTACTCTGTATACTTCTAATCAAAGACATGCAAAACAATGAAGCATAAAAAGAAAGACAAATAAACACGAACAAGACAATAAAAATGTAAGTTACTTGATCGATGAGCTCTGATGTGTATATCTCCTATACAAAGTATGAAGAGTCTCGTGCGAGAGAGCTTGGATGATTGAATGCATGAGAATTGAGGAGAGGTTCCATTTCAGTTCAGATTTGTAGGTTTACACTCATGTGTGATTGTATCAGGGTCCATAAATGTAGGAGGCCCTAGCAAAAGGATATTAACAAGGGTTTCATACTCATTCTTGTAGTAAACTAGATTAATTTTGGCCCCAATTTGGTCATGTTAGATAGAGGATTTTATAGCCATAACATTGCGTAATCATCTACTAACTCATGAAGGCTTTTATGAAAATGTGTGCTCAAACTGAATTCCATGTGTTGTGAGCATCATGCTTTTTAGAAGTTTAAAGTATTTCTCCATGTATTTAGTCACCGTTTGTAGCTGATACATGCAGATTAATGTAGATGAAGCTTTCCCATTTCTTAAAGATACACTACTATCAAAGATACATTTGCGTTTACATAACTGGCTTCGAGGGGATGGATCATATTTCCATCTTCTCTTATATCTTACTTTTGTAAGGAATCGGGTTGACATTGCGTGATGTGAGTTGACTTTTGCAACAAAGACACAGATTAAGTATGAAGAGAAAGAACAATAAGATGAATAGTATCCTTCAATTCACAAACCAAAAATTTTAGAACAAATAGGAATTTGTACTCAAGAGTCACTCTGAGAAAGTATAGGTCGGATCTCTCTCTCTCTCACTCACTCACTCACTCAAGAAAGGTGCATCTTAACAAATGGAGAGAAATAAATCTAACATAAAGAAGATCAACATTTCAAATTTATGAAGTTGAATATAAAAGCTTTAAAAGAATATTGAAGATTCATGGAAAAATAAATATATGCCTATGTGGAATAGTTTGGTAATTGGATTGAAAAGAATATTGAGAATTCATGAAAAAGACATATGCCTATATGGAATAGTTTGATGATTGGATTGAAGGATAAAAAGAAACCATGTAACGATCCCTTTCAAGTCTAAGACTTAGAACTAGAAGTGATTAACATGATCTAGCTATATGATGAAGTCCACAAGATGCATCAAGAGTTCCTGTGGATACATATTCAAGGGTCCTCACTTTGGTTATATCTAGAATTCTCGTCTTGATACCAAATCTAGGTTTCATTAGCTACATCTAGTAACTTTACACTTGACTACATCCCTTGGCTCCTTTAACATGACAAGGAGTTCACCTATTAGTCACTTTGTCTTTAAGAATACATATTGCAGCTCTGAAAAACTCTTAGTCCGAACCCAAAAACTAGAGGAGTTCTTCATTGAAAAGAAAGAGAAAAAAGAACATGAAAAAATGCTATCTAAGTAGAATTGCATATGAACTATTTTTAGCATTTATGAACTCAGGATGTAGGAGTGGGAAAAGGTTGAAGATTAAACGTTGTGGCTCTTCAAGTCTACTATTTTTTATCTGTTTTTGCAACCGTAACAACTACTTTTTGTGCTGACCTTTGTGAAAATTTGGAAAAATACATCATGGGGCTCCAAAGATGTTGAAAAAAAGTAGGATAAAACACAACATAGAAAAAGGTGAAAAACACCGAAATATCACCATGGATCTAATGCCATGAATACCAAGTGTTGATAAATTAAAGACATACCACAATGGATGAACTCAAGAAAATTTCAGTCCCCAATATAAAAAATTAATACATCAAGGATTTTGTAATCACATACATATACATATATGCATGCATGCATGCATACATACATACATAAATACATGAATATGTACATACATACATACATATACATATATACATGCATGCACACATACATAGATGCATGCATGTATACATACATACATATAAATATAAAAATATTTTAAACATACATACATACATATATACATACATACATATATACATACATACATACATACATACATACATACATACATACATACATACATACATACATACATACATACATACATACATACATACATACATATATACATACATACATAAACACATATATACATACATACATAAGCACATACACACATACCTAGTAGTGACACAAGCATGTCATTTGATTGGCAGGATATTACTATACATTGAACATTCAATGAAGGGCCTGTAATGGATCCTCTCGAAAGAAGCTTGCTTATGGATGGATGATGGAGAGGTTCTTTTTGTGACCCTATACTGGAGAAGTTTTTGGAACGCCATGCTATAGTAATTAACTTATTCTCATATTATAATATTTGGAATCCTAACATTCCCAAAAATATCATGTTTTGATGGATGAAACGTTTACCCTTGGATAAGATCATTATGATAGAAATTCGATGGACCTACCTTTTATGATCATATAAATGTATGTTCATCCTTCATATACTTAACCTTTAAGGTTGATTTTGCTTGTATTTTGGTATACATAAAATCAGCTAGATTAGCCTAACCAAAGTTTCGACTATAAGTTTTGGGTTTTATCTTGCAATGAGACTACCTATGGATGGATAAAGAGGAAGAGGATACCAAAGAGGTGGACACTCACAGTCAAGAGGTAGATTTAATCATCACCAAGGCTACAACAACAACTACAACAACAATTACAACAATAATTTCAATAGCAACTACCAAGGAGGATTCAAATCCAGAAAGGACTACAAAAACTACATAGAGGAGCAGGATGACTCTCTTCTAATCATGAACATGACTTCAAAATCAGGTACAAATGATGACCACCTATTCTACATTGACTCAGGATGCTCAAATCATGTGGCTGGCAATGTAGCACTACTCTTTGATCTTGAGGAACCAAAAGGTAAGCATCAAGTTCAAACAGGTGATGACACCAAACACTCAGTAGTTAAAGTTGTAAATGTTAAGACTTGTGATGGAAATCAGAATTTGTTGAGCAGGTTACTCTATGTACTAACCATTACAAAAAATCTGATGAGTGTTGGACAGATTGTGGAGAAAGGGTTGCAGGTTATATTCAACCAATATGGAGCATTTGTGGAGGATCCAAGGCATGGGTTCAAGAAGATTGCTAAAGGAGAAAAATTAGGTAGACTTTTCACTTTTGAGTTAGAAGACACAAAGAATATTGCACCATATAGTTATAAGGATCAAACACTTTCAAAGCTTGAGATTTGGCACAAAAGATTAGGGCATATAGGAGAAAGAACCTTGAAGCAAATATGCAGGGACCAATATGTGCTTGGAATACCAAATGTATCCAAGCAACATATGATTTATAAGTGTGGAGCTTGTCAATTTGGCAAGTCTCACAGGTTACCCTTCTCAAGGAGAGGTTACATGCATGAAGACTACCTAGAGCTTGTCCATACAGATGTATGGGGACCAAGCAAAGACCCCTCAGTCTCAAGATCAAGGTACTATGTATCTTTTATTGATGATTATAGCAGATGGACTGTATTGTACTTCATGAAGCACAAGGATGAGGTATTTAATTGTTTTAAAAAATATCTTGCACTTGTTGAAAATCAGACAGGAAAGAATTTGAAGAGGCTAAGGTCAGATGGAGGAGGTGAGTACTTCTCCAATGAGTTTGAAAACTTCTTTCAGGACAGAGGCATCAAAAGAGAAATAACTACAAGGTATTCTCCTGAACAGAATGGGGTAGCTGAGAGAAGAAATAGGTTGATTGTTGAGACAACTAGGTCTATGTTGAATGAAAAAAGGTTACCTAACTATCTATGGGCAGAGAGTGTTTCTACTGCCACTTACCTCATAAACAGGTTACCATCTAAGTCCCTTGATGGCACGACAACCTATGAAGCATGGCATGGTAAGAGACCCTCACTAGATCATTGTAGGATATTTGGATGTGTAGCATATGTACACATTCCTTCTCAGATAAGAGGAAAGCTAGACCCAAAGGCTGAAAAGTTCATCTTTATTGGATATGATCTAAATCAAAAAGGTTACAGGTTTTATAACCCTACCAATAAGGGAATCATGGTGAGTAGAGATGTTGTCTTTGATGAAAATGATTCTTGGTATGAGAATGAATGTAGGAAGGTTAAACTACCCTATGATTTGGAAGAGGAGTTTCCAAGTCTTGCAAATGAGGAACCTACTCAGAATGAAGACTCAAGTTTAGAGGATGAAGATACTATCAACATTGAAGAGTTCAAGGCATGGAAGTCCAAGGGCAAAATGAAGATGAAGAAGCTTGAGGACATACCCGAATCTTCAACTCAATCAATCAGAAGATCACAAAGAGAAAGCAAAAAATCTATCAGATATGGGTATGATACATCCCTTGTTACTAAACATTCTGTTTATCTTGCCAAAGATTTGTCAATTGAAGAACCAGGATCATATGAAGCAGCCATAACCAAATCAGAATGGAAAGAAGCTATGGATGAGGAGATTGAAGCACTCAAGGAGAGTGATACATGGGAGTTAATACCAAAGAAGGACTCCATGAAGGTGATAGGATCCAGATGGATCTATAAACTTAAAAGAAATTCTGCTGGCACAATTAATAGGTACAAAGCCAGATTGGTAGCCAAGGGTTTTGCACAAACCCAAGGCATTGACTATGAAGAGACATTCTCTCTTGTGGCCAAGATGCCAACTATCAGTGTTGGTAAGTGTGGCTGCATCAAAAAATTGGAACATGTACCAATTGGATGTCAAGAATGCTTTCTTGAATGGATGGATTTTAGAGGAGGTATTATGTCACAACCTCCTGGCTATGAGGATCCTAAGAAGGTAACATATGTTTGCAAATTAAAAAAGGCTTTATATGGATTGAAGCAGGCACCTAGGGCATGGAATTACAGGTTAACTACATACCTCCAAGACCAAGGTTTTGTTATGAGCAAGGCAGATACTTCTCTATTCATCAAGAGAAGTAATTCATAGGTAATATACCTTTGTGTTTATGTTGATGACATCATAATTACAGGTAATTATGTCAATGGAATCAGACAAATCAGGAGCCAGATGATGAAGGAGTTCAAGATCAATGATCTTGGTCCATTGAAGTATTTTCTTGGGCTAGAGTTAGTTTATACTAACTCAGGAATATACATTACTCAAAAAAAATACATACAGGATATGTTGAAGAAGTTTCACTTGCAGGTGCCAAAGTAGCAAGCACTCCAATGGAAGTAAACCCAAAACTAAGTACCCATGAAGGGTGATGAAGTCAAAGACATTACAGATTATCAAAGTATGGTGGGTAGCTTGAACTATGCTACCTTAACAAGGATAGATATTGCATATGGAGTTAGTGTGCTAAGTCAATTTATGAACAAGCCAAGGATACCTCACTTAGAGGCTGCCAAGATAATCTTGAAGTATCTCAAGGGTACACAGAACCATGGTTTGTATTTCCTTACACTTCAGATATTGATATCAAAATTTATTCAGATGCAGATTGGGCAGGATGCAAGGATGATAGGAGGAGCACTTCTGGATATATTTCTTTTGCAGGTGATAAGCCAATATCTTGGTCTGCAAAGAAGCAACCAACTATTGCATTGTCTTCTACAGAAACAGAGTATAGAGGGCTGGCTAATGCCACACAAGAGCATATGGATCAAACTTTTGTATACAGAATTGGGTTTATTTACTAGGTCTCCAATAATCTTTAGAGATAATACAAGTTCTCTTCACCTTGCAGCTAATCCTATCTATCATGCTAGGACTAAACATATAGAGTTTCATTACCATTATGTGAGAGAGAAGTTGATAAGCAAAGACATTCAACTAACCTATGTATCAACCAACATGCAGTCTGTAGATTTGTTGACTAAAGCTTTGAATGGAACCAAACTTTGGAGATTCAAAGCAATGATTGGATTGCAGGATATACATGAAGATTGAAGATGAAGACCAGGCCAAAATGTTTGGCTTGAGGGGGAGCTATTGGTGTAAATCACAAGCCTACACATTTGGCTTGGAAGATATCTTGAAGACCTTACATATGTGAAGAAGCATAGGAACTAGCGCTAGTGGTTAATTACCACTTTATCTCCTTGTAAAAGTCAAATTGACTTGGAATCTTTTGTAATCACCTACCAAAAGGATTCGTGGTAAATGTTAGCTATTTGATTGAAGGAATATCTCCTAGGATATAGGAGCTTGATCATAGGGAGCCAAAAGTTTGAATTTGAATTCAAATTTTTACTCATTCTCTATAAAAATGATCATGGAAAAGTCGCGGGTAGAACTCATCACTCCCGAGCTTCTCATTACTGATTTTGAGTGTGTATGAGGCCTATACTCTAGCCCACACCTATCTACATCATTGAGCAATGATTTTCATGCCAATGGATTTGTATACAAGTGTTCATTAATACATACTTTCTCATTACTCATTTCTAAGTTCTCTGTCATACTACTCAAAAGTCAGTCAACTTGTGAAGTGCATATCTCAATCAATTCTCCACCAGATTTGATGATCTAAATCTTGTTGGATTCATCTCAAAGTTCTCTACATAGTATCAAATTTTGAAGAGATTCTATTCAGCCATTTCAGAGAAATACGCGTCGAGGTGATCACTAGTCAAAGTCTGCTACAGTCCTAAAAAATCGGGGGTATAGCTTTACTTGCTAAATTGATTTCTCTTAGCATAGTTTATCTTTTTACATCATTCCACTTGGAATAGTTAGCTTGCTAAGCTAATTAGATACCCCTAAAAGGAATTTTTCGAATTCCTACTGTGTTGGTCATACTGAGCAAAAGAGCCAGCACGTGTCAAGACATAAATTGAAGGTTTTCTTGAGATTCTGAGTTTCAAAGTTATCTTTTTTGGTTCAGTCATTGCACACATTGTTTCCAAAGTACATAGGCCATCTTATGGTGTCATTGGAAAGCTAAGAAGGTCCACTTATCAAGTCTGAAGCAAAAGAGGGCTGGTACAAAGCAGGTTTTGGCAGTATCTACTCAATCTCTTGGAGCATCCATCCATCTTTCCCAACATGAACTACTTAGAAAGAGTAAGAAAAACACAAGAAAAAGAAAAATAAGTTAACTTTCATTATCTTCCGCTTACTTGGTAGGCATATGAGCACTTTTTTTCTTACTTCTCACCTACTTCTTTTATGTTTTGAATATCCCAAAAGAGGTGTGCTCAATGCATGTTTAAGATAAACCTTTATTACACAATCTATGTATGGAGTGTGAATTTCATGATCATATCAATATATGCATATATTCCTTACTTTTGTATCCTTCCTCTATATGTATACAAATAAATATTGTATAAACAAAAGAACACGTTATAGTACTTCCCAATTCGAATCCATTGGTGATCTTATCCTCCTCATGAAGATCACATGATGCCACTACTTCATTTCTCCCTTGGATGCTCCAACTATGTGGCTTGTATGATTGGCGCTGTTTTTGGTTGTGTGATTGTTGTTAGATTCTTTGGCTACCAAAACACTTCAAAATACATTGAATAGCTTCTCAAAGCTACGAAAAACATGGGCTGATAAGGGGGCTCTGAAATAAACTTGTATAGCCAATAATTATAGGTGTTAGTGCCTATATAACCAAGAGCAATGTTGTTCTTGTTTGTCAAATGGAGAATAGGGGAAGGCAGGCTTGCATGAGCACTCAACCTCTTCCTAGCTCACACATGAGTGTGCCCATCTAGGTTGCAAGATAACTTTGTTTGCATTCTTGACTACCCATCAGGATAGCTAAGCGGCGCCTATAGCTAATTCTCATTACCTTCTCTTAAAAGAAGGGTCATAAAAATCTTTGAAATCACCATAAATTAGTGAAAAACCTCATGCACGTGAGACAGAGGCTAACTGGCATCGTGAAAAATCTCACACATCCAGATAACTCAAACGTGGGTATAAATTCCTTAAGAAAAATCTCTTCTATTCCTCCTGGAATTGGTGGTGAAACTTTGGTGGGAGGAGCCAAGTGTCTTTCAAGTTGACGTAGAACTTATATTTTCTATCATAAAGAATCAAAGTTTTGTTTTTGTTAATTGTTTTATATACTTTCTCTAGAGTAAATTAAGCTTTTTATGGAAAATGGGTCTATTCCTCATCAAGTAGTCATATTGTCTGCAATGATTCTGAGAGGAAATTCTTGCAATAGAGCTCATGTACAGCCCAAATATACTACCCATAATTAATTTTCTTTGCATGTGTGTGGTCCATATGAAAACAAAACTTGAGGCACCAATTTGGAAAAGCATGGATGTCCTCATGATAGAGGACATAAAAATTGTTGTTGTCAATCCTATCCTATGAGATCTTGTGCATATCAAGGAGAGGCTTCCCCATGCTGAGGTTCAATCATCTTTAAGGGTAGCCCATTTATATCACAAATGAGCACTCTTTGATATTTTGCAATCGTTTTTGGTATAGAAATATACTTCCAATCAACTTGAATCACCTCACCAGATGGGTGAATGCAAGTGATGCTTTCATATAGCTTATTTAAATTAGCGAGAAGATTGTCCATCCATCTAGTTTTTGATGCCTTTCCTCTGTGTTTCTCCTTTTTGGATGAAGAATCTTCCTATCCAACAAAACTCTCGCAGCCCTCCATCTACAAAGATTCACATGTCTAGGTGTGGCTACTATGACTAATACCAACCCTATCAAACCAACACAATGCTCTCCAAATAGAAACGATGAAAGTTAACGAAAAAAGCAAGATTAAGTGATAATATGATAACTAGAATAAAGTTCATGCCAAATAAAGTTCACTATGCTAATTATCACAATAACGATGCTAATTAGCACATTCACTATGCTAATTATCACAATAATTATGCTAATTAGCACATGCACTATGCCAATCAGCAAAAGTTGGATAGTAACTAGCAAAATCTATATAGTAGCTAGCAAAAATACACTATATCTACTAGTATAATCAATGTGTTAGCTATCATAGTCATTATGTTGATTAGGAAAGATTGTATGCTGACTGAAAAATCAATATGCTAGGTAACATAGGTTCTATGTCGATTTACATAGCTAGTACGCTAACTAACACTATGCTAATTATCATAGTTAGTCTACTAACTAACACCTCAAATATGCCATCTAGTAGGTTCTACTAGTAGCATATCTTTTGTGCTTTTGGCACAACTACCTTTATGCTAATTAGGATATATATTGTGCTAACTAACATTTCAATTGTGATTATGAGCACAATCACTATGCTAACTTCTACAACAAATATGTTACTTATTAAGGAAATGTCCAACCAAACACATTGTCCCACTTACTTCTCCAATAGAAGGCAATAATATTCCATTTGGAAGTTTATGGGGTAGTTTTCAGAACCTCAAGCTGTTCTCATCAGATTTGTGGTTGCAAAGAAGAGAATATGTTTCCTTTGAGATGCCTAACATTTTACTACCCCTCAAAAATTTTCCTATTGCCATGCAACACTTTGAGTGGGGGAAGTAATCTATATGGAGGTACTTCTCCATCTTCAAAATTAGTTGCAAGCACTAGCCAAGGATTTTCACTTTATGTTCTAAATGCTCCACTTGAACATGCAAAAGTAGAGTAGGTATATTTTAATATCCACATGCAAGGTTATGGTATTGAACATGATATTTAAGCTATAATATACTTACCAATAAGCATGAAGTTGCATCACATATACTATTCTCATTATGAAAAGTGTCCTCTAGCTCATACAATATGAGATTTTGTAATATTTGTTTGTATACAAAACCTTCACTTTAGTGTCTAATTGCTGCTTATGATCTAAATTCTCACATTCTTGGAGACCAAAAAATGATCCCTTTGCCTTATTCAATTCTTACCCAAACAAGAACAAAATCAAAATGATCTTTGTAGCACCGACTTTTCAGTGTTTTCACCTCCTTCCATGTATATGCTACATCCATGTTTTGTTTCAACATCTTTGGAGCTCCATGGGGTTGTATTTCCCAAAATTCACATGAGTGATCACAAAATAGTGGTTGTTTTTGGTTGACGAAAGAGACCAAAATCTTGGTTTTGAGGACTTGAATCATCAAAGATGGAAAAGAATGTGGCAACATTTCTTGAACCTCTTTCCACCCCTAGATCATGAGTTCAAGAACCTGAAAGTATTCCATGTGGAGTTTTACTTGGACAAGTTTATTTTTAATTCTTCTCTCTCTCTCTCTCTCTCTCTCTTTTTAATGAAGAAATGTTCAAGTTCTTGGGTTTAGGCTAAGGTCTTTCTATGTGAGCCACAATATGTATCCTTTGAGACAAAGTGACTACTAGCTGAACCCTTTGTCCTTTTCAAGGTGCCACGAGTTGTAGCCAAGTGTAACCCCACTAGATGTAGCTGATGAAGCCTAGTTTCGGTATCAAAGTGTGAAATTTGGATGTAGCCAAGGTGAGGAGTTAGTATGTATCCAAACGAACTCTTGATGCATCTTGTGGACCTCACCATATATCTAGATCATATTGATCGCTTTTTCCCCAAAGTCTTAGTTTACAAGGGGATTGTTACAAGTTTTCTTCTTATCCTTTAATCCAATAATTAAATTATTCTATATAGGCATTATATATAATTAAATCATTAAACGTTTTTCATGAATTTCCAATCTTTAAATCATTCTATATAGGCATTATATATAATTAAATCATTAAACCTTTTTCATGAATTTCCAATCTTCTTTTAAAGCTTTTATCAATTTCACCCTTGAATAGACATTCTTAGCGCACTATAAATTTCAAACATGTATGTTCTATATCTTAAAGTTATTTCTTTCCATCGCTTGAGATGCGCCTTTCGTGTGTGTGTGTGTGTGTGTGAGAGAGAGAGAGAAAGAGAGAGAGAGAGAGAAAATCCTACCTACATTTTCTCATATTAAGTACGAATTCCTTTTTTGTGACAAAATTTTGAATTGAGAGTTGAAGGATCTTTTTTATCTTAGTGTTCTTTCTTTTTTATACTTAAGGTGTGTCTTTGTTGCAAAGGGCACCTCACACCATGCAAATAACAACACAATTCCCTCGGAAAAGTAGGTTGTTGAGGAGAAGATGGAAATATGATTCATCCCCTTCAAGCCAGCTATGCAAAAGCGAATTTATCTTTGATAGTGGTGTGAGAATGTCCATCACAAAATGGGAAATCTTGATGCACATTGATCATGTATGAGCTACAATGTGATTAAACACATGGAGAAATCCTTGAAACTCTTAAAAAACATGACGCTCACAACATATGAAATTCAGTTCTAACACATATTTTCATACAACGTCTAGATCTTAAAATCAAGTATAATTTTTTTTTTTTGAGAGTACAATGAATTGGAAACACACTCACACACCCGACCTCATAAGATAGAGACACCTATCTTTGAGAAACTCATAGACATGTCCAGCCAAGACTTGAACTCAAAACTTCCTCCTATAGAATCAAGACGTCAAACCACTAGGCTATGCAAACTTGAGAAAAGTATCAAGTATGATATTTTTCGTGGAAGAGTATTCACGAGTTAACATATGTATAAAATCTTAATGCAAGGAGCTTTGACCATATCTCCCTTCTTAATACGAGAAGGTACAAAGGGTATCGATTGGCTCACTCTTTTGGAAGAAGGAGATATGGCAGCAGAAAAAAATGAGACACAGGCCAAACAAAGGTTCTGATTGATGACTGCTTTACTGTGTGTAGATGAATCCACGCTAGCGAGTACATCATGTATAACCGTCAATAAGTTGCTTTTGGAGAAGAGAACGACAGTAGTCGGCGAGTTCTGTACCTTGGAGGAGCCTGCGCACAGCAAATGCGTCAATATAAGATCTGGCTATGGCAAAAGGACGCAGGTGGAGCAAAACAAATAACATTGTCACCTCTGTGCAAAGCTCTATCTCATGGACACTTTATGCTATGTCAAAAGAAACGCCACAAAAGCGAAACAAATTAGATTCTCACCCCCGTGCAAAGCTCGGACTCGATGCTACTTTGTGGTCTGCAGATCGGTCCATCCAGGAACACCATATCACGTGTAAATGTCCACCAAAGAAGTTTCTTTTACAGTACAGAAAGAGGCTACTAGGCGACTGATATGACCTGAGAGAATATGACGATCTAGACGAGTCCGTTATAAGTGCCTCTTCTCTTACAGGCAATGCGCATGCAGAAAATGCATCGAGATATGGATCCGGTCATGCAGAAGAGACGCCGCACAAGCCAGAAAAAGGCCCATCTTATCTCTCTACAAGCTCCAAGAAGAAGGTCAATCGCGAATCGCGATTCGCCATTGTCAAGTGTCCACATTTCGCCAAGACACCTCTGTCCAACGCCTTCAAAGCTGAAATTTGCGTCCACAAATGAGTGCAGGAATACGTAAGATGATGACTACCTTCGTTCGCTGTCCATTCAGTGAAGACATGTGAAAGGGAACAATGGTTTCAGAATATTGCGGGCCACACGTAACACAAGCCGAATCGCGAGCCGAATACAAACAGGCTGCAAGGTCTGAGATGGGATCTGCAGATGAGGGGACAAATTCCTTGGACCTATTCATAAATTGAAGAAGGGTAACAATACATGTTGGGAAAAACACACAGTCCAGATAGAGCGAATCCTGTAAGCGCTTCAGTGCTTCAGTGCACAGATGACACAGGTCAGAGATTCTTGCACGAATGCCAAGAACAAGACCACTATTTTCCTTTTCCAAAAAGGAGGTTCTGCCGAAGCCTACTCCTCCAGACTTTAACTTTGAAATTGCAACTTTACAAGGAAGGGCATAGTACCCATGGGACCCCCCTTATCCCACAAGAAAAGGGGTTTACATAGCTGGGTTGAACTGCGGTCACAACTACCACGGGGTAGGTCAAACGGTGGCTCATCAGCCACAAGATACACCTTTCCATGTTAAGCATCTCCCTTACATGGTGCCGATGGGGGGTTGAACCCTCACCCCTGCCTCAAGAGACAAGAGGCCCAACCACCCAAACAAGCAGCTTGGGACTTAAGAACACTACTTATTCGATTACTGAGAATGGTTATTTATACAGGTGGGTGCAGGGAGAAACAGATCTTGAAGGACAGTATGGGAATGATCCCGCAACATTTTTATTTTCCTAAGATTACAATTTATTAAATCCTAACACACATTCCCTAAATTGGCAAGCTTGGTTAACGAGCTATTACTCCTGTGTGGTCACAGCATTCCACATGCTTTATTTTGTTGAGAGATTTTGTTAGGAAATCTGCCCATCGCTTTTCAATTCGGACATGCTGAAGTTTGATGCTTCCATCTTGTACTAGCTCCCGTATGAACCGAAGTTTCATTGCAATGTGCTTAGTTTTCTCTGAATGTTGAAGTTTTGAGCTAGAGTGATTGCAGAGAGGTTGTCATATTGGAGTACAATTGGTTGAGCAGGAACTAAAGAGGCTTCAGATAGTACATTGTTCATCAATATGCCTTCTTTGATTGCTGATGTCATTGCGACATATTTTGCCTCTGCAGAGGAGAGTATGACACGAGATTGCTTCTTGCTTTGCCATGTGATAGCACCATTTGCAAAGGTGAAGAAATAGTTTGATGTAGATTGATGTGTATGTGGGTCATCCTCCAATCTGCATCAGAGTATCCAAGGAGACCAGTAGGTATTGATGTTTTGTTGTACATCAAGGAGAAGTCATTGGTTTGCTTGAGATAGTGAAGGAACGGCTTGAGGTATTGCATATGAGAGTGTGTAGGGTTCTACATGTATTGGGAGAGAAAGTTGGAAGCAAAACATATGTCGAGTCGAGTGCAAGAGACTAAGTACCTTATGTTGTAGAGCGCATGGGCATATGGGAAGGATGGCTGATCATTGGAAGGTGGTGTAGAATCGTGGTTGAGTGTTTTAGGGAGAGGTGTCTCCATCCCTTTACATGAAACCATATGATATTTGGAGAGCAATGAAGTGATGTAAGAACGTTGGCTTAAGGAGATAGTGTGTTGAGTAGGATGTTGACACACTTGTATACCGATGCAAAAATGGAGTGGTCCCATATCAGTCATATAAAATGCAGCGTGGAGTTCCTTTTTGGTAGCTTCTAGATGATGCAGATCATTACAAAGTACTAATATGTCATCGACATAGATAGCAAGAAACAAGAGATGATGGGTTGTGTTACGATGGTAGACATTAGGGTGAGAGTGAAATCGTTTGAAGCTTAATCTGAGCATACGATCATGAAATCGTTTATACCATTGTCATGGAGATTGTTTAAAGCCATAGATTGACTTCAAGAGTTTGCAAACATAGGTGGGCTCGGAAGTTTAAATATAACCTGGTGGTTGTTGCATGTAGAGGTCTTCATCGAGGTCGCCATGAAGAAACACTATTTCGACATTCATTTGATGAATGTGTAGGTTGAATTGTGCGGCTATGGCAATGAGGAGCTTAAAGGATGTAATGCAGAGGACTAGAGAGAAAGTTTCATTGAAGTCGATGCCAAGAACTTGGGAGAAGACTCAAGCAACTAAGCGTGCTTTGTAGCGTGAGGTTGTTCCATCTGTGTTAAGTTTTCATCATAGCAACCATTTGCAGGTAATGATTTGTTGATCAAGAGGCGATGGCACTAATAACCAGGTTCTGTTGGAGATGAGGGACTGATATTCTTGATATGTGGCATCTTTCTAGTGAGCAGCATCAGGGCCATGAAGGGCAGCATCAATGGAGATGGAGGTGGTGAGTTCGGAAATGTGAAGTAGGGGGTCAATGTTATCTGACGAGAGAGGTGAACTGAGGTGCTCCATGCAAGATGAGCAATCGAATTGTTTCGAGTGTAAATGTCACTCAAGGAGCGGAATTTGGGTGAAGGGGAACCGTTGTACTGATGTTCAGCTGAGCTCGGGTGAGGTGGAGCCTATTCTATTGAATATGAAGGTTGGGACTCTGAGGATATTGTAGGATCAAGAGGGCATGGAATAGGTCGCTATTCGCAGTAGGAATGAGTTTCTTGATTTATGCATGTAGTTTCATCCGACAAGGGAGTATGGAGGGAGGCAGAGGTATCCACATGCGAGGCTGGAGAAGAGTTGCAGCGAGGAGTTGGTAGGGGCACGTCGACTTCATTCCATTCAAGGAGTTGAGAAGAACTGTTGGGTATAGAGATGTTGTGGTTGGGGCGAATAGATGTTGAGATGATAACCTTCATAATTACGGCGTGCATGCATGAGCAAAATCAATAACACAAGGTGGCGATTAATCATGATTATGTATCAAAACAAGGAGCTTTACAGTCTTATTTCAATTAACAAGCAAAAATAAAAAGAAAATAAG
This sequence comes from Ceratopteris richardii, assembly GCA_020310875.1. Lineage (NCBI taxonomy): Eukaryota > Viridiplantae > Streptophyta > Polypodiopsida > Polypodiales > Pteridaceae > Ceratopteris > Ceratopteris richardii. The sequence continues at coordinate 57,765,469 of CM035429.1, forward strand.
TGACACGCGGAAAAAACGAAGAACACGTCAGCGAGAATCAGGTGCTTGGTGATATGGCCGCAACTTTGAACCATTGATCACTTTAGGAAGAGGAACTCCGGTCAAGTTAGTCAATCGAAAAGTAGCTGGTCCCACTGGCTCACTAATTTGGTAAGGACCGAACCACCGTAATTTAAATTTCCCAACAGAATGATTTGATTTAGCATTATAAAACAGCACAAGTTGGCCCACCGTAAACACAGGAGTCTTGAGGAAACAATCATGAGTCCGGGCTTGCCGCAACTGAACTTCTTGAAGAGTTAGAAAGCTTTCCCAACCATGTTCATCCAAGTCTCTGAGTGCTTCCAATCGAAATGACAAAGAGTCTTCGGGTAACAGTTTCTGAGATATGGCCACGCGTAAGCTTGGCACAACAATCTCCATAGGCGTGATTGCTTCCAACCCATAAGCAAGCTTGAAAGGAGTCAGTCCGGTTGCAACTTTGTATGTAGTACGGTATGCCCATAAGACTGCAGGTTGTAACTGATCCCATCTTTCTGGTGATTCCACGATCAATTTGCGCAGCATACTTAACAGCGTCTTGTTGGTACTTTCAGCTAAGCCATTAGCACGAGGATAGTACGGTGAACTGAATTTATGCAGAATTTGAAAAGTGTGCATTAGTACTCGCATTAAATTGTTAGCAAAGTGTGTTTCTTGATCTGTCATAAGTTCCAGAGGTAATCCATAACGTGGAAAAACATCCTTCATCAGGCAATTTGCCACCGAAACAGCTGTAGCGGACCGTAAGGCCCAAGCTTCTGCCCACCTGGTAGCATAATCTGTGCAGGTCAAAATGTAGCGATTATTTCTAAGGGTCGCTGGAGGTGTGATTGGTCCAATAAAATCAAGACCCCACTTCTGAAAAGGTTCCAAAGGTAATATAGATTGTAGAGGAAAAAAGTGTCTCTGTAATGGCTGTCCAGCCCGTTGACAAGTGTCGCAATGCTGCACAAACTGAAGTACGTCTTTATACATGGTTGGCCACCAAAGCCCACTTTGCAAAATCTTCCGATGAGTGAGATCTGCAGCAAAATGTCCACTGGAGGGTATTGAATGTGCCATAGTGATGACTGAGTTTGCTTCATGTGGCGGAATGCAGTGAAGTAATACACCAGTGTGGTCCATATAGTACAACTGTCCTACCAGCAACCGGAATCGGTGACTATAAACTGCAATCTTCCGTCGCATAGTAGGAGGTGTATGAAGAGGAAGACATCCATCAGTCAGGAAAGTTAACAACATATCATAATAGGTAGGCTACTCAGGATGTTCGGGAGATTCGTCACAAGCTGGTTCAACAGCGTAAATTACTGGTGTGGTATCTATCGTCAACGCCCACCGGCGCTTCGTTGGAATCCAATCGAGAGAGAAAGTCTGCTAAGGCATGGGTTGTACCTGGTCGATGAATCACTTCGTAGTCGAACTCTTGTAGCAATAAGACCCAACGAGCCAAGCGACCACCTAAATGTTGCTGTCGGACTAGATATACAAGTGCAGCATGATCCACGTGAAAGGTGAATTTTTGGCCTAGCAAATAATGTCTGAATTTCTTTACAAAATATACCAATCCGAGACATTCTTGTTCAGTCACATAATAATTCCTTTCCGTGGGAGCGAGTCGGCGACTTGCATAGTAAACAGGCTGAAACCATTTGTCTGTTTGCTGCATTAAAACACTACCAATGGCTATATCCGATGCATCTACAAAGAGATGGAATGGGCGTTCCCAATTAGGAGGTTGCAAAATGGGAGCCTGCGTCAATAATCCTTTTAGATGATCGAATGCAGTTTGGCATTCCGGAGTCCATTCGAACTGTCGTGGAGTACTAGTCATTAGCCAATTTAGTGGTGTTGCTAAATGGGCGAGCCACCGTAGACGCCTGCCATGCCACGGGATTCAACCCAAGAAGCGCATAACCTCTTTCGGCGTTGTAGGAACGGGTGCTTCCAACACAGCTGTGACTTTGTCTGGATCAACTTGGATACCTTGTGCCGATATGATATGTCCAAGGAGTTTACCACAAGACACCACAAAAATAGATTTTGACGGGTTCAGGCAGAGTCGGTATTCACGGCATTTCTCAAAAAAGCACCGTAAATGACGGATGGTGCACCGCAATCTTGCCGAATAAGGAGAAGTCATCTAAATAGACTTGCATAAAAGTGGTTAGGTAGGGTGAGAAAACTTCTTTCATACAGCATTGAAATGTGCTGGGAGCATTCCGTAACCCAAACCACATGACCGTACAAGCAAAAACACCCCAGTTTGTAATGAAAGTTGTTTTCGGTATGTCTTGTTCGGCCATTCTGACCTAGTTATAACCACTGTAGCCGTCCAAAAAGGAGTACATCTCATGCCCGACCACTCTATCAAGCATTGTGTTAAGAAACGGAAGAGGAAACGGATCATGTACCGTGGCCGCATTCAGTTTTCGGTAATCCACACAGATTCGTAGCTGCTTATTTTTCTTAGGAACAATAACGATCGGAGATATCCATTCAGCGTGTTCTATTGGTACGATGAATCCCACCTTCAATAACCTATTGAGCTCTGCTTTGACCTGTGCTGCATATTTGGGATTCATGTAGTAATTGGATTGTTTAATTGGCTTTGCTTCCGGTCTAAGCACGACTCGATGTTGATAGATCCGCGGATCCAGACCTTTCATATGTCGATAATCCCACACAAAAACATCAGAAAACTCACGCAGGAGTCGGATCAAATCTTCTTGAAATGCCTCGAACAATCCTACCTTAATCTTAACAGGACGCGGGTTGCTTTCATCACCCAAATTATAGGTTACTAACTCGTCTTCCGGGACATAGAATTGACGAGGTTTCCCTGGATCGTCAGCTGAATGTAAAAGTTGTTGCAGAGAGGTTTCATCCATAGCAACATTATCATCTACATCCATGTCTTGGGTCACGGGAACAACTGTACAGGCTGTCGGACTCCAGTTGTCTGCGACAGATTGCAGATCTAGAGTACCTAAGGAAATCAGATCTTTATTGTTCTTCAGAAACGCTTCTTCTTCGTCGTCAGATAAGCCATCCAACATGTGGACTGGCTCTGCTACATAGGGCCTGGCATGAAGATCACAGGGTTGAATGGCATCTAGTTTGACAACATATTTACGGTGATTATCTTTAAAAGTCAATTCCTACGCTGACCAATCCTGTATAACTTTGGCCTATTTCAACCATGGTCGACCGAACAGAAGATTATAGTCGAGGCTGGATTCTGGTAGTTCTAAGACTACGAAAGTCATTTTAAACGTGGTGCCCTACAAAGTAATGGGGATATTCCTTACGAGTCCCACCGGATGGACTCGAGATTGATATGCCATTCTGACAAAGCATTGAATGGGCTCAATTTGGGTCCACCCTAACTTCTTGCAGAGAGCTTCAATTGCTATGTTCACACCGGAACCACCATCAATTAGCACTTGCGTAATCTTGTGAATTTTATGCCAGACTGTGATTAAAGGGACAGAATGATCCACCGTAGATTCAGTTTGTGGTTGTATTGTTGTGGTCGCCGGAGTACTGGGAGATCCCAGACTAACTTGTTGTTGAAACTGCTGCCTAACTCTGGGCACCAAGGCGAGTAGCTGCCCCAAAGGGAGTGTAATTGAAGCCTTAGATAGAATATCCCATATGTGCTCTGTTTGAGTTGTACTCTTCACCGATTCTGATGATCACCTGTAAAAAGAGGAAGCAAAGTATCATACACATCCTTGGAGCTAACTGATGTCTCATTGGTACATGAAAGTAATGGGTGAATTGCATCTTCCGCAAGAACAATATCATAGCTAACCAAAATTTGTTTACTATGTGGATTACACAAACGATATCCTTTCCTCTCGTAATTGTACTCAACAAAAGTACATTTTATTGCCTTATCATCCAATTTCTTGCATTGTTGTTCAGGCACTAAAGCATATGGTAGACAACCAAAGACACACATATCAGCAATAGATGACTTGCAACCATTCCAAGCCTTATATGGAGTGATCAATTGTAGTGCTTGGGTGGGACACCTATTAAGTACATATGTTGCACACATGACAACCTCAAGCTAGAAGTTATGTGGTAAAGCCTGAATTTTGACCATACACCTTTCCATATCCATGAGAGACTTTTTATTTATCTGAGAAACTCTATTTTGTTGCATGTATCCCCCTCCCCCCATCAAAAGGGAGGGTGTCCTATTTACATGTTGATAGATCTTTAGCCAAAACTAGAAACTGTTGAAGCACATAAACACTTAGGACTTTTCTTTCAATGGATATACCCATGCATCCTTGGATAAATCATCAATAAACATCACAACATAAAGGCAATTCCCAAAATAACATGTATGGATAGGACCACAAACATCACTATGAACAAGCTGCAATTTATGATCAGCCCAAACTCAACGATCTTTTGGGAATGAGGAACATTGCATTTTGTTAAAAATACAACCTTCATAGAAACGTTTACAGGATGCCTCAAGTTTGTGTAGACGGAACACCATTTTGGATTTCTACAGGCATAGCAAACTAGCAAAATTTAGATGAACAAAGCATGCATGCCAAAGCTTTGCATCTAAGATAGCATGAGAATCTTGAACTGCACATGCTAAATCATACACAGATTTTGCATAGTCCATGAGATTATAAAATGTCATGGCCTATATAAGCTCATACACTATGCAAAATCTGTGAATGATTTAGCATGTGTAGTTCAAGATTCTCATGTTATCTCATATGCAAAGCTTTGGCATGCATGCTTTGGTCATTTAAATTTTGTTAGTTTGCTATGCATATAGAAATTTGAAATGGTTTTCTCTCTACCCAAACTTGAGGAACCTTGTAAACATGTCTGTGAAGGCTATATCTTGGATAAAATGCAACATTACTTATTCCCAAGCAATGGTTTAATTTGAGGTGATCATAAATTGAAGCTTGTTCATAGTGATGTCTATGGTCCTATCTAGACACATTCTTTTTGGAACTACCTTTGCTTTGTGACTTTTATTGATGATTTCTTTAGGAATGCATGGGTATATACATTGAAAGAAAATTCCAAAGTGTTTATGTGCTTCAAACTATTTCTAGCTATGGCTGAAAATATGTTAGCATGTAAATTGGTCACTCTCCCTTCTAATCAAGGGGGGAACACATGTCTTCTGATTTTAATGTGTTTCTAGTTGAATGTGGGGTAAAACATCAATGTATAGTCTCTCAAAGGCCTCAACAAAATGGAATTGCTCAAAGAAAGAACATGTCTCTCATGGAGATGGCAAGGTATATGGTCAAAAGTTAGGCTTTACCACATAACTTCTGGCTTGAGGTTGTCATATGTGCAACGTATATACTTAATAGGTGTTCCACCAAGGCATTGCATTCGATCACTCCATATGAGGCTTGGCATGGTTGAAAGCCATCTATTGCTCATTTGTGTGTCTTTGGTTGTCTAGCATTAACTTTAGGCTTGAACAACAATGCAAGAAATCGGATGATAAGGCAATAAAATGTACTTTTGTTGGGTATAGTTATGAGAACAAAGGCTATCATCTATATCATCCACATAGAAAAAACATTTTGGTTAGTTGTGATATTCTTTTTGTAGAGGATGCAGTTAAACAATTACTTTCATGTACCAATGAGACATCAGTAGCTTCAAGGATGTGTATGATACTTTGTTGCCTCTTTTTACAACTGGAGAATCAAGTGCTTGTCCAAATGAGGCAATTTGGTAGCCTTTATAGATATGATGATGCAAATTATTCCGTTTGTGATGTAGATTCACATGATGCACTTGTTGATGAGAGGGATGATATACAGGAGGCAAAGACTATGTCTAAATGGCTAGCATAGAATTTTAGAGATAGGTGCTTATAATGGTGAGTTGAAACCTATATATATGTTTGGCACAAAAGGGAATTGAGTAGATTAATTCAATATTTACTTGAGTAGGAAGCAATTTTTATTTTAAAATACAACTTCCATAGGAGTTTTGGTTCTAAAATAGTTAATAAAGTCTTTTTTTTCAATAATATTGTTGTAAAAACCATTGAAATCCAAACATAGACAAGGGTTAGACAAGTAGATCTTTTGGATGATGAAGTCAAAACTTCGTTCTTTGCAATTTTTGGTTTGAGTGTGGTAGAAACTCTAATCTCCATTGCTCTTCCAAATGGTGTAATAATATTTCTTCCAATTATGTCATTTAGATAGATTGAACTTGAAGAAATTAATTTGGGCAATATGTTATGGTATTTTTAAATGTTAAATCGTAGAGCACCCTTTCCCCTTGAAAATTTTGAAGACTATCTGCTTTATGATAGAAACCAATTTTTAGTAATTGCAACACCAATGTCCACAATGCAAAGAATTTATTAATTACTAATGTGGAATGTTCATTTGCTCCACTATCTCTAAACCGATTAATTAAAACAAATATTCTAATACAAATTTGTGTGTTAAAACTAAAGCAATAGGTTTAGAAGAGAAGGTTATTTTTTTTATTATTTTTTATTTTTTTTTTGAGGGTACAAGGAAATTGGAAAGCATACTGAAATTGAAATACACACTCACACACCCAACCTCTTAAGGTAGAGGCATCCTTCATGATTGACTCATGGATATGTCCGGCCAGGACTTGAACTCAGGACATCCCCCTGCAGCTTCAAGGCGTCAGCCACTAGGCTACGCGGCCACAGACAGAAGAGAAGGTTATTGATCCCAAGAAGTTTATAAAAAAATTTTGGAACACAATAAGGCCTATTTTGAAGTGTTAATCTAGGATAACCAAGGGTATTGGAGCCACAAATCTACTATCTTGAGAAATCTATCTTGTATGCATTTCAAAATTATTATATATTCTTTCCACCGTCTAAATCCAAGGGAGGACCCTTTGTGTTATTTTTAATGCGAATGATTGATGTGATCACCCTATAAATGAAAGAGGCTTTCAAGTTTTACTACTTATTTAATGACATGATGATTGAAACTACTAAGTCCTTGGCCTCATATTATGACTCATTCTTACTTCCAAGCTTGAGGGTGTCACACACTTCTTATGTTATCGAGGATATGCCTACTAATGAATGTTCAAATGTTGATATATTTTGGTAGTGGTGTCTGAAAACATTTACGATTGTCGGTGTACTTTTTTTCTTTAGGAGATTATTTCCTATGACTTGCATTTATGCCTATAGCCCTAACAAGTCACTTATCTTTGTACCATTCACTTGGTAATACATTCTATATTTTGCTTTTCTCCAAGCTTCCTCTTCTTCCTTGTGTTGTTCATGTGCTTCCATAAACCTTGAAATCCAACAATTGGTATTAGCTCAGGCTACCACTTCATGTAGGGCATTGTTGACACCCCTTCAATCACTATCTCAAAATCACATGAAAATTGATGAGCATCCTTGCGGCGATTAGAAGTTCAAAATTGCTTCATCTGTGATGTCAAGATTTTGATTTGAGCTTGTTTCAACCTCCAAATCCACTATCATAGAAATGTGCAATAAAATTTACCTTTTGTGCAAAACATATATATATATATATATATATATATAGGTTTTGTTTTAGTACAATTGCCTCAAATCTGCCACATGTTTAACATGGCTTGATAGGGTATTTCTATTGAACTTTTTGAGAAATAAACAATTTTTTGCATTAGGGTACTTAGTCATTGGCCATAGTTAAAAGCAATGATGTATTCTACATATTTTTTGTTGAGGATAACTTGGATCCTACTAATTACCCATTGTGGGCATATATGATGCATCATGTATATTGAGATATCAAGCTCAATATGTGATGATCGAGGATGACACATACCACTTTTCATTTCTCTTCCATGTATAGAGGTCACATCAATGTATTTCAAAGATGCGTTTGGTGAATTTTACCAAATTTGTGTTCCGAAAGTGATGGCACATTTGTTTCTTGTGAACTCACTCATTTGTGAACATTAGGGTTTGTCATGGAACTCAAAGGGAGTTTTCATGTAGGTACACATCATAACAGAATGACATTTTTTAATGAAAAAATAGACATATTGCAAAAATAGTGAGAGCCTTGATGGCTAAGAAAAATATGGCTTATTGTTATTGGGCAAAAGTTGTGCACAATGTTGTACACATGAGGAATAGAACTCTGATTGTTGTTGTACATCAAGTTACACCTAACGAGAAGTTTACACATAAAAATCCAAACTTATCACATATAAAAGGATTCAACTATATTGCATATGTACACGTTCCAAATAATTTGAGGATGAAACTTGATCCAAAACTAGAAAAATGTATCTTCATTGGGTACTACCTTGAGAAAAAAGGGTAAAACTTTTACAACCCAATGACATGCCAAGTGAAGGTAAGCAAAGATGTGGTGTTTGATGAAATGACAAACTATTTTGCCAATGTAAAGAAAGGATTTAAGTCGACTCCAACGATAAATTAAAATGGTGAAAATCAAGTCTAGAATCTCAAGTTTTGAGTGGACTAGATGTGTTACCCAATAATAGTTCCAACTCAAACCCATGGAGTGGAAGATTGCATGGAGTGGAAGATTTCATGAATTGCATCCAAGAAAGTTAAAAGAAAAGATTTATACTAGAAATAAAATATTTGTAGGTTTTGAAGATATTGATGGAGAATCAAGTGGTTCAGAAAACATTCTTGATGAGGAACTTGGATTTCCATTTTTGAAGAATCCAAGATTAAGAAAGGCATATGGAAATGATATAACAAGAAGAAGTTACCAAGACCAAGAAGATCCAGGAGGATGCAGAGTTAAGTGTAGCAATTGACATATGATAGCTACATGGCTTGTCATTATGCTTACATGACCAAGTCAATACAAGATGTTGAACCTTCCTATTTTAAAGATGCAATTGGAAATGTAGATTGGGAGAAAGTTATGGATGAGAAGATGGCTACACTTTATGGAATGAAACATGAAAGTTGGTTCCATTTCCACAAGCAAAAAAAGCTATAGGTTGCAAGTGGGTTTACAAGGTAGAGAATAATGTTGATTGTATCATAAGCAAGTCTAAAGCATGATTTTTAGCAAAAAGATATGCACAAAAATATGGCATTGATTATGAGGAAAATTTTGTCCATGTTGCTAAAATGAATATTGTTAGAGAACTTGCTACATTGACTACAACAAAAGTAAAGATTTTGCATCAAATGTATGTGAAAAAATCCTCTCTTACATGGTAAGTTACAAGAAGAAGTATACATGGATTAGCTACAAGGATATGAGGATTCAAAGCATCAATATGTTTGCAGGTTGAAAAGGCTGTGTATGGGCTTACACAAGCCCCTCTTGCTTGGCATGCAAGGATTGCAGATTATTTAACTTCCATTGGCTTTTCTATGTGTGATGCAAATCACTCAACATATGAAAGTTAGGTTGATGTTGGCATCATAATTGTGCCTATTTATCTTGATGACTTGATTACAGGTGATGATAATGAAGAAATCACTAAATAAGGAAATCAACTTCTTATGCAAGAATTTCACATGAAAAATCTTGGCATGTTGTGATACTTTTTGGGCATTGAGTTTATACATACAGAAAAAGTATATAAATGTCCCAAAGGCAATATGAGTTAGAGTGTCCCACAAAAGTATGGTATGTCCAATTTTAAAATCAATTTCTATGCTATTAGATCCAAATTTGAAGTTGGATACTATCATAGGTGAAGCATTGGAAAATGCTACTATGTACAAGAGAATTGTTGGAAGTTTGATACATCTCACAATTACGAGGTTTGATCTAATTTACATTGTGGGGCTTGAGGTTCAGTTTATGCACATTCCAAAGAAACCACTTTTAGATGCTTTGAGATGCACTCTACACTATGTGTGTGCTACTTTGGATTATGCATCATTTAATGCAGTTGGTGTAAAATTGTAAGTTCATGGATACACTGATGCAGATTGGGCTAGTAGTGTTTCATATAGAAGATCTACTATTAGTTTTCTATTTTCACTTGGGAGTGTTTTTCTTACATGGAGCACTAAGGAGCAACCCACTATTGCTTTGTCGAGTATAGAGGCTGAGTATAGGGGTACTGCAATGGCAACATATTCAAAATAAGGATGCAATCTTGACTTTCCTAGAGAAATGACAAGACCTACATCAACTCAAAGATATTCCTAAGTCCTAACGAGTCCTAAAAATAAGCTTATCTCTTGGGCCAAAAGCTAATTGGTGGATGAGCTTGAAGCATTCTTAGATGATTCATAATACTTGGAACCAATTTGAAGAGCTCTTAATAAAACAATTGTTGGAGAACAAGGACGAACATAATTGGGAAGAGTGGGATGAAATTCTTCAACAAGGACATCTCCTCTCCTTATAAATTTCTCATTACAGAGAAATATTTATCAAGCTCCAAAACTTTGATGATTTCTATAAAGTAAACCATGTGATTTTCAAGTGATCCCATGTGATTGCCTGACTTAGAAACCCATGTGAAGAACCCTTCTTGGGAAACCATGTGACTTGGACACATGGCAAGCCTAGACCCCTTGGGCTAGAAGTATTTATATGGGTGGATTTGGAAGGGAGGGTACATAATCTCACTCTCACAAGGTGGTAGTTATCTTCAAGGCTTGAAAGTTTCATGAGAGGATTTCAAAAAACAACCCGTGGATTGGGGCTATAGATGTTTGTAAAACTATTCTTGTATTTGTAATACATTGATTGTTGAAGTATTTGTGAGCATCGTATATTTCCCTATCTCCTTCACATACCTCCATTAATGTTTTAAATACACTTCTATTAGTTCAAGAGTATCCAACATTCAATGTGAATTTTAATTAGTATAATTTTTATCTTTTTGTTGTTCGTTATGACCTCAAAGTCCCTATCTACTTTGATTTTCGTTATTGTATCTCGTCAAAGTAATTTTTGCAATTTGTAAAGATCTCGTGACTCTAAGATGGAGACTTCAATAATCTTATGAGTTAGTCCCCATATCTATTACAACCATTTTGTTCCCTATTATTCTACTTCTCTTGTGTGAAAGCAAGAAGAGAAAATCATGCGAGCCTATCATGTATTTTATTGTTATTGTCTCATGCAATAGTTCACAAACAACTTGGCCAACCATAACTGTATCCCATCCTCGATCAAGAAAATAATAGAGTTCTTTTACTTGTAGATACACATGCTTTTATTAATTTTCAATGGAAACTCTTTACATGAACACTGAGTTGGCATACAAATGTATCTCTACAATCATCATATTGCTTGAATTCAAATGGTGTTATATTTGATTATAAAGATTTTTGTGATCAGGTTCCATCACATCTAATTGTGCTATGGGAAGCTTTAGCTCATCCCTTGTTGGATTAGACAACTTACAAAGGCTACCATTTTTCTTGTGCTTTGGGTCCACTTCATAGAAGTGATCATAGAAATAGATGTCTGATTGTGCAAGAGACCAAAATCCTCATGTGATATTGAGACTCTCCAATCAATCCGTGGATTGCGTATTAAGGGCCTACAACACACTTCAATGGATTCCATTCTATATAGGAGGGGTAGATATCTAAAATAGGGAAATTTATACAAATGTTAAATAGCACAACTTGAAAGTACATCATGGGTATGTCTACACTTATAATTTCAAGGATGCTTTGAGAGACATGATGGGTATTTGGATACTTTTATCTCTTTGTGCATGCGGACATGTTGCACCAAAACATCTTTGATATATTTTGCACCCAAAGAACAAAAATTAACCATTTTACCTTCCAATGAATCTAAATATATGTTTTTTTATATTTTTTTCTTCAATCTTTTGGGTTGCATCAAAATCTTGTCTCTTAATGTGCTATAGAGGTTTTTCTACATCTACCATTTTGGATTTTAACATATGTTTCAATGGATGAAATGGTAGTACGTGGTCATTGGCAAGAGAATATTGTTCTACTTGACATGCAATGAGATGAAATATTGGTGAAGGTTTAAAGAAATATCCTTTAAATGCGCTCCTTTAGGCCACTATGTCCATAAGATTTGAGAAATAAAACTGCATTCCAAGGTTACATCATAGATTAGAAGCCAGTTATAGCACTTGTTTTAGCACCCTGAGTCCTATGGCCAATGATATAAAGTAGTGCAAGATGGAACCAAAAAAACAATCCAATGTTGTTTAAGAAGTAAGAAGGCCCTTACCAAATTCCTTTTGTATGCGATGCAAGGATGTTCTTGATATATCAAATGCCTTCATGGATTTCCACTAGCTAAGTAACAACTGCATTGAAGATGTGAAAACAAAGGAGGATCATGATAAAATATAGAGGCATACTCGATGAAATGATAAGTTCATGTATTGCACTATCTATAGTGCATGTAAAAAAATGGCTTGGAACTCAATCTTTGATATGCATCCCTTGGTGGGTATATAGGCCTAGATTGGTAATATTGTCTCTGTTACAATTGTTGTTGTTATGCTCTATGTTAACTCTAGGAAGAGATTAGAGGTCATGGTCAAGTTTCACTACTTGGATTCATACATATATAGGCTGTCAAAAAGTGCTCCTACAATTCTGCAATAATCTATCAATCAGCCTCTTTAACATTTTTGGTAAGCTATGATTTAGGAAAGTTGTTGAGGCTTCTTGATAGCTAAAATTCATGATATGAAGCCTCTAAATAATAGATCCACTTGTCATCCATGGCTCTGAGACATTAGCCATAATTTAGGCAAATATTCATAATGCTTGCACATTGGAACACACT
>CM035429.1:57783274-57788274 GCA_020310875.1 Ceratopteris richardii
TATTCTTGGTATAGAGGTGCTCTAATCATAAGAGTAAGTTATTCTTTTGGAGATTAACATTCTCCATCAGTGGTATCAGAGCAGGAGACATCAATTTCAAGGAAAGAAGGATCCCGACTGCTGCAGATTCAAGAAATTCAACACTTGAAGGACTAAGGAGTGAAAGCTTGGAATTAAAGCTCAAGGAGAAGACTATTTGACATCAAGAAAGGAAAAAGGAGTTCAATTCGAAGTAAAGGTACATACATTGTTTGTAAAGCTTGAAGATTTCAATACACAGGTGGACACAAGATGGGAGAAAGCTTGCAGATTGATAAGCTAGATAGGGAGAACTATCCAGCATGGTCCATGAGGATGGAAGCACACCTCATGAGCAAAGATCTTATATCATTTATTACAGGAGATGAAGAAAAACCAGAATTTGCAGATCCAAGTATTCCTACTAGGGAAGAACTTGCAATGTTGAAGACTTGGATGAGAAAGGATGCTCAAGCAAGGAGTATCATCTACATGGCTGTAAATGATTACCTTTTACCTCACATCAGAGGTTTGGAAAGTGCTACAGATGTTTGGAATGCCTTGGAAGAGCATTTCCAAAATACAACTAAGTCTAGGAAGTCCTCACTATGGGCTGAGTTCACAACTTTCAAGAAGAAGAGCTCACAATCAATTTCAGATTATGTGGCAAGGATGAAAGATATTGCAGATAGCTTGGGATCAGTGGATGAAGATATTGAAGAGGAAGAGTTGGTAAGACAAATACTTACAGGTCTAAGAGGTGATGAGAAGTGGAAGCCTTTTATATTATCCATAGAGTTGTCACTTGATCACTTTACTCCTGACCTTAATCAATTGCTAGGACACATGCTAACCTTTGAGCAGGATCTTAAAGGAGACAATGATAGAAGTACAAGTCAAGCTATGTACTCCAAAGACAAGAAAAAGAATGGCAAAGGAAAGCAATCAAATGATGATGAAGGGAATTCAAATCAAGCCAACTTCACAAAAGGGAAGACAAATTTCAGAGGTAAAGGAAGAGGAGGTAAGAACAAAGATAATGCTAAAGCTTGTTGGATTTGTGGCAGAACAAATCATTTGGCAAATGATTGTTGGTATAACAATCAAAGTGGAGGATACAACAATCAGAATTATAGTCAAAGAGGTAGAGGAGGCAGAAACCAAAGAGGCAATTTCAGAGGAAGAGGAGGTAGGACATCATATGGTAGAGGAGGTGGAAGAAACTTCCAATCTCAGTCCTACAACAATAATTATTACAATTATGCATCAGATCAGAAGGATGACATGACTCTTATCTTGAATGCAACTCATGAATCAATGGGAGAAGATCAAAGAGTGTTTTATATTGACTCAGGGTGTAGCAACCATCTGAGTGGGAATCTATCCTTGATGACTGATATGGAAGCAAGGGTGAATGGACATACAGTTCAAACAGGTGACAATACCAAACATAAAGTGGAGAGCATTGGATCAGTGAAGACAAAGAGTGGAAGTACACTTCTGAGTAAGGTACTTTATGTTCCTACTATTCCTAAAAATTTGATAAGTGTAGGGCAAATTGTGGAGAAAGGATATGAGGTAAGATTCACAAATGATGGTGTCTATGTACAAGATCCAAATCAGGGATATAGAACCATAATTGCAGGTAAAAAGGAAGGAAGATTGTTCACTCTCAAGGTCCAAGGTAATGTGGGACATGCATTGTTTACCTATGGAGGTCAAAAGGTATCTGAATTAGACCTATGGCATAAAAGGCTAGGTCATTTCAATGAGAGAGCTATAAAGGAGATGTCAAAGAATCAGGTGGTGCTTGGATTGCCAAACATTGAAGGGCAACATATGGTGTACAAGTGTGAAGCTTGTCAACTAGGTAAAGCACATAAGAGTTCTTATAACAAATCAGGGTACAAGTATTCAAATATGCTTGAATTGGTTCATACAGATGTATGGGGTCCCTCAAGGGACTATAGCATAAATGGATCCAGATATTATGTGTTGTTTGTTGATGATGCAACCAGGTGGATTACTTTGTATGTAATCAAGGATAAATCAGAAGTTTTCAAGACATTCAAACATTTCCATGCTTATGCAGAAAGGATCACAGGACAAAAGCTAAAGAGGTTAAGATCAGATGGAGGGGGAGAGTATTTCTCAAAAGAGTTTGATGATTATTTGTGGAATGCAGGTATCAAAAGAGAAGTGACTTGCAGGTACTCCCCTCAACAAAATGGAGTAGCAGAAAGGAGGAATAGGACTCTTGTAGAGTTTGCAAGAGCCATGATGAAGGAAAAGAATTGTCCAAATTACTTATGGGCAGAGGCCATTAACACTGCAACATACCTTGTGAATAGGTTGCCTTGCAAAGCTTTGGATGGAGGAACCCCTTATGAAGCATGGTGGGGTAAGAAGCCTAGTCTTGATCATTGTAAAGTATTTGGATGTATTGCATATGCTTATGTTCCTTCACAATTAAGACATAAGCTAGAACCAAAAGCAGAGAAGTATGTGTTTATTGGATATGATGATAGACAAATGGGTTACAGGTTGTGGAGTCCATCCACAAAGCAATTTCTTGTTACTAAAGATGTGACATTTGATGAGCAAAACATGTGGTATACAGGATCACCAAATGAGTATACAGGTGTTGAAGAAATTCAAAGAAAAGGAAAGGCAAAGGTAAAAGTTTGTCAAGAAATTGTTGATGAAGTTGACTCTAGATGTAGAGTGCAGGATCATGTGGAAGAAGGGCCAAGATTTGATCCAGAATCAAATGAGGCTGAAACTTCAAGAAGTGCAGAAATCAGAAGATCTACAAGAGAAAGGAAAGAGCCTATAAGGTATAGTTATGATACATCTTTCCTAACAACAAAAGATTATGCCTACATTGTGAAAACAGAAGAAGATCCAACTACTTATGAAGAAGCCAAAGGTAAACAGAATTGGGAGAAGGCAATGCAAGAAGAGTATGATGCTCTACTTGAAAATGAAACTTGGGAATTAGTACCAAGACCAAAGAATCAGAAAGTCATTGGATGCAAGTGGGTATATAAAACAAAGAGGTTTGCAGATGGTAAGGTGTCTAGATATAAGGCTAGACTAGTGGTTAAAGGTTATGCCCAAACTTATGGGGTAGATTATGATGAAACCTTTAGTCCTGTTGCTAAGATGTCTACAATTAGGACATTGATTGCTATTGCTACTTGCAAGGGATGGAAATTATCACAATTGGATGTGAAGAATGCATTTCTTAATGGTTACATTGCAGATGAAGTATATATGGAGCAACCAGAAGGCTTTATGGAATCAATTGGATCAGATTATGTGTGTAAGCTCAAGAGAGCTTTATATGGGTTGAAGCAAGCCCCAAGAGCTTGGAATTATAGATTGGTCAAGTTCTTGAATGAATGTGGATTTCAAGCATCAAAGGCAGATAGTAGCTTGCTAGTGAAGGCAAGTGAAAATGGATACATTTACATGTGCATTTATGTTGATGATATTATTGTTACAGGAACAGATGCTCAAGGAATCAATGAACTCAAGAAGCAAATAGAGAAGGAGTTTAAGATAAGTGATTTGGGAAACTTATCTTATTTTCTAGGAATGCAGATTGTGTATACTCAACATGGAGTATATGTTTCACAAGAGAGATACTTGAAGAATCTTCTAGTCAAGTTTAACATGGAAGATTGCAGGACCTCAACTACACCATTGGAGGTAAATCATAAATTAAGCAGGTATGGAGGTGAAGAGTTCAATGATATGAAGAAATATCAGAGTTTGGTAGGTAGTTTAATCTATGCTACCTTGACAAGGCCAGATCTATCATATGCAGTAGGTGTGTTGTCACAATTCATGCATTGTCCAAAGAAGACTCATTGGATTGCAGCCCAAAGGGTACTCAGATATATCAAAGGAACCCTAAGTGAAGGTTTGTATTATGGTTTCACTTCTGACACAAGAATCAAAGTGTTTAGTGATGCAGATTGGGCAGGTGACTCAGATGATAGAAGGTCTACTCATGGATATCTATGTTATGTTGGAGACAAGTTAGTGTCTTGGTGTTCAAAGAAGCAACATACAGTTGCTTTATCATCCACAGAAGCTGAGTATAAGGGAATGGTAGAAGCTGCAAAAGAAGTCATATGGTTGAAGACCTTGATGAAAAGTTTTGAGATTGATCATAGTACTCCAATAATTTTTGGAGACAATATGAGTTCTTTGTATTTGGCAGCTAACCCTGTTTTTCATGCCAGGACTAAGCATATAGAGATTCAGTATCATTTCTTGAGGGAAAAGGTACTAGATAAAGAGATTGAAGTGATGTACACTCCAACAAAAGAACAGGTGGCAGATATGATGACCAAGAGTCTGGATGGACCTAAGTTACAAAGGTTCAAAGACATGGCAAGTATCAAGAAGACAGAGAAGACCTCAATTGATGATTGAGGGGGAGCTGTTGGTGCATACCAATCACCAATTGAAGGCTTGGAAGATCAAATGATGCAGGAATAATCAATTTCTAAAGTATGGAAGAAGATCACATTCAGAAGACAAGAGAAGTGTACACATATGTACATTAGCATAGTCATAGATGACTTAGATTTTTTGATCAGTAAGAATTATGTACAAATTATCTATAAATACTTTGAGAAAAGTCGGGGCATGTATGAGAGCTTATGTGACATTTGTTAGAAGTCAAGAATGAGGGAGATAGAAGTCATAAGATAGAGGAAAGTGAATTTGAGTTTTGCTCTCATCACTCAGTTGTATTTTCTCTGAGTAAATGAAAAATTTTGCGCCCGATGTTTCTGTGTGTTCTCCTTCTACAGTAGATCAATTGTGGAATGATTTTGTACAAGTCTAAGTTGAGAGTTGCTTGACCTCTGTGCAAAGTTTCAGCTTCCAATTGTAATCAGGCTGAGTGAATTAAGTGTAGGAACATTCATATGTGAAGCATGTTCACTACTTCCTAAAACAGGCGC
>CM035429.1:57800774-57805774 GCA_020310875.1 Ceratopteris richardii
TCTTCATTTGAATTTGAAATTCAAACTAAGGCTCCCTAGAATCTCTCCTCTAAGAATAGGGAGATATTCTCTCCATTACAACATTCAAATTTCCACGACTTTCTCAGGTAGGTGTGGTTACAAATTATTCCAAGTCACAATGACTTTTACAAAGGGGTAAAAGGTGAGAACATCTAAGCATATGTTCATATGAGCCTTGCTTCAAGTGAAGCCTTGATAAAGCTTTATCCAAGCTAGCCTTCCATGGTTCTATAGTTCCAAGTGTGTAGGCTTGTCTTGTACCAACAGCTCCCCCTCAAGCCAAACACTTTGGCTCAAGTCTTCATCTTCTTCATCTTTAGTCTTCAATCACATCCTGCAATCCAATCATGGATTTGAATCTGCATAACTTGTTTCCATCCAATGCCTTTGTAAGTAAATCTGCACATTGCATATTAGTAGACACATATGTCAATTGAATCTCTTTGCTAAGTAGCTTTTCTCTCACATAGTGGTAATGAACCTCTATGTGTTTGGTTCTGGCATGATAAATTGGATTTGCTGCAAGGTGAAGAGAGCTAGTGTTGTCTCCAAAGATAATAGGTGGTCTTGTGTGTAGACCTAACTCTGTATATAGAAGCTTCAACCAGATAGCTTCTTGAGTGGCATTGGCAAGCCCTCTATACTATGCTTCAGTGGATGACAATGCCACTGTAGGTTGCTTCTTGGCTGACCAAGAAATAGGCTTATCTCCTGCAAAACAAATATAACCAGATGTGCTTCTCCTATCATCCTTGCATCCTGCCCAATGTGCATCTGAGTAAACTTTAATGTCAATATCTGATGTATAAGGAAAGTACAAACCATGACTTTGTGTTTCCTTCAAATACTTCAAGATCTTCTTGGCTGCCTCTAGGTGAGGTACCCTAGGTTTGTGCATGAATTGACTAAGCACACTTACTCCATATGCTATGTCAATTCTTGTCAAGGTAGCATAGTTCAAACTACCTACCATACTTTGGTATCCTGTAATGTCTTTAATTTCTTCTCCATCATGAGCACTTAGCTTTAGATTGACCTCCATTGGAGTAGTAGATACCTTAGCATCCTGCAAACCAAACTTCTTGACCATATCCTGTACATACTTCTTTTGAGTGATGTAGATACCTGAATTTGTGTAGACCAATTCAAGACCTAAGAAATACTTTAATAATCCAAGATCACTAATCTTGAATTCTTTCATCATCTGTCCTTTGATGTGTCTAATCCCATTGACATCATTGCCTGTAATGATGATGTCATCAACATAAACACATAAGTAGATTACCTCTGTACTACTTCTCTTTATGAATAGAGAAGTGTCTGCTTTGCTCATCACAAATCCTTGGTCTAAGAGGTAGGTGGTCAATCTGTAATTCCATGCTCTAGGTGCCTGCTTTAAACCATACAGAGCCTTCTTCAATTTACAAACATAATGTACCTTTTTTGCATCTTCATAGCCAGGTGGTTGTGACATGTAGACTTCTTCAGATATCCATCCATTCAAGAATGCATTCTTCACATCCAATTGGTACATATTCCAATTCTTGGATGCAGCTACACTCACCAAAATTCTGATAGTTGGCATCTTAGCCACAGGAGAAAATGTCTCCTCATAATCAATGCCTTGGGTTTGTGCAAAACCCTTGGCTACCAACCTAGCTTTGTACCTGTTTATTGTTCCATCTGAATTCTTCTTTAGTTTGTAGATCCATCTGGATCCTATCACCTTCATAGATTCCTTCTTGGATACCAAGTCCCAAGTATCACTTTCCTTGAGAGCTTCCATCTCTTCATCCATGGCTTCTTTCCACTTTGGTTTTGTAATTGCTTCTTCATAGGTACCTGGTTCTTCATTCAACAAGTCTTTTGCAAGATATACAGAATGTTTAGTTACAAGTGATGTGTCATACCCAAATCTGATAGGCTTCTTCTTTTCTCTCTGAGATCTCCTCATTGCTTGAGTTGAAGTTTCTGGTTTATCTTCTAATTGCTTCATCTTCATCTTCCCTTTGGACTTCCAAGCCTTGAACTCTTCAAGGTTTACTGTATCATCATCTGAGCTTGAATCTTCTTGCTGAGTTGGTTCTTCCTTAGTAAGCTTTGGGAAATCTTCTTCCATGTCATAGGGTAAACTCACTTTCCTGCATTCATTCTCATACCATGAGTCATTCTCATCAAATATGACATCTCTGCTTACCTTGAACCCTTTGTTTGTGGGGTTGTAGAATCTGTATCCCTTTTGGTTCAAATCATAACCAATGAAGATACATTTTTCAGCCTTAGGGTCTAGCTTTCCTCTTACCTGTGAGGGAATATGCACATATGCTACACAACCAAAGATTTTGCAATGATCCAGAGAGGGTCTCTTACCATGCCAAGCTTCATATGGTGTCATGCCATCAAGTGATTTGGATGGCAACCTATTGATGAGATAAGTGGCAGTGGATACACTCTCTGCCCATAGGTAATTTGGCAACTTTTTCTCATTAAGCATAGACCTAGCTGTTTCTACTATAAGTCTATTCCTTCTTTCTGCTACCCCATTTTGTTCAGGTGAGTACCTTGTAGTAATCTCCCTTTTGATACCTCTTTCCTGCAAGAAATCTTCAAACTCATTGGAGAAGTACTCTCCTCCACCATCTGACCTTAGCCTCTTCAAGCTTCTACCTGTTTGATTTTCAACAAGTGCAAGATACCTCTTGAAACAATTAAACACTTCATCTTTGTGCTTCATAAAGTATAAAATGGTCCACCTGCTATAGTCATCAATGAAGGACACATAATACCTTGAACCAGAAATGGAAGGGTCCTTGCTAGGTCCCCAAACATCTGTGTGTACCAAATTTAGGTAGTCTTCATGCATGAAACCTTTCCTTGAGTAGGGTAATCTGTGAGACTTACCAAATTGACATGATCCACATTTGTAAATCATGTGTTGCTTGGACACATTAGGTATCCCAAGCACACATTGATCCCTGCACATTTGCTTTAGAGTTCTTTCTCCTATGTGCCCTAATCTCTTGTGCCATATTTCTAACTCTGAAAGTGTCTGATCCTTGTAATTATACAAAGCAATGTTTTTTGTATCTTCTAGCTCAAATGTAAATAATCTACATGATTTCTCCCCTTTGGCTATCCTTCTGAATCCATGTTTTGGGTCCTCCACATATGCTCCATGTTGTGTGAATCTGACCTGCAAACCTTTCTCCACAATTTGACCAACACTCATTAAATTCTTAGTGATGGTTGGTACATAGAGTACCCTGCTCAATAGATTTTGATTACCATCACATGTCTTCACATTTCCAATTTTGATAACAGAGTGTTTAGTGTCATCACCTGTTTGTACCTGATGTTTGCCCTTGGGCTCTTCCAAATCAGAAAGTAGTGCCACATTGCCAGCTACATGGTTAGAACATCCTGAGTCAATATAAAATAAATGATCATCATTTGTACCTATCTTGGAGGTCATATTCATGATCAATAGGGAGTCATCTTGCTCCTCTGTGTAGTTGTTGTAGTCTCTTCTATTTCTGAATCCACCTTGGTAGTTACCATTGTGATTGTTGTTGTAGTTGTTGTTGTATTGGTTGTTGTATCCATTGTAGCTTTGGTGTTGATTGAATCTGCCTCTCCCTTGAGAGTATCCACCTCTTGAGTAGCCTCTTCCTCTCTGATTTTTGTAGTTCTTGTAGCATTCATCTGTGGTATGATTGGACAATCCACAAATGTTGCATGGTGATGAGTTGTAGGGTCTCCCCCTACCTGACTTACCTCCTCTGCCTCTTCCTCTAGATGACCTACCTCTCCCTGCATAATTAGCTTGAGAGGTAGAGCCTTCTTCATCCTGTTTCTTCTTGCCTTTATCTTTAATCTTCTTATCAGTATAAAGAGCAGAGGGGTTATTACCTTTTGATTGATCTCCAGCCTTGGTAAACTTTGCTTCATGTGTAAATAGTTGGCCCATGAGTGTTGTGAGATCAGGGGTATGCATGTCCATATAGAGGTCCATTGCAGTGGTGAAACTTTCCCACTTATCATCTGCCTTGAGTCCATTTGTCACTTGTCTGACTATTTGTTCCTCTTCAATCTCCTCTCCAATGCTTGCTAGTTGGTCTGCCACATCTTTCATCTTTGTTACATACTCTGAGACTGATTGCTTGGGCTGCTTCCTAAGGGTTGTGAACTCAATCCATAATTGATTCTTCCTAGCCCTTGTGTTGGAAGAAAAATAGTTTGACAAGGTTTCCCAAGTCTCTTGGGAAGTCTTACAGTTCCTTACATGTGGTAAAAGAAAGTCAGATATAGAGTTTAAGAGATAAGACCTTGCCAAAGCATCCTTTGCACACCATTGGTTGAGCCTTTCATGTTCATCCTTTGTAGGTAGTCCTCTAGTCTTGAATGAGGGCAATTCCTCATCTCCTGATATGTATCCAAATAAGCTTCTCCCTTGTAGATAGGTCTTCATTCTCAGTGACCAAGCCTCATAATTATTTCTGTCCAATTTGTCAATGAAGGAAGGGAAACCATCACCCATGATTACCTTCTTTGCTCTGATACCACTGTTGGGAGTGATGGTTGGATGCACTCAAGAAATGAGTTGATGCTGCAAAACCTGCTTCACACCTGCCCTCTTTTGATTCCAGATATACTTAGTGCACTTGCTTAGCTTCCAAATAACACAAAGAAACCATATATGTACTTTGGAAATGGTTTGGGTAATGATCAAACCAAAACAGATAACTTGGCACTTCAAAATCAAGAAAAAACTTTCTATTTCTATAGTGACACCTGCTCAGACTTTCACTCAGTGTGACCAGCACACTTAAAATTGAAACAATTCCTTTTGGGAGTATTAAAGTACCTTAGTAAGCTACCAATCACAAGTGGAATCACTTCAATTGATAAACTATGCACTGAGAAATAAGTTTAGCAAAATTCTAATTACCCCCGACTTTTTAGGAACTTTGCAGACACAG
>CM035429.1:57813274-57815774 GCA_020310875.1 Ceratopteris richardii
GGTAGAGGAGGTGGAAGAAACTTCCAATCTCAGTCCTACAACAATAATTATTACAATTATGCATCAGATCAGAAGGATGACATGACTCTTATCTTGAATGCAACTCATGAATCAATGGGAGAAGATCAAAGAGTGTTTTATATTGACTCAGGGTGTAGCAACCATCTGAGTGGGAATCTATCCTTGATGACTGATATGGAAGCAAGGGTGAATGGACATATAGTTCAAACAGGTGACAATACCAAACATAAAGTGGAGAGCATTGGATCAGTGAAGACAAAGAGTGGAAGTACACTTCTGAGTAAGGTACTTTATGTTCCTACTATTCCTAAAAATTTGATAAGTGTAGGGCAAATTGTGGAGAAAGGATATGAGGTAAGATTCACAAATGATGGTGTCTATGTACAAGATCCAAATCAGGGATATAGAACCATAATTGCAGGTAAAAAGGAAGGAAGATTGTTCACTCTCAAGGTCCAAGGTAATGTGGGACATGCATTGTTTACCTATGGAGGTCAAAAGGTATCTGAATTAGACCTATGGCATAAAAGGCTAGGTCATTTCAATGAGAGAGCTATAAAGGAGATGTCAAAGAATCAGGTGGTGCTTGGATTGCCAAACATTGAAGGGCAACATATGGTGTACAAGTGTGAAGCTTGTCAACTAGGTAAAGCACATAAGAGTTCTTATAACAAATCAGGGTACAAGTATTCAAATATGCTTGAATTGGTTCATACAGATGTATGGGGTCCCTCAAGGGACTATAGCATAAATGGATCCAGATATTATGTGTTGTTTGTTGATGATGCAACCAGGTGGATTACTTTGTATGTAATCAAGGATAAATCAGAAGTTTTCAAGACATTCAAACATTTCCATGCTTATGCAGAAAGGATCACAGGACAAAAGCTAAAGAGGTTAAGATCAGATGGAGGGGGAGAGTATTTCTCAAAAGAGTTTGATGATTATTTGTGGAATGCAGGTATCAAAAGAGAAGTGACTTGCAGGTACTCCCCTCAACAAAATGGAGTAGCAGAAAGGAGGAATAGGACTCTTGTAGAGTTTGCAAGAGCCATGATGAAGGAAAAGAATTGTCCAAATTACTTATGGGCAGAGGCCATTAACACTGCAACATACCTTGTGAATAGGTTGCCTTGCAAAGCTTTGGATGGAGGAACCCCTTATGAAGCATGGTGGGGTAAGAAGCCTAGTCTTGATCATTGTAAAGTATTTGGATGTATTGCATATGCTTATGTTCCTTCACAATTAAGACATAAGCTAGAACCAAAAGCAGAGAAGTATGTGTTTATTGGATATGATGATAGACAAATGGGTTACAGGTTGTGGAGTCCATCCACAAAGCAATTTCTTGTTACTAAAGATGTGACATTTGATGAGCAAAACATGTGGTATACAGGATCACCAAATGAGTATACAAGTGTTGAAGAAATTCAAAGAAAAGGAAAGGCAAAGGTAAAAGTTTGTCAAGAAATTGTTGATGAAGTTGACTCTAGATGTAGAGTGCAGGATCATGTGGAAGAAGGGCCAAGATTTGATCCAGAATCAAATGAGGCTGAAACTTCAAGAAGTGCAGAAATCAGAAGATCTACAAGAGAAAGGAAAGAGCCTATAAGGTATAGTTATGATACATCTTTCCTAACAACAAAAGATTATGCCTACATTGTGAAAACAGAAGAAGATCCAACTACTTATGAAGAAGCCAAAGGTAAACAGAATTGGGAGAAGGCAATGCAAGAAGAGTATGATGCTCTACTTGAAAATGAAACTTGGGAATTAGTACCAAGACCAAAGAATCAGAAAGTCATTGGATGCAAGTGGGTATATAAAACAAAGAGGTTTGCAGATGGTAAGGTGTCTAGATATAAGGCTAGACTAGTGGTTAAAGGTTATGCCCAAACTTATGGGGTAGATTATGATGAAACCTTTAGTCCTGTTGCTAAGATGTCTACAATTAGGACATTGATTGCTATTGCTACTTGCAAGGGATGGAAATTATCACAATTGGATGTGAAGAATGCATTTCTTAATGGTTACATTGCAGATGAAGTATATATGGAGCAACCAGAAGGCTTTATGGAATCAATTGGATCAGATTATGTGTGTAAGCTCAAGAGAGCTTTATATGGGTTGAAGCAAGCCCCAAGAGCTTGGAATTATAGATTGGTCAAGTTCTTGAATGAATGTGGATTTCAAGCATCAAAGGCAGATAGTAGCTTGCTAGTGAAGGCAAGTGAAAATGGATACATTTACATGTGCATTTATGTTGATGATATTATTGTTACAGGAACAGATGCTCAAGGAATCAATGAACTCAAGAAGCAAATAGAGAAGGAGTTTAAGATAAGTGATTTGGGAAACTTATCTTATTTTCTAGGAATGCAGATTGTGTATACTCAACATGGAGTATATGTTTCACAAGAGAGATACTTGAAGAATCTTCTAGTCAAGTTTAACATGGAAGATTGCAGGACCTCAACTA
>CM035429.1:57863274-57915774 GCA_020310875.1 Ceratopteris richardii
AGGTGCATCACTCAAGAGACTAGTGAGGAATGACACGCTAATATCTCAGGATTCAAATGAGCATTGATAATGAGATTTTATACCAATATAGTAGACATTATACTGAAGATATCATTCTTTAAATCGCTATAAATGAACAATCATACACTAAGGACAAGATCTGAGAAGTTCATTGTTCTAATGTAGTCATAACAGAGAAGTGAAGTGAAGATATGATAGAACGTATGTAGTAAAACATTTACAAATACAATGTCATTGGCAATGATGAATCGCAAAATGTGAGAAGTATGAATGAGCTATGGAGTGAGCTCTTTAAATCACAATATGTCGTCTCTAAAATGATCTCATTGGATTGAGATAGCACGCAGGTGTTTGATCTTTCTTTAAAAGTTGAGTATGGAGTCAAACTTTTGAATTCAAATTCAAAAGTTCACTTAAAAGTGAATCTTAAAATACAGGATATATTCTTTCATTACTCAACTACCGAATACTTCGAGATTTGATGCTTGCTAACTTTCTCGTGGTTGTAGGACACTTTTACAAGGACAGATGTAAATGATTTTTACAAGAGGTTGGTCACATAGGATTCCATAAGAGATATGCTAATTAACCAAGTATTTGGGTTTGGTCTCTATTGCACCAACAGCTCTTGCTCATTCCTCCTTGATTTCCTACAAACCAATCATCAATTTGAATCTGCTTATCTTGGTTCCATCCAAAGACTTTGTGAGTATATTTGCACATTGTAAATGGGCCGATACATAGGATAGTTGAATATTCTTGCTAAGAAATTTATCCCTTACATAATGATAGTGCACTTCAATGTGCTTAGTCCTTGCATGATATACAAGATTAGCAGCCAAATGAAATGGACTAGTGTTGTCTCCCAAGATTATTCGAGTATAAGAGCGTAACCCCAAATCTGCATAGAGTTCATTGAGCCACATAGATTCTTGAGTTGCATTTGCCAAACCTCTGTATTATGGTTATGTAGATGATAAGGCCACAGTTGGTTACTTTTTAGATGACCATGATATAAGCTTTGAGCCTACAAAAGACAAATATCCTTAGGTGCTCCTCCTATCATCCTTGGAGCCAGCCGAGTCCATCTTTATGTCTAAGTCAGAGGTGAAGGGAAATAAACAAACCTTCATTCATGGTACCCTTTAGATATTTTAGTACCCTTTTGGTAGCTTCTATGTGAGGCTTTCTTGGTTCATGCATAAACTGACTCAATGTACTTACTCCATTAACAATGTCTACTCTTGTTAGGGTAGCATAATTGAGGCTCCCTACAAACTTTTGGTAACCTGCAACATCCTCAAGGATTTCTCCTTCATGAGAACTAAGTTTATGGTTGAGTTCCATGGGTGTACTTGGAATTTCGGTATTCTCCATCTTGAATTTTACCAACATATCATGAATATACTTTTTCTGAGTAATAAATATACAAGAATCTGTATACAAAAGTTCTAGACCAAGAAAGTATGTTAACAACCCAAGATCACTGATTTTGAATTCTTCCATTAGTTGAGCCTTAATCTTCTTTATTCCATGGGCATCATTCCCTGTAATTATAATGTCATCTACATAGACACATAAGTAGATAACTTTTGAGTTGGTTTTCTTTATAAATAAAGAAGAATCTTCCTTGCTAGCCACAAAACTTTGATCCTGAAAATAAGTAACAAGCCTATGGTTCCAAACTCTAGGAGCTTGTTCTAGGCCATAAAGTGCCTTCCTTAGCTTGCATAATAACCTGATTTATCTTTATCTTCAAACCTTGGTGGTTGCGCCATATACACTTCTTCTGATATCCATCCATTTAAGAATGCATTATTGACATCTATCTAATATAGATTCCAATTCTTGGAAGCATCAACACTTACCAAAACCCTAATTTTTGGCATTTTTGCCACATGTGAAAAAGTTTCTTCATATTCCACTCTATGGGTTTGAGCAAACACCTTTGGCACTAGCCTTGCCTTATACTTGGTTATAGAACCATCTGAATTCTTTTTTATTTTATATATCCACTTGGATCCTATTATCTTCATGCTTGGCTTCTTGGGAACCGAATCCCAAGTATAGTTTTCCTGAAGTGCTTCTACTTCCTCCTACATGGCTTCTCTCCATTCTTTCCTCTTACTAGCCTCTTCAAATGAAGAAGACTCTTCTATCATAAAGTCTTTGGTGATATACACAAAATGCTTGGTGACTAATGATGTATCATAACCATACTTTATGGCCTTTTTACTCTCCCTTTGAGATATCATGAGGGCTTGATTGGAGGACTCTGGAATATCTTCCAATTGCTTCATCTTGGCCTTGCCTTTTGACTTCCAAGCCTTGAGATCAATTTGCTCTTCATCCTCTGAATTGATATCTTCTGGTAATTGTTGGTCTTTTTGAGTGAGAGTTGGAAAGTCCTTTTCCAAATCATAAGGTAACTTGTTATTCTTGCAATCATCTTCAAACCATGAATTATTTTCATCAAATACTACATCCCTACTAACTATAAATCCTTTGTTAGTGGGATTGTATAGCCTATAAACCTTTTGGTTTTGGTCATTCCCAATGACTATACATTTTGTAGCTTTAGGGACAAGCTTCCCTCTAATCTATGAGGGAATCTGTGCATAAGCAATGCACCCAAATATTTTTCAATGGTCCAATGAGGCTCTTTTGCCATTCCATGCTTCATAGGGTGTCATTCCATCCAAGGATTTGGATGGGAGCCTATTAACCAAGTAAGTGCCTGTGGAAGCAACCTCTGCCCATAGGTAACTAGGTTGCTTCTTCTCATTCAACATTGACCTTGCAGCTTCAATTATTAACATGTTCCTTCTCTCTGCCACTCCATTCAATTCAAGAGTATATCTTGTTGTAACTTCTTTCTTTATACCTTTGTTCTATAAGAATAAATCAATTCATGTGAAAATTACTCACCACCTCTATCACATTTGATCCTCTTGAAGCTTCTGCCTATTTGGTTTTCAACTAGTGCCAAATATTTTTTGAAACATGTAAATACTTCATCCCTATGCTTCATGAAGTAAAGCACTGTCCATCTAATGTAATCATCTATAAATCAAACATAGTACCTTGAACTTGAGATTGATCTTTGCAATTGAAGAGTGCTATGTTCTTGGTGTCTTCAATCTCAAATGTAAATAACCTACCAGATTTCTCACCTTTAACAATCCTTTTGAAGCCTTGTTGATGGTCTTCCACATATGCTCCATGCCTAGTGAATCTGACCTATAAGCCTTTCTCAACAATTTGTCCAACACTAATTAGGTTTTTGGTTATAGTTGGCACATACAAAACCTTACTTGAGAGGTTCATGTTACCATCAGAGGTCTTGACATTTCCAATTCACTTGACTGAGTGTTTAGTGTAATCACTTGTGTGTACTTCATGCTTCCCTTTGGGTTCTTCAAGATCAGATAATAGTGCTACATTTCTAGCCACATGATTGCAACAACCTGAATCAATATAGAAAATATGTTCATCTTTACCTTGATTGGATGTCATGTTCATGATGAGTAGAGAATGTTGAAGAATCACTCACGAATTTGACGTACAGACAAAGGAAGGTAACGAAAAGCAGAATCAGAATATCCACAAAATTAAAGCCTTAGTGAAGGGACAAATTCACGACATTATGTACAGCACAGAATCTTGCAGAATCAGAGGTTGATAGAGTTCGTTACACCGAATCAAACTGTATATAAGGAGAGAACGTGCATAAGAATAAAAGAGGAGGAAGTGCGAGCTAGAACGTGCGTGAGAAGAGCGCGCAGTTTAAATAGAGCACATATAGAGGTCAGTGAAGTGAGAGTGAGTAAGAAGTTTTTTAGGATCTGAAATGTCAGGTATTCATCTGAGGGAGATGGTAAACAGAAACTACTCAGTGTAGGAGAGTTTCCATAGCTTGAGCAATAAGAGGCCAAGCTAATTTGTACACATCTTCTCTAATAGAAAACACATGTTCATGTGGAAGTTTGCATGCATTGTTCGTATGTGAAGAACTCTGTGTATTTTTGTGTTACGATAGAAAGTTCGTTAACAGTTACAGTTAGTTCGTTAACAGTTACAGTTCGTTCAGTGAACGTGTTCCCCGGTACTCTCTCAGTAAACAAATGTTTCGGTCAATTAAAGTTATCTCAGTAAACGCATTTTCGGTCAGTTACAGTTTTCTCAGAAAACGTGTTTTTCGGTAGAGCAACGAAGTATATCTTGCAGAATAAATTAAGGTTTTGTATGAGAGATAGCTTATCTTATAGCTAGACATCTCTACTATCAGTTCGTCAAGGATTTCAGTAAAGTGGGTATGTACACACAGTACAAAGTCTAACGGAAAAGAGACATTCTGAATCGGAGAAGTTTTTTCTTAAACTTCAGAAAGTGTTCACTCAGTGAAGGAAGTTCACGCATCACTTCCTTACTTCTTGTATACTCACTTGAAGTAATTACAAACAGAATAGGAGTTGATTCCGGTAGGATTCCGATATAACTACGGTGTCAAGTATGGTGACAGTCCGGTGAAGTCCCAGTGAATTTCTCAGTAAATTCAAAACGAAGTCTTATACGTTTGAGTGATAGTAACTCTGCTAAGCTACTGCTGATTATAGAGGTGTTCTAATATCGCTCTAGCTTAGCATCCTTTTCGGTGGCACGGCGATTTCCGCAGGCCTGACAAGGATCAAGCCTTTGCCGCGACGGCCATCAACAAGTGGTCTCAGAGTCGTGAGATCCCCAACAAGTGGTATCAGAGCCGGTTAACCACACAAGTGGTTTCAGAACGAGAAAGATTCA
Organism: Ceratopteris richardii; assembly: GCA_020310875.1. Lineage (NCBI taxonomy): Eukaryota > Viridiplantae > Streptophyta > Polypodiopsida > Polypodiales > Pteridaceae > Ceratopteris > Ceratopteris richardii. The sequence goes on from CM035429.1 coordinate 57,868,096, forward strand.
AAAGAGTAGAAAGATTCTCAAAAGGTCACCGGAAGTAACAGAAACAAGAAGATCATGGCAGATCATGTCCAAATTGATAAGTTGGACAGACATAATTATCCCGCATGGGTAATGCGCATGGAAGCCTTACTTATGAGTAAGGACTTAATGACATCTGTGACCGGAGAAGAAAAGAAGCCGACTTTCGAAGATGATAGTCAACCGAAAAAAGAAGAATTAGAAGCCTTGAAGCTGTGGCAGAAGAAAGATGCAACAGCAAGAGCTTACATTTATAATACCGTTACAGATCATCTACTACTGCACATTAGAGGTCTGGAGAAAGCGGAGGACATATGGAGTGCGTTGGAAGATCATTTCCAAAATACTACGAAAGCTAGGAAGGCTAGCCTATGGTCCGAATTCACAACGTTCAAAAAGAAGTCGAGTCAAAGCATTAGTGACTATGTTACTAAGATGAAGGATCTAGTAGATAGTCTCGGATCCATAAATGAAGATGTCGAAGATCATAGATTGATAGCACAACTGCTAACAGGTTTGAGAGGGGATGAAAGGTGGAAAACTTTCGTACTCTCGACTGAACTATCTCTAAATCATTTTGTACCAGATTTAAATCAGTTGCTTGGTTTGATGCTCACATATGAGCAAGACCTGAAAGGAGATGCAGATAAAGGACAAAGTTCTGCAATGTACATGAAGAACAAGAAGAAAGATAAAGGCAAGTCAAAAGATGAAGAAGAGTCGAGTTCTCAAGCTTATTATGCAAGAGGTAAAGGCACCGGCAGAGGAAGAGCAAGAGGTTTTGGAAGAGGAAGAGGTAGTCAGAATAACAACAAGAAGGCTTGTTGGATTTGTGGATTAAGTAATCATTTGGCTCATGATTGCTGGCACAATCAACAAGGATCAAATCAAAATCAGAACAGTAACAGCAGAGGTAGAAGTGGAAGATATCAGAATAACTTTCAAAGAGGTAGACATAATCAAAGAGGAGGCTATGGTAGAGGTGGAGCAAGAAGTTGGGGACAGAATCAATCCTACAACACCACCTACAACAACTACGCAAATGACACACAGAATGAAAGTCATACATCATTGATGATGAACTCAATCAGCACATCAGATAACGAAGACCTAAAGGTATTTTACATTGATTCTGGATGTTCTAATCACTTGTCAGGAAATATAGAACTGATGTCAGAATTGGAAAAAGGTAGTTCCAGTCATACTGTTCAAACAGGTGACAATACGAGGCATAGTGTACATTCAATTGGAAAAGTGAAGTGTAAGAGTGGAGCAGATTTGCTAACCAATGTTTTGTATGTTCCAACAATACCGAAAAGTTTAATTAGTGTAGGACAGATAGTTGAGAAAGGTTTTCAAGTCAGATTTACAAATGAAGGAGTACTTGTAGAAGATCCCGAGAATGGATATAATGAGATTGTCTCTGGTAAGAAAGAAGGCTGACTCTTTACTTTAAGAGTACAAGGGAACATTGGCCAAGCGTTGCTCACACATGGTGAAAAGGTGATTTGTTAAACGCTGTGTTCTAACTGTCAGAAGTGCGTTTAAACGTTGTTGGGTTCTTAGGAGTGGAAGGGGTCTGTAAAAACAGAGGCCCTATGCTTGTTTCCCAAAATGACTTCACACCACAATATACTAATATTCAAGACTTCTATCATGAATTGGTATACCCTTCTCAATCTTTACGGTTCGTTATTCTACTTCTTCCAAGGTTCGCCGAACACACTCTACCAGACGATTAGAATCATGATACCGAGTTACCTCGGACCCTTTTCCGAATAAACATTGCAGTAACATTAGGAACAATAGCAGTAGTTCAACCTTCACCGAACAGTGCTCATAGTCAAACTCAATCGAAGACACAGAAGGACTCAACAGTTACAGACACACAGTGCTTGAAGATTCAGTACGCAACTTAGGACGGCTCTTACTGTAGCTTAATCTTTGTCGTATGAACATAGACCTCAATTTTGAAGACAACACAATACAAACCCGGATACCAGAAAAGCTACCATAGCTACACAGACTCCACCAAACACTGGCAGACCATTTCAAGAAAGAACAACAACACGATACGCGAACTAACACAACAATCCCAATAGAGACTCGCAAACGACTTACTCAGACAACAGTACAACGATCTACCGTATGTAAATGAAACTCACAATCGCAACAGAGATCGATAGACAACAACACGGATATGCACAGTATACTCAGAGTACTCAAAAATTAGACAAACAATGCTAGAGCAGCGCTCAAACAATCACCCAGACGGACAGTCTAGTGATTCCACGAATCGTCACTGAGCATCTCTTTTCATTGCTTTATATAAAAGATTACAACTGTCAGTGTAACAACTTTTCGCGCGTGCGAACAAAAGATTCAGTTTAACAACTTCCAATCCGGCGGCCGACTAACACTGTGGCACACACGGTGGACTCGAACCTGCAGGTTTTACAAAATTACTATTCTTCTATAATTCCATCTAAATACATGTTTCTGGCTAATCTAAAGGTTCGGGCGATTTTCTTCTTTAAAGTTTCTAACAGCTGTTTGAAAGTATCCGATTCTACTAGTTGTGCATCTACTCTTACAGAACTTAAAGCTATAGCTTCGGTTAGCAAAATTTCTGCTTGCATCTGCAGAAAGGCTTCTTGTAGGTAGAAATCGTTCGATAGGGCCGCATCTCTAAAAACCTTCATTTCTACCACTTGTTTCTTTATCTTGCTTACTCTTTCTTTCTGATTGTCCAGCTGATTCTCCCTTCTTTCGATCTCTTGATTCTGAAACTGTATGGTTCTGGAATATGCATCCCTTTCTCTTTGGAGATCTGTTATTACTTTTTGTAATTGTGCTTCTAATGTCAGTTTTCGTCGTAGAATGTTGTTTACCTTGTCGAATTCTATCTTACATTTCTTGAGTTCTTCGGTTGTTTTCATCGCCAAATCGTACTGTTCTTGGCCTTTTTGCACCACTTCGTCTAGTTGAACTCTGGTTTCTTCGAGCAGATTTCCTAATGCGATTCTTGCATCTTCTTTGTCCTGTAACTCTTGTTTCATTTTACTGATTTTGGCATTTGCATTTTGTAATGATTCTTCTTTCTTTGTGAGCTCAGCCACCCCCGCATCTCTCTGTCTGGTAATCATTTCCTATTCGGCAATTCTGGCCTGTAATTCCTTCAGTTGTTCTTGTAGAGATTGGTTTTTGGCTTTGGCTACTAGTAATTCTTCCTGTAGGGGGCTAATGTCGGCCTCCAGTAGATCTACTTTATGTTGGAATTCATTGCGAATATTCTCTGTTACTTGCTTCATTTGTGCAGGGAGTTGTTGTGATAAATTGATTAGTAGTTGACCCATTGACGCTAACTCAGAGAATACGGGGATGGACGTGAGTGGAGGAGGGGGATGAGGTTGGGAAGAGGATGCGGTGAGGAGTTGCTGGGAGTTCGGTGGAGAGTAGTTAGGCAATGAAGATGAAGAAGCTGCGAGTTCGTCGGGTTCATTGGGTGGAATAGGAAGGATGGGGTTGAGCGGAGGTTCCGGTGGTGGAGTGGGCAGGACAAGGTTAGGTTCTGTTACCTGTTATGTTGTTTGTTGTGCAGTGTCAGCAGCTGTGGACTCAACTGCTTTCAGAAGTTCGTCGAAAATTTCTTTAATGATATGTTCTTCATTTCTTTGTTTTTCCTGCTCTGATTGTTGCTGTGATGTCTCTTGTGACGAGCTTGTGTTGGATTCGGTGTGATCCTCCTATTCTTGTTGTCCTTCTGATGAAGATTGTGTTGATGATTCGTGCTGCATAGATGTTGCGGTGTCATGGAAGGTTTCTTCGTCCTGTTTTTCTTCTTCCTTGTCATCTTCTTTGTTTTTTTCGACTGACCCCTGGGCTTCACTTTCAGAGGAACTGATTCTAATTCTTTTTCGGCGGAAGAGTTGATTGAGTTCCTCTTCGTCTTCTTCATCGTCCTCCAATAATTGCACAGAATCTTCATGGCGCAGGACCGGGCCTCTGAGTGGTGGTTGTGTTGCAAGAATGGCCGGAAAAAGGAAAGAAATAATGTGCGGCAATCTGGACCTTGGCATTCCTCCTTTGTTTACCTATTTAATTATTGAAACACATTCCTTGTGAATGTGGTGGAAGAAATAGGATGCAAAATTTATTGGTTCTCTAGCAGCTAAATCAATGGCGGAGTAGAATGGATGCGATATTCCATAAGTACATTTCTGTAGGTTCAGGATAGCTACTAAGAACTGAAGGGCGGATCTCTCAGGTTCCGGTTGACATAGGATCATGTATTCGTTGGATGAATGCCTAGGGAATAACTGATTCATGGTGGCTAATGGCAGATTCGGGCCATTCTCTCGACCTTGCGAAGGGAGTCGAAACGACTCAGCGAAAGTTTGGAAGGTGATTACGGTTCGGGAGGGTAGGGATGTGATAGCCCAACTTTGCTTGTTGGCAGGTGTTTTAGCGATAGCGGCGATGATCTGAGCAAAAAACGGGTGGGATTCCACTGAATGCCACGGCAGTTCAGCGAAATTGGATAACCCGCGGGTGTGCAGAAACTCTCCTACCTCGGTAGGGAGCCCTTCATGGAAAGCGGCATAGTTTGCCAGAGCTTCCATGGCGCAAAAGATGACAGCAAGCACAAAACGCAAACGCACAGGGTATACACAATCACACAAATCACGCAAGCACAATAGCGATTTTTGGCGAAACGGAGAAGGTTAAGTAGATGTTCGGCAGTGAGAAGAATCAAAATCACTAATAATCATTCATCGTTGAGATGATAACTTCTTAACTTTGGTGTGCATGCATGAGTAGCTGGAAAGGGCAGGGCGGTTGTTGACATAATTAGGTATCAAAACACGGATATTTACAAACTTATTTTATTAAGCACACAAAAAATAAAAGAAAAGAAAAGAAGAGAAAAGGAAAGAAAAGAGAACGCCAAAAGACGCGGCCAACCACGAAACGTTTCATTGCGGGTTAGATGTTTGTTGATACGGCTGCAGCTTCGAACTGTTGATGACTTTCGGAAGAGGAATTCCGGTCAAAGTAGTCAACCGAAAAGTTGCTAGGCCCACTTGTTCAAAAATCCGGTAGGGGCCAAACCATCGTAACTTGAATTTGCCAGCAGAGCAATTTGATTTTGCATTGTAAAATAGTACAAGTTGTCCCACCGTAAAAACTGGGGTTTTTAGATAGCGATCATGTGTTCGAGCTTGTCTTAACTGTACTTCCTGCATAGTTAGAAAACTTTGCCATCGGTGCTCATCTAGTTTTCTGAGTGTATCTAGCCAAAATGATAAAGAATCTTCTGGTATTAATTTCTGAGTGAGAGCCACACGTAAGCTTCGCATAATAATTTCCATGGGTGCTATGGCTTCCAATCCATAAGCTAGTTTGAAGGGTGTTAGACCTGTTGCTACCTTATAGATAGTTCGGTATGCCCACAGGACTACAGGTTACAGTTGGTCCCATCTTTCTGGTGCTTCCAAAATGAGTTTTCAAAGCATATTCAGCAGGGTCTTGTTTGTACTCTCAGCCAAACCATTTGCACGAGGATAATATGGTGAGCTGAATTTATGTGTGATCTGAAAAGAATGTGTGAGTACTTTCATTAGATTGTTAACGAAATGAGTGCCTTGATCTGTAACAAGCTCTAGAGGCAATCCAAAGCGCGGAAAGATATCTTTCATTATGCAATTTGCCACCGAAACAGCTGTGGCAGATTTTAAAGCCCATGCTTCTGCCCATCTGGTTGCATAGTCTGTACAGGTTAGAATATAACGATTATTGCTGAGTATTGTTGGCGGTGTAATAGGTCCGATAAAGTCTAGACCCCACTTCTGAAAAGGCTCTAATGGCAAGACAGGTTGTAGAGGGAAAAGATGACGTTGCAGGGGCTGTCCAGATCTCTGACAACTATCACATTGTTTGACAAACTGTGATACATCCTTGTATATAGTAGGCCACCAAAGTCCGCTTTGCAGAATTTTTCGGTGCGTTAAATCTGTTGCAAAATGGCCACTGGAAGGAATTGAGTGAGCCAAAGTAATGACTGAGTTAATAACTTCATGTGGTTAAATACAACGAAGTAAAACTCCAGTGTGATCCATATAGTATAATTCCCCAGCAATCAACCGAAATCGGCGGCTGAAAACTGCAATTTTCCTGTGTATTGCAGTAGAAGTCTGAGAAGGGAGGCATCCATCAGTAAGAAAGGTCAATATCTTATCATAGTATGTAGATGGCATAGGTGGGTCTGCAATTTCATCATTAGTCGATTCAAAAACATAAATTGCCGGTGTTGTGTCATCTACACCGACCGGAGCTTCACCAGAATCTAAGCGAGAAAGGAAATCTGCTAAGGCATGTGAACTACCAGGCCGATGGATAACTTCGTAATCAAATTCTTGTAAAAGCAGAACCCATCATGCTAATCGGCCACCTAAGTGCTGTTGCCGAACCAGATAGACAAGTGCAACATGATCTACATGAAAAGTAAATTTGCGGCCAAGTAAATAATGCCTGAACTTCTTGACAGAGTATACTAAACCCAGACATTCCCTTTCAGTTACAGAGTAATTCTTTTCTGCAGGGGCAAGCCTTCGACTTGCATAGTATACTGGTCTGAACCACTTATTCGTTTGTTGCATTAATACGCTTCCAATTGCTATATCTGAGGCATCAACAAATACATGAAAGGGGTGATCCCAGTCGAGGGGCTGTAAGATGGGAACTTGTGTTAATAAACACTTTAAACGATCAAATGCTATCTGACATTCTTGAGTCCACTCAAATTGTCGAGGAGTCTTGGTGATTAATCTGTTCAGTGGTATTGCCAAATGACCAAGCCACCGTAAGTGCCGACCATGCCATCTTACTTGGCCCATGAAGCGCATCACTTTCTTAGGTCTAGTGGGCACAGGTGCTTCCAACACAGCTGTAATTTTATCTGGATCCACTTGTATACCTTGTGCAGATATGATGTGGCCAAGTAGCCTTCCACATGAAACCGCAAACACAGATTTGTTTGGGTTCAAACAGAGTCTATATTCTCTGCATTTTTCAAAGCAAAACCGTAAATGAAACAAGTGTGCTACTATCTTGCCAAATGACGAAAAATCATCAAGATAAACTTGCATAAACAAGGTAAGATAAGGGGGAGAATATTTCCTGCATACACCTTTGAAAAGTACTTGGGGCATTTCTTAATCCAAACCACATTAAAGTACAAGCAAAAACGCCCCAATTGGTGATGAAAGTGATCTTTGGTATATCCTGTTCAGCCATTCTAACTTGATTATACCCACTGTATCCATCTAGGAATGAATACATTTCATGTCCTGCTACTCTATCAAGCATTGTGTCAAGAAAAGGTAGCGGAAATGGATCTGGCACCGTAGCTACGTTCAGTTTTCGGTAATCTACACATATTCGTAGCTGCTTATTCTTTTTAGGCACAATAACAATTGGTGAGATCCATTCAGCATGCTCTACTGGTACAATGAATCCGACTTTGAGTAGCCTATCAAGTTCTGCCTTTACCTGTGATGCATAGTTCGGATTCATCCGGTAGCTTGGTTGTTTGATTGGTTTTGCTTCCGGCTTCAGCATGACCCTGCGTTGATAAATGCGCTGGTCCAAACCCTTCATATCTTTGTAATCCCATGCAAAGACGTCGGAGAACTCTCGGAGTAGCTGGATTAGGTCTGCTTGAAATGTTTCCAGTAAGTTTTCTTTTATCTTGACAGGACGCGGATGGTCTTCATCTCCTTAATTATAAGTGATCAATTGATCCTCTAGAACATAAAATTGTCAGGGCTTCTCTGTATCGTCAGCTGGCTTAAAAAGTTGTTGCAGTTGAGCGTCATCTATAGCAGCAGTATCTTTCTTCTTATCTTCTTCTATTACAGGCATCACCGTACAAATTGCGGGATTCCAATTATCTACAACAGATTGTAGATCAACAGTTCCTAGGGAAATTAAGTCAATGTTGTTCTTCAAAAACTCTTCTTCTTCATCATCTGACAACCCATCTAACATATGAACTGGTTCTGCAAAATATAGTCTAGCATGCAATTCGCAAGGTTGTATAGCATCTAGTCTTACAATATATTTACGATTATTATCTTTGAAAGTGAGTTCCTGTGCAGACCAATCTTGTATGACCTTAGCTTGCTTCAGCCAAGGACGGCCAAAAAGAAGATTATAATCAAGGGTGGATTCCGGCAATTCTAGGACGACAAAGGTCATCTTAAATGTGGTACCCTACAAAGTTATTGGTACATTCCGTACAAGTCCTACTGGATGGACTCTTCACTGATCAGCCATTCTGACAAAGAACTGAACTGGTTCGATTTCACTCCATCCTAACTTCTTACACAGTGCAGTAGTAGCAATGTTGACTCCAAATCCTCCATCAATTAGTACCTGTGTAATTTTATGATTTTTATACCATACCGTAATTAAAGGAACCGAATGATCGACCATAGAATCAGGTTCCGATTGCACTGCCGCTGTTGCTGGAATACAAGAAGGTACAGGACTGAACTGTTGTTGGAATTGTTGTCAAACTCCTGGTACTAGTGCAAGTAATTGGCCAAGAGGAAGAGTAATGGACGCTTTAGATAAAATCTCCCAGGCCTTATGTGATTGAATTGTGCTTTCCACGGATTCTAAAGATGATGCGCCGGCTGAAGAGGATGTATCTACTGAAGATGATGTGCATGCTACTGAATTAGAATCTTGTTTTTGTGTTCCTTCCGTGGTTAGCGGAGCCTGGGTCATCGGAATAGGATCTGGAAACACTGGAGGTTCGACGGTGGTCCATTGACTGGCCTTATCATACATCCTTTGTTGTTCACGTATGCCTGGTTCAAATACTTCTGCCGCTGGTTGCAGTTGCTTACTGGATCGGGTCTGAATTACTGCAACTTGCATTTCTACGGGTGTGATTTGTACCATATTACTCATTGGGTTTTGTCGTTCTTTCTTCCTTTGATCATACTCAGCTGCATCCTTACAAAATCTTCTAATGTGACCAAATTCACCACAAAAATGGCAGCGCGGTGGTGGCAAATTGGGATTTTCCTGTGCTAGTCCGGCCTGCCAGCGATTTGCATTGTAGTTATTATTTCTTTGTCCTCTGTAATTTCGATAGCCTTGTTGCTGGTTGTTTCTCATTTGCGGAGGTACATAATGATTGGCTGGCTGTCCTGGTTCCTGTATAATAGCATTGACAGTTGCAGTTCCCTGCACTTTGGCGTTGTATGCACAGTTTTCGATAGTATGTCCAATCGTGTTGCAGATAGCGCAAAACAACTGATTAAGTGCACAAGTGGCACTAGTGTGCCTTGAATTCTTGCATGTGGTGTAGAACATTTGTCTGGTCGGGTCTTCTACAACATTTTTATTTGCCTTTAACCATTCCAAGTCTTTTGTAAATCCTCCAACCTTGTTTTCCAGCTGCAAAGCCATTGCAATCACTGCATCTAGCGTCATAGCTCCTACACAGCGTATAATCATAATCTGTTTAAGTTGCGGAGTCAATCCATTGATAAACCATTGAGTGATAACGTCATCCGGTAGGTTGGCATGTGCTGGTGGTAATTGCCTCAAATGGGTTCTGAATAGAGTGGCATATTCTTGCACTGTTTGATTTATCTTCTGTCTATTGTTTTGCAGGTAATCGAAAATTTTGGCTGGATTCTTCTTTAGCCTGAATCTTTGCAAAAATGCATCCCTTATTGCTTCATACGTGCCGAAATGATTAATATCATATTCTGTAAGCCATCTGGCTGCTTCATTAACCAATGTAGACTGGAAGACAATAGCCTTATACGCCAGATCGGGTGGATGGTTGAGCACTGCGTAACTTATCTCAAATGTGCGTACATGAGCATCTGGGTCATCTCCTGGAAATCCACTGAATTTAGTGTACGTTACTCCGGTTGGAGTCGGCCTTGGTGGGCATGGTTGTTATTGTTGCTGTTGTTGTTGTTGTTGCCCGTTCATGGCGCTGATGGTTGTATTGTGACTATCTTCTATACCCCGAGGCTGAATATCTGAATCGTCGGACTCTGTATCGTCAGCCTGTGCACTTTTCGGGTCGATAATCTTGTTCAGTATGTTTCGAATCTCGGTTTCGAACAAGCTACCTTCCTTCTTGATGTCAAATGTACGAAAGCTTACTCCCAATAGCGGTGACTGGACTGATGATTCACCAAAAAATGGTAAACCGCTGCTGAAAAACTGCGATCTTTCAGCAACTGGTACAGAAATATCACCGGAATGTGTCGATTTTTCACCAATACAGGGTGCTTTTTCTCCCTTGCTGATTTCTTTGACTAAGACGTTTCTATTCACAAACGTTTGCTTTTTCTCCCTTGCTGATTTCTTTGACTAAGACGTTTCTATTCGTAAACAAGTTTGAATCTTTACTCAATGATGTTAAATTAACTTCATACTGCGTCTTGTTAGATTCTGGAGTTACTATATCTTCGATAGATTGTCACGAAATCGCACCGGAATCCGCCAGAGATTTAGTTCGTTCCACTGGAATATGACCGGAATCCTTACTAACGTTCTTTACTTTCTTGACAACTGGGTTATACCTATCTACGCTTTTACCTCCTCGAGGCGTCCTTAGCAAATTAGGTACCCCAGGCTGGCGGTTCTTTGGATACGTTTCACCGGATCGAGTAACCGACATGTATCATCTTTTGGTACTAATCGCGTACTATTCCTGTCGATTTACAATTTACAGTCACGTTTCCATAACTGATTTGCAACAATCTGATCTGTTGCCACCTTCCCACAGACGGTGTCGTCGAGATTTGCTCTCCTCTCTCACTTGTGAAGGCCTACAAAAAACATATTTGGTGAAGGTAGCCGGAATTCCCCGAGAAGTCCAGGATGCATCAAGGATGTCAAAGGAAGGTCACATACAAAGTTTCAAAGAAATCAAGAAAGTCCATCGTAGCGGTCAAAGCTAGTCAAAGCTGGTCAAAGTTGGGAAATTAGGGCAAAAAATTCATTGTCACCAAATTAGATGAAAATCCATATACTTGTAAAGATTGTCAAAGGCAGTCTATAGCCCAAATTTCAGCAGAAAATGGATTTGGTAGCACATTGATATGCTATGCTCATTTTGTAAAAATGTAATTTTTCTAGTTTGACCCTACAAATTCTTGTATAGAAATTTATGTTAGCCATATGGTTTGGCATGTATAAAGACCATATGTGGCTACATATTTGTATAAAGTTTCAAGGCTATCCGAGCTTCCTAGACACCTTAATGCCACCTTGCAAGCTTCCAAATGTAGTCAAACTTGTACAAGTTAGATTCAGATGGGAGTTTTTTCTGCATATTCCTGAAGGAGATCTTTGGAAACATAGTCCTACAATGTTTCATCTTCATCAAAGACTTTTTGGAGGGTCAAAGAGCACAAAGTCCAGTTTTCAAGGTCACCGCAGTTTTCTAGTATAAGAAAATTAAAGGCTTGAAGGACTGCCACATGGCAGAATATGATTGAACCATGTTGTACGGTCAAGATGAGCTCATATTCAAGGGTGGAGATGCACTAAAGCATAAAGGAAGGAGGATCCACGAATTTTTTCCATAAAAGAAGACCTTTTTTACAATCAAAGATCAATAATGTAGCATTTCTCCAAAAATAGTGGCTTATCTTATCCGAATTGATGTCAGCACTGATCCGACGGTCCAGATCATCCCCAGATCCAATGGTGGAGAATGAGGGCGCCTAAATTTCACTCCTTTACACTAGATTTGATAGAAAGAACAATTCCAAGCCATTGATTTGATTAATCAAATGGTTGTAATCGAAAGTAGTGATCCTAGAGTTGAGAGTTGATTTCTCTAGATCCAAGGGCCCAAATTCATTCAAAAAACTATATAAACCCCCCTCCAAATTCCTAGAGCATCATTGTTAGGCATCCATAGGGCTCATGCTAGCTTACGGTTTCCTTGAGACGATCACCCTCGGTTGAGCGAGTGAGGATCCAAGGTGAGCTAGTATGAGTATAGAACCTAGTTTCAAATTTAAGTTAGAACTCCTATCTAGGATAGGCTCTTGAAACCAGCATCTCTATCTTGACTCACCCTCGGTGGAGCGTGTGAGTGAGTTAGAGCTGATTTTAATGAGTCTTAGACTTCTTTAGTTAGACGTTACGAGCCTAGACAGACATAGGGTCACTGGAGTGGAACTCACCTTCTTACGTGTGACATTCGGTTGAACTGTCATGGTTTGAGGGTCGGAACCACCTTTGATCAGTAGACTGCTTAGCATGACGTACCACGACGATATTTTACATGTAGCTTAATTCAAATCCTTTTAATTCATGTCACTTGTCACTTGTCTCTTTTCTCCTCTCTCAGTCCCTTAAGTATTTTTACATGTCTTCTATTTCTTCTATGTGTGAGAAGGCTCCGCAGTATTGCGTTGAACCAGTGAGGATGTTTCTTTGAGCTTGTGAGTAAACTCTATCATCATAATTCACTTGCATGCATATAATCCATACATACCCATACATATTGATTAGTTTCTGAAAGTGTATAAGAAGCTCCAATATTGGACCATTCTTCCTTCCGAAACTGGTTTATGTGTAAGGGTTCCATCTATTCTCGTCATGCATACATATCATCCAAAGAAGACTATGCATATGGATTGGAATTAGGAAGTGTTTAAGAAGCTCCTTCAATGGACCATTCTTCCTTCCAAATTTCATTCGTATGTATGGTTCTCTTTCATTCTTATCATTCATGTTCATAAATCTAACTTGCACTCCTACATTCCTATTCCCATAATCATTTCAACATCTCTCTCTTCTCCATACTCAACATTAATTTCACTTTCATGTCCTTAAACCTTCCAACATTCATTAGCTTCATACACCCTGTGTGTGCCACGACCGGACCCGATCCACCCGGATTGCGATCACCTCCACATTTGAACCCGACGTGAAACGCTTCGTGGTATTTGCTTCTGATTTTGTTGGGAGGTTGTGATCCATATCCTTTGTTTCATATTTTTCATCCTCATCATATCATCATCATCATTCTTGAGTGTTGCACTGGATTTCTCACAGTATCGTGCACATCTTCGTCGCGAAGTAAACACATTTGTGAGAGATCTAGAACATCGTGCATCACTTGCTTATTCACATAAGATGGAGGAAGGATTCAAATCCCTTATTGTTGAGAAACAAGGCCAAAGAATAGTCTCTTCTATGTTGAGAGAGAAGGGAAAATTCAATGGCATCAACATCACAAGCTACTTAGATTTGTTTGAAGAGCAAGCTATGATTTTTGGTCTTCCTGAAGATCTTTTGATATCATTCTTTGAACGAATTGTTGATAGCTCTATCATAAACCGTGTCACTCAATATGATAGTCTTCCTTGGAGTGATTTTAGAAAGGAGATGCTCAAAGAATTCTATCTTGAAGATTATAGCCAACATAATCGAGATGGATTCTTACGATGGGTCAATTCTCCAAAGCCTAGTAGCTCTATTACTCACTTACAAAATGAGTATATTAGACGCTATGAACAACTTCCTGATGAGGATAAGATAACTTTGGAACCTGATCTTGTGATCAATTTTCTTAAGCTTCTTCATCCTGAAACTCGTAGGGAAGTTGAACGGCGATTAGAAGAACCAGATAAGCGCTATGGTCTTACTGACAATTGGCAAAAAGTGCGTAAAGTAGTAGAGGCTGTAGCCCATAGACATCAAAGGCAATCCATGCTTTATGAGCAAACTAATCTTCCTCAAGCTAGCCTTCCACAAACTAAGGAGCAAGTTAGAGAACAATCCCATGCTATGCTTTTTGACTCTACTCCTATTCCACAAATGATGGAGCCTACTCAAGGTTTTAAAGTAGAGCCAAATAAAAGTGTAGTTGAACAATCTCAAGTGGATATTCTCACTAAGCAAATGGAAAGTCTTATTGCTACACAATCCAATTTGGCCAAGACTATAGATGCTTTACAATCTAATTACACCAAAACTTTCCAAAATCAAATGAACCCAATGACTTTTCAAGAGCCTAATCAACATGTTATAGCTACCAATCAAAATCCACAAGTAGCTCCTACTCAAGCATATCAAGTTCCTCCAGTGCATAATCCTTCAATGCAAAATCCTCATCCTCATGTGCAAAATCCTCAAATGTATCAAAACCTGTATCTTCAAGCTTCTCAAATAGCTTTTCAAAATCCTCAAAATCAAAATTTTCAAAATCATCAACCATATAATATGGAAGCTCCTCTTGCACCTCAAGTACCACATGTTGCTCCCCAAGCTCCTCAAATACATCAATTGCATTTTCAAAATCCTAATTATCCTGTTCAAGCAATACCTTATCAACAAAATCCTCAACTTCAAAATTTCCCACCACAAGTTAATCAAAATCCTCAAAATCAAAATGGTTTTGTGCGTGGCCCTCGTAGGTGTCCTTGGTGTGATTCGTTAGAGCACTTTTTGAGAGATTGTGAATTATTGAAGGCTGCTAAGGAGCAACGACTAGTAATAGACATAGACAAGAAAATCTGTGACTATCGATCTAGGCTACCTTTGCAAGGAAATTATGGTAAGGGAGGAATGAAAAAACATTATGAAAATATAACCATAATGGACGTAGGAACTAGAGGAGTGAAACTAGAAGCTCTTGATGAACAACAAGTAGAATCAAGTAAACCCACAAAGGAAGGTGATTTTTCCATAGAGGCTTTAGTAAGAGCACGGGATGAGATTAGGAGAATAACGGCTTGGGAGTCACCAATAGAAGATCAATCTCTTATTTCTCACATATCCAATGTAGAAGAAAAACGAAAAAGAGATGAAGCTGAGCCTAGTGAAAGAAGAGTAACACGAAAACAAACCTCAGAGGGAATAGAAACAATCATAGAGCAGGGAGAAACATCACAATCCAAAGATAAAAAACAAGAAGCACAACCCAATGAACAAAAACAAGAGGAGAAACAAAAAGGGAAGAAGACAAAGCAAAGAAAAACAGAACCAAAGCCTTTGGATAAACAAGATCAATCAAAACAAACTGAAGACCAAACACGAGAACATGAACAAAAACAAGACCCTGAGCAAAAACAAAAGAAACCAAAGAGAAAACCTAAAGCCATCTTGATTTCAGAAATTGAGAGAAAAATAGATCCTATGGAGATTTTAGATGACATTTTGCTTAAGAGTCAAGTGACTATGTCTTTAGAACAAGTTTTCTCTATTGCAAAGCCTGTTTTTAAAGATAACTTTATCGGCCTAATTAAAAGGAAGAGGTTTCCACTTAATCTAGATACTGAGATGCAAGATTCTCTAGATCAAGATCAAGCTATGAATGAAGCCTTAAACTTTGATGAATCTGATGAAGAGGACTTTGATGATGATGAAGTAAATGTTAATAAAAATTTCTTAGGACCTATTCAACCTGACCATGAAAATCATGAAAACAATCCTGAAAGTCACTTTAAAAGAACATTTTGGTCTAGAGGTACATCAGAGATGCATGTTAAAATAGGAAATGATAAGAACACTATCACTGTAAATGCATTAGTAGATTCCGGCTCTGAAATCAATGTGATTTCAAGAGAAGTCTATGATAAGTTTCGATGGCCCATAGATAAAGATTGTGGATGGCGTATGAGAACTGCAGATAATGGTGTAGGTACCCTGTATGGAGCTTGTGCTAGTGTGCCCATATCCATAGGAGGAATCACAGAAGAGTTTCACTTTTTTATTCAAGATAATTGCTCCTATGAAGTTCTCTTAGGTCAACCCTTTATTTGTGAGAGTCGTATGGAAACTAAAGCCATGGATGATGGGTCTACCTATGCTAGATTTAAGTCTAAGGATGGAATGCAATCACTTCAAGTCATGACAGTAGGAGTGAATCATCCTAGGAATCGATTGTCAATTAGAAAGAAACCTATTGTTACTCAGGGTCATGAGCATGCTTGTAGTGATTGTGCACCTCGATTCATGTTTGGAGCTACATATGATCAAAATTTCGGATCGAATCCATTGTTGAGCGGGACAACAGTGGATATTGGTTTGACATCTCGCAGCCAACCAACCTGTTCAATAGTTTGTCACTTTGTTTTCCACACTCTAGATTAGATTTTCTTCATAAGAGTCAATTGTCCAAGTCTTTTATCCAAAAAAGCCAAAAAATTTATAAAAACAACAAAATCATGGAACATGATGAGAACATTGAGCATGTGATTGAGACATCTCATTGTTTCTCTACTCTTGAGGAGTTAGAGTTATGTCTTCAACAAAATTCTAATTCCCATATTATTCTTATTTCTTCCCTTGATGAGTATGCTCTAATCCAAGAGTATGCTCTCAATGTTGACAAGTGCTCAAAATTTAACCAAACACATGATGCCTTAGTTGAAACAAAGTACAAAACTGTAGACAAAAAAATCAAACCCATAGCTCAACCATTACCTCAAGGAAGTAATGAAAAAATTATTGATGTGAAAAATGATCCAATTCTTCGGGATAAGAAAAACATAGGACATAAATTCACGGATGAGACAATCAAACATGTGAAAATTGGTAGAGATGATGACTTTCTTTTGCCAGCAGAGAGAGATAAATTTGAGAGAGTTATACGTAGCCATGGAAAAGCCTTTACTATGTATCCTCATGAGATTGGTTGTGTAGATCCTAAGCTAGTTGCACCCATGATAATCTTTACTATTCCACATATTCCATGGAATCTTGGTCCTATACCTGTTCCAAAGGCTCACTTACCTGAGCTAATGAAACTACTTAAGGAGAAGATAAACATGAGAATTTTAGAGCCATCTTTTGCACCTTACTCAAACAGATGGTTCACTGTGCCTAAAAAGAATGGGAAACTACGTTTTATTCAAGATCTCCAACCCATCAATAAAGTCACCATAAGGAATGTAGGAACAGGACCCATTGTAGATGAGTTTGCTGAATCATTTTCAGGACATTCTATCTATTCAATGGGTGATTTATATTCTGGATATGACCAATTCCAGTTAGCAATTGACAGTCGTGACATAACCACAATGAAAACTCCTTTAGGCTTAGTGCGAATGTGTACTTTACCTCAAGGAGCGACTAATTCTGTGGCTCATATGATGAGTGCTATGAATATGGTCTTACATGACTTTATCCCTCATATAACTATGCCATTCATTGATGATATTCCAATTAAAGGGAGTGAGGAACGTGTAAAGGACATTACTTTAGATTCATCGGGATGTCGTAAATTTGTTCTTGACCATATCTCTGATTGTGAAAGAATATTTCAACGATTTGAAGAGGTAGGTCTCACATTTTCCATAGAGAAATCTGTTTTTGGTGTCAATGAGGTACTTATTGTTGGACATTTATGTGGCCATTATGGTCGAAAGCCATACCCACAAAAAGTTGATGCCATTAGCAAGATTTCTGAAACATGTAACAACGTGAGTGAGGTACGTAGATTTCTTGGTGCTTGCATCTTTTATGTTATTTGGATCCCTCACTTTGCTCATGTTGCTGATTGTCTTTATGACTTGTTGAGGAAGAAACGAAAATTTATTTGGACTGACAAACACACTCAAGCTATGCGTAAATTGAAGAAATTATTGCTTAAAGCTCCCATCCTTAAGCGTGTAGACTATTCTGCTAACAAACCTATTATATTGACTGTTGATACTAGTCCTATTGGTATAGGTTGGGTCATAAGTCAAGATGATAGTGAAGGGAATAGATATGCAATTAGGTTTGGTGCCAAAATTCTACATGAAACACAACGAAAATATCCACAGATCAAACGAGAGCTATGGGGTATGGTAACAGCTTTGAAAACAGACAAAGAATATTTCATTGGTGCAAATGTCAAAGTTGAGACTGATTGTTTGCCTCTCATTGGAATGATAGCCAATTGTTCATCTCCTGATATAGCCATGCTTAGATGGATCTCATATATTAAGTTCATAAATCCTGAGTTAGTTCATATTTCAGGTAAGTCAAACTCAGTTGCTGATATGTTATCGAGAGCTAGATTTGATGATGATCTTGAAAGTGATCTAATAAAGAATGTGAATTTAGTTGACTATGTTCCATATATATATGAGTATGAGAAATTTCATGAGTCTGAGTACGAAGATGAATGGAGAGACATAGGAAAGTATCTTAGTACACTACAACCATTACCTAACTGGACTACGAATAGATTCCGTAACATTAGGAAACGAGCTTATAACTTTTTCCTATGTAATGGTTATCTTTGGAGACATGCTAAGGGTAAGGTTAAGAATCCACAACGAGTCCTAGGAAAAAGAGGTCTTCAATTGCAAGTAATGAAGGAAATGCATGAGACATTATGGGCCGGTCATAAAGGATTTTTTGGAACATATGAAAAAATTAGAAGTACCTATTATTGGCCTAGGATGTATGTTGACATTAGTAGCTATGTTTCTACATGTTCTACTTGTCAACTTCATTCATCAGTCAAACATAGAGATCCGTTGCATCCTACTTATCCACCTTGTATTCACTACAAGTGGGTAGTAGATCTTGTAACTATGCCTAAAGGTATCGACAAAATGCGTACTTGCAAGAGAAGACTTAACTAATCATGTAGAGGGACCTGCACTACGATCTAAGACCACTTACAATGTTTGCAAATTCTTGCTTGAAGATGTCATAAGTCGCTTTGGGTACATAGAGAAAGTAGTTGCCGATCGTGGAGAGTTAAATGCGAGAGAAGCTAAAGAGTTCTTTGAGCATCACGGTATTCGTTTGTCTCTCACTACTGCATATAACCCAGAGGCCAATGGTAAAATAGAGAGAGGGCATCCACCTATTGTGAAAGCCATATCTAAAGCATGTAACGGTGACATCAAACAATGGCCTAAATTCTTACCTTTTGCACTTTGGGCAGATAGAATGACATGCACACGTACTACTGGATATATGCCTGCTGAACTCATGTACTGTCAAAAACCATTGTTTCCAATTCAGTCTAATATTTCTGCATGGTCAAATTTGCCTTGGTCTGAAAACATGTCTACTGATGATTTTTTGAGTTTGCGTATTAAACAGTTAGAACAAGGTAAATTAAGACTTGATGATGCTGTTGAAAAATTAAGAGAATCTAGAATGAAGAACAAGTATTATTTTGATAAAACTCATCGATTGTGTCCTAAGCCAATTGAAGTAGGAGATTGGGTGCTCATTTATGATAGTACATTCGACTCTCAATATGATGCACGCAAAAAGCTCACTCAACGGTGGTTTGGGCCATACATAGTATCAAAAGTCAACAACAATGGTACGTATGCTCTTTGTGAATTAAATGGTGTTGCACTAAAAACTTTGATTGCAGGTAAAAGGATAAAGTTATTCAAGAAGCGTGATAATGACGAGTACATTTTGGATGAGGACATTGAAGAAGATGACAACAATGAGGCCGATTCATAAACAGGAGTATCCATGTTATAAAAAAAAAAAAAAAAAATATCATTAATTTTCAAGTTCATGTTGCTTTGTTTTTTTCCAAGTTCATTCTATTTTTTTTCCATGCTTGTTTCATGCATGTTTTTTTTTCAGTCTTTGCATTGCATTGCATATCCACATCACTTGAGTCAAAAAAGGGCAAATGATAATTTCTCTACTTGTGTAAAATTGTATCTTAAGTAGTAACTTATCTACTAAGAAATTGGTTATAATGTAGGATTGTGGAAAGATAGGGCATGTAGATTTGGAGGTTTATTTTGGTGACATGACTTTCATATATAAACATGCATATGTATCCTGTATCGAAAGCATAATTGTTGAAATCCTAGCTCCTGCTATTGCATGTTTCTACATCCTTAGTCCATCTCACAGCACTTGTATCGGAGTTTAAACGACTGTTCTCCGTCATCAAAAATGGTTGTACCTTGTATCGGGGTTTAATTTTTCCCCTTCATAAAAAAAAAAAAAGTTGCTACATGTTACCAAGAAGTTTACACTTTCTTCCACCCCAAAAAAGTGATCGTAACCATAAAGTTGCCGAATCATCATCATCATCAAAAAAAAAAAAAAGAGCAAGCCAAAGGAGGATAAAGAGGCATAGTAGAATAAATCACGGGCTATATAGGCAGATTTATGCATTAGTGGAGTTTAGTTAGATTTCCTTGCATGTTATTAGAGAAAGAGCATATTCATATTTATGTGGGAAAGGAGTTGATCTAAAATAAGCTAAAGATGAAAGATGTCTCTTGACAATCCTAAATCTTTGTTTATAATCATATTTACGGTAGATTGCTTTATGAAAAAGGTACAAAATTTTCTTCAAGATGAGAGGAACTGATGCTTAAAACGACTCATACATCCACTTCCACTTCATATTGATGCTTGTTTTTTTTCTTTCTTGTTGCCAATGTTGCTTGTTCACTTGCATATATGTTGCCTATTTGTTCATGCATATTCATGTTGCCTGTTTCAATTCTTTCTTTCATGCAAATTTTGCTTCATGTCACGTTACCTATTGATTCATGCATATAATCAATTTTCCTTCCATCTTTCTTATGTTGCCTATAAAAGAATTTGATGCCTGGAACATTTTGTTTTTCACAGATGCTAGAGTGGCGCTTCCGGAGGAATCGCAGGTTTAGTGGGGGCGAATGTCGTCGAGATTTGCTCTCCTCTCTCACTTGTGAAGGCCTACAAAAAACATATTTGGTGAAGGTAGCCGGAATTCCCCGAGAAGTCCAGGATGCATCAAGGATGTCAAAGGAAGGTCACATACAAAGTTTCAAAGAAATCAAGAAAGTCCATCGTAGCGGTCAAAGCTAGTCAAAGCTGGTCAAAGTTGGGAAATTAGGGCAAAAAATTCATTGTCACCAAATTAGATGAAAATCCATATACTTGTAAAGATTGTCAAAGGCAGTCTATAGCCCAAATTTCAGCAGAAAATGGATTTGGTAGCACATTGATATGCTATGTTCATTTTGTAAAAATGTAATTTTTCTAGTTTGACCCTACAAATTCTTGTATAGAAATTTATGTTAGCCATATGGTTTGGCATGTATAAAGATCATATGTGGCTACATATTTGTATAAAGTTTCAAGGCTATCCGAGCTTCCTAGACACCTTAATGCCACCTTGCAAGCTTCCAAATGTAGTCAAACTTGTACAAGTTAGATTCAGATGGGAGTTTTTTCTGCATATTCCTGAAGGAGATCTTTGGAAACATAGTCCTACAATGTTTCATCTTCATCAAAGACTTTTTGGAGGGTCAAAGAGCACAAAGTCCAATTTTCAAGGTCACCGCAGTTTTCTAGTATAAGAAAATTAAAGGCTTGAAGGACTGCCACATGGCAGAATATGATTGAACCATGTTGTACGGTCAAGATGAGCTCATATTCAAGGGTGGAGATGCACTAAAGCATAAAGGAAGGAGGATCCACGAATTTTTTCCATAAAAGAAGACCTTTTTTACAATCAAAGATCAATAATGCAGCATTTCTCCAAAAATAGTGGCTTATCTTATCCGAATTGATGTCAGCACTGATCCGACGGTCCAGATCATCCCCAGATCCAATGGTGGAGAATGAGGGCGCCTAAATTTCACTCCTTTACACTAGATTTGATAGAAAGAACAATTCCAAGCCATTGATTTGATTAATCAAATGGTTGTAATCGAAAGTAGTGATCCTAGAGTTGAGAGTTGATTTCTCTAGATCCAAGGGCCCAAATTCATTCAAAAAACTATATAAACCCCCCTCCAAACTCCTAGAGCATCATTGTTAGGCATCCATAGGGCTCATGCTAGCTTACGGTTTCCTTGAGACGATCACCCTCGGTTGAGCGAGTGAGGATCCAAGGTGAGCTAGTATGAGTATAGAACCTAGTTTCAAATTTAAGTTAGAACTCCTATCTAGGATAGGCTCTTGAAACCAGCATCTCTATCTTGACTCACCCTCGGTGGAGCGTGTGAGTGAGTTAGAGCTGATTTTAATGAGTCTTAGACTTCTTTAGTTAGACGTTACGAGCCTAGACAGACATAGGGTCACTGGAGTGGAACTCACCTTCTTACGTGTGACATTCGGTTGAACTGTCATGGTTTGAGGGTCGGAACCACCTTTGATCAGTAGACTGCTTAGCATGACGTACCACGATGATATTTTACATGTAACTTAATTCAAATCCTTTTAATTCATGTCACTTGTCACTTGTCTCTTTTCTCCTCTCTCAGTCTCTTAAGTATTTTTACATGTCTTCTATTTCTTCTATGTGTGAGAAGGCTCCGTAGTATTGCGTTGAACCAGTGAGGATGTTTCTTTGAGCTTGTGAGTAAACTCTATCATCATAATTCACTTGCATGCATATAATCCATACATACCCATACATATTGATTAGTTTCTGAAAGTGTATAAGAAGCTCCAATATTGGACCATTCTTCCTTCCGAAACTGGTTTATGTGTAAGGGTTCCATCTATTCTCGTCATGCATACATATCATCCAAAGAAGACTATGCATATGGATTGGAATTAGGAAGTGTTTAAGAAGCTCCTTCAATGGACCATTCTTCCTTCCAAATTTCATTCGTATGTATGGTTCTCTTCCATTCTTATCATTCATGTTCATAAATCTAACTTGCACTCCTACATTCCTATTCCCATAATCATTTCAACATCTCTCTCTTCTCCATACTCAACATTAATTTCACTTTCATGTCCTTAAACCTTCCAACATTCATTAGCTTCATACACCCTGTGTGTGCCACGACCGGACCCGATCCACCCGGATTGCGATCACCTCCACATTTGAACCCGACGTGAAACGCTTCATGGTATTTGCTTCTGATTTTGTTGGGAGGTTGTGATCCATATCCTTTGTTTCATATTTTTCATCCTCATCATATCATCATCATCATTCTTGAGTGTTGCACTGGATTTCTCACAGTATCGTGCACATCTTCGTCGCGAAGTAAACACATTTGTGAGAGATCTAGAACATCGTGCATCACTTGCTTATTCACATAAGATGGAGGAAGGATTCAAATCCCTTATTGTTGAGAAACAAGGCCAAAGAATAGTCTCTTCTATGTTGAGAGAGAAGGGAAAATTCAATGGCATCAACATCACAAGCTACTTAGATTTGTTTGAAGAGCAAGCTATGATTTTTGGTCTTCCTGAAGATCTTTTGATATCATTCTTTGAACGAATTGTTGATAGCTCTATCATAAACCGTGTCACTCAATATGATAGTCTTCCTTGGAGTGATTTTAGAAAGGAGATGCTCAAAGAATTCTATCTTGAAGATTATAGCCAACATAATCGAGATGGATTCTTACGATGGGTCAATTCTCCAAAGCCTAGTAGCTCTATTACTCACTTACAAAATGAGTATATTAGACGCTATGAACAACTTCCTGATGAGGATAAGATAACTTTGGAACCTGATCTTGTGATCAATTTTCTTAAGCTTCTTCATCCTGAAACTCGTAGGGAAGTTGAACGGCGATTAGAAGAACCAGATAAGCGCTATGGTCTTACTGACAATTGGCAAAAAGTGCGTAAAATAGTAGAGGCTGTAGCCCATAGACATCAAAGGCAATCCATGCTTTATGAGCAAACTAGTCTTCCTCAAGCTAGCCTTCCACAAACTAAGGAGCAAGTTAGAGAACAATCCCATGCTATGCTTTTTGACTCTACTCCTATTCCACAAATGATGGAGCCTACTCAAGGTTTTAAAGTAGAGCCAAATAAAAGTGTAGTTGAACAATCTCAAGTGGATATTCTCACTAAGCAAATGGAAAGTCTTATTGCTACACAATCCAATTTGGCCAAGACTATAGATGCTTTATGTTGAGCCCATAAATGTCATGTTGGTCAAAGTCAACTGCAGTCAAAGTCAACAGGCCAAAGTCAATAGGTCAAAGTCAACAAGGTCAAGGTCAAAGTCAACAGGTGCAAAGTCAAAGTGCGTAAGTGCAGGTGTCAAAGTGCACAGGTAGTGCACAATGAATTGTCCACAAAGTGTAAATTGGAGAAAATAGGTTGCAGGTTGCAGAGGTACTTTCTCTAATTTCCCTAAGGTTCAAAGTGTGTTTTAAAGTGTTTTGGAAGGTTCAGGTGAACCCCCCTTATGTGCAAAAGTGAAGAATTAAAAGGAAATGTGAAGGCATGTGAAGCGAAAAAGTGTACGCACAGGTGAAAGTATGGCCCCCCATTAAAATTTTTGGTTTTAGACTAAAGTCACTACAGGACAAAACAGTGAGTAGTTGGCTGCCACGTGAGAGAGCAATCTTGGGACATCAAAGTGAGCACCAAGATTCACTTGCAGTTAGGAGCGTACGTGATCGACACACGCAAATCAAGGCAAGGGCCATTCTTGGACCAAGGTTAGAGTAAGCAAGAGAGCATAGGCTAAGTGGAGCAAGAGAGGGAAGTGCAAGAGTCACCAGAGTACGTCGCACAGAAGTGGAAGTGCAAGGTGCATAGAGAGTGACCAAGGATTTTGGTGCAGAGAAGTGCTAAGCTATAGTTCCCCTAAGTATCTCAAGGTCCTTTGGCAGTGTACGCTTGCCGACAGCAGGTATTCACTCCTCCCCCTTTGTGGAAGCTTGGTGCAAGGTGTGCACAAGGAGAAGCTTGAAGCAGGTGGAGGTTTGTTGCAGAGGAGGTCGGCAGCAAGAGGACATTGGGATATTGGATATTTTGTAATTGGGCACTCTGCGGGATTGTGCACAGAGGTATTGGTGTATCTTGTATTTCAAACATTGTACTTTTCTTACTGTAATCAATCAAACGGCAGAGACTTCCAAGGTGTATTTTCTCTTTTGGTCCTTCCATTTTCTCCTACAAACCCTCAAACTCCTTCTTGTCAAAGAATCCCCCAACAAATTTGGCACGCACGGTGGGACTTCCAAGGAGCTTTGAGCATAGGAGGCTATATATTGCCATTGGAGGACAATATTCCAGTGTCGACAACATTACTCCAGTGGGCCAAAAGGTGCATACTTTTATCAAGTGTCTCATTTTAAGTGGACTATGCATAGCTCATGACCGCGACCCGGTCACAAACCTTGAGAATCAAGTGCAAGCAGACAAGAAGAAAGACGAACAGAAGATCATCGAGTCCACTTTCATCGACTTCATCGGTAGGAAGCATGGCAGGACAGGTGGACCTAGAAATCTTGCTCTCCAGATTAAACATAAAATTTCCCTCCTTCAGGGGTTTAGCCCAGGAGGACCCAGATGAGCACATTCGACGATTTCTTGCATTATGTAAGACTAGGGGGCTAATGGGTAGGGAAGATGCTTTCTTGATACTCTTCCCAGCCACATTGGAAGGACTGGCAGACAAGTGGTTCAGCCAGTTTGCTGAAAACCACTTTACCACTTGGGATTTGATGAAGGATGCTTTTAGAAATCAATTCCAGCAGGGGAACACAGCAGAGATTATCATAGAAGAGCTAGAGAACTTGAGATTGGGTCCAGAAGAAAAGTTCCCAGAATTTGTGACCAGAGCCAAAGCACTAATGGCCAAACTACCAGATCCACCCCATGATTTTTTTGTCAAGAAATGGTTAGCCAAGCCCCTACCAGTAGCCACTCAATGCAAAATAAAGGAATTAGTATTACCTACAGCCTCCATAGAGGAGTTCATCACCACGGCTACAAGACTGGAGCAAATAAGGCACCAATATGGGACAGCTTCTTCACCACCAACATATGGTACAGACATGGAGGATCCAGTGACCCAGCTGAGGAGGGAGTTGGAGGGCTTAAAGAGAAATAAGCCCTACAAAGAGGAGGAGAGTGCTGTGGCTCAATTGAGAAGGGAGATTGAAGCACTCAAGCTCCAAAAGGAAGAGGAAGCCCAGGCAGAGGAATTAGCTCAGCTGTGACAGGAGTTGCAGGAGCTCAAAGGAGGAGGCATCAAGAGTGGTCTTTGGTGTTCCATGTGCAGCAAACAAGGGCATATAGTAAGTGAGTGCCCTCTGTTAAGTGTAACTTGCCAATTATGCAGGAAGGTTGGCCATGAGGCCCATGAATGCCAATCAAGAGGAATGCCTGCAACGACATACTGGACCCAAGGAGGACCCCCAACAACCACAAATGTGATGGCTGCACAAAATCAAGGTAACAACTATAACCCTAGACAGAGAAATAATTTTGGAAATGGGCCTAGGAGGCCAATAATCTGTTTTAGGTGCGGAGAATGTGGGCACTACCAAAGTAGGTGCACCCTACCAGAGAATGCACCTCCTTGCAGGAACTGCCCTGAGGCCAGAGACCATTATACATATGGTTGTCCTAAGAATCAAGCCTCTTCATCAGGGCCCCATATCCAAATGATTTCTGTGAAGGAAGAAGAAATGGCAAATCAAGTTAAGGTGCCATCACCATCTACCAGGGTGGTGCAGTTAGAGGAAATTGACTCTTTTATTGTGCAGACAAGAAGCAAGGGGATGGCTCCAGTGGACATGGATCAAGAATCATTGCTTAATGGATTAAACAGAGACAAAGGTGTGTCCGAAGACCTAGCCACCACAAGTGCAGACACAAGGCAAAAGGAAAATTGCACAGGTACCAGTGATGCCATTGGACATGCATTCAGCAGGGCTCATGAGGAGTTGGATAAGTCAAATGGAGCCCAAGCTCTTAAGGAATCAGAAGCCTCCAGACTGCTCAAGTCCATGAAAAAGGAGGTTAGTATTTTTGATTTAATAAGGATTGATGGGAAGTTCAGGTCAGAACTCTTGCAGATAATTGATGAAATGTCCACAACAAGCTTAGTGGCAAAAGCTGCTGTTATGCATAAAGATAAATATGCAGGGGAAGCACCCCTCACAGATTACAAGAGCCCTCGGCTAACCATTTCTATTAAAGGTCATGAGTTTCAAGGAGTTATTGTGGATGGTGGTTCTGGCATTAACTTGATGCCTGAATATACCATGAAAAAGATTGGACTATACCCTTCACAACCTGCCAACTTCACTGTAACAATGGCAGACCAAAGCATAGTAAGGCCTATGGGAGTGGTTCCTGGAGTCCCAGTCAGGATACAAGGTACTATCTTTAACTTGGACTTTGTTGTTTTAAGGCTGCCACAGGTAGAAGGAAGCTTCCCACTGTTAATTGGGAGACCTTGGTTAAGGCATGCCAATGTGCTGCATGATTGGGGCAAGGACACAATGTGGGTAA
Organism: Ceratopteris richardii; assembly: GCA_020310875.1. NCBI lineage: Eukaryota > Viridiplantae > Streptophyta > Polypodiopsida > Polypodiales > Pteridaceae > Ceratopteris > Ceratopteris richardii. Next base: position 57,895,324 of record CM035429.1, read on the forward strand.
AGCAAGAGGGAAAAGAGTTGCAGCAGATAATTTTAGAAGAAGGCCCAGATAATCAGAAAAATACTAGCATGATGCAGACAATCGGTATTTGTATGGAAGAAGAAGTGGTGGACAACCCAGAAGCAGACCTATTTGAAAGAGCAGATTTATATGAAGATGAAAACATGTTGGCTTGGCTCCATGCAGAAGACCCATCCTCCTGCTATGGAATTTTTCCAAACTCATGTATAGAAAAAGCATATGAAGAAAAAGAGGAAATCACTCAGGTTGAAACAGTAGCAGTCAAAGGCCATAGCAAAGCGAAGAAAAGCAAAGTCCTTACATGCAGCAGTGATAAAGCTACTCAAATTCATATATCAATGGCCACTTTTTATGGATTCTGGTATGGCTATCATCTGTTATTTCAATTCTTATGGTAGCAAGTGCAGGGCTTTACAAGAATGTGGAAGTTGCTACTGCCAGTATTTGGGAACATAGGGTTCCTCTGGATGAAGAAGCTAGAGTAGTAAAATTAAAATTTTGCAAATCATATCATAAAGTTGCTGGAGGAGATAACATTCTAATGAAGGATTTAGGGTACTCCTCTCAGATGGCCAGGGTGCCCCAGGAGAAGACTAAAGCAATGAAGTGCAGTACAAATGCAGATTATGGAGGAGTCTCTCTCAGTCAACAATACAAGGCTCAAGGCCTACTATCAAGCCAACTGAAGTTTTATGGATCACCTGGACCCTGAAAAAATTGTCCAGGTTGTACATAGTCTTCTCTCGTCATTTTTACTTAAGTTTTAGTAGTTTTCTTATCCATTTCATGCTTGTTTCTTGAGGTTTTAGCAAATTTAGCAGTCATTTCATCCACTTTGCAAAGGCACAAATTTTGGAATTTTTTAGAAATTTTTTCAGATTTTTTCAGGCATTTTTTTGGACTTTTTCTAGTATTGTCGCCTTTTTCATGTGACTTTTTATTGCCCAATTTGAGGAATAAATGGAGGGTCTCTGTGGTTTGATGAAGGATTTTAGGCTCAACATGAAGAAAATTTCATCAGAATTTTTCAAAATTTTTTTAGAATTTTTTGGCCACTTTTTGGCATTTTTTTCAGATTTTTCCTTGATTTTCTCTAAATTGGGCTATTTAAAAATTTAAATTAAATAAAAAAAAAAAAAAAAAAAGCCCCCTAGGGAATTTGCGGGGTCCCACAAAAAAGAAAAAAAAAAAAAAAAATCCCCCCAGCCCCCCCCCCCCTCCCCCCCCCCCCCCCCCTCCCCCCCCCCCTCCCCCCCCCCCTCCCCCCCCCCCCTCCCCCCCCTCCCCCCCTCCCCCCCTCCCCCCCCCCCTCCCCCCCCCCCCCTCCCCCCCCTTTCCCCCCCCCCCCCTCCCCCCCCCCCCGCCCGCCCGCCCGCCCGCCCCCCCGCCCGCCCAACCCCCCCCCGCCCGCCCGCCCGCCCCCCCGCCCGCCCGCCCCCCCGCCCGCCCGCCTGCCCGCCCCCCCGCCCCCCCCCCCCCCCCCCCGCCCCCCCCCCCCCCCCCCCCCGCCCCCCCCCCCCGTTCTGACAGCCCCCCCTCCCTCCCCCCCTCCCCCCCCCCCCCCCCCCCCCCCCCCCCCTCCCTCCCCCCCCCCCCCTCCCTCCCCCCCCCCCCCCTCCCCCCCCCCCCCCCCCCCTCTTCCCCCCCCCCCCCCCCCCTTTTTTTTATTTTATTTTGTTTTAATTTTTATTTTTTATTTTATTCTTTTTTCTTTCGAATATTATTATTATTTTTTTTTTTTCATTTTTATTATTTTTTATTTTTTATTTATTTTATTTTCTTTTTTATTAATTCTGTCTGAGCGTTGAGAAAAAAAAAAAAAAACAAGCGATCAATTTTTTTATTTTATTTTCTTTTACTTTATTTTTTTATTTTCATGGCTCAACGCTTTTGGCTCTGGATTGTGCCTCGGTTGGCCGTTTTTTAGAAAAATGGAGTCATTTTCATGTTTTTTGGCCCCTATGAACTCAGTTTTTGACTTTCTTTTTACAAATTCCCACTTTTTGTATGACTTTTGGTTTGAAACCACATGTTTTGAACACCTTTCTCACATGTTTTTATTTCACAACATTGTCCAAATGGTCTATTCTCACCTTGTCTTACCTTATGTTTAATAATCTCCCATATGTACCCTCTGTAGCCCTCCGGTTTGTTCACATTAGCCTCCTCCCGACCCCTGATTCCTACTCCCCATCCCTCCCTTTACCAATATACCCAGCCACATCCTTTCCCCTCCCTACCCCATCCATATTCACACCCTCAGCCCTCCCTTCCCCCCTTCCTTTCTCCCCTTCCATTGCCCCCCCTTTTTTTTGCTTTTCCATTCCAAAATCCCACTTTTGGTTCTTCTCTGGGGCTTGTTCTCTCCTGTTTTGGTGGAATTGGTTGCTGCTCAGATGTCCTATTCAAGTTTTTGCGGCTATATCTTCATCGTGATCAAAGTTTAGCTATCGCTCTCCGGGACGGAGAGCACATTAGGTGGTGGGCAACTGTTGAGCCCATAAATGTCATGTTGGTCAAAGTCAACTGCAGTCAAAGTCAACAGGTCAAAGTCAACAGGTCAAAGTCAACAAGGTCAAGGTCAAAGTCAACAGGTGCAAAGTCAAAGTGCATAAGTGCAGGTGTCAAAGTGCACAGGTAGTGCACAATGAATTGTCCACAAAGGGTAAATTGGAGAAAATAGGTTGCAGGTTGCAGAGGTACTTTCTCTAATTTCCCTAAGGTTCAAAGTGTGTTTTAAAGTGTTTTGGAAGGTTCAGGTGAACCCCCCTTATGTGCAAAAGTGAAGAATTAAAAGGAAATGTGAAGGCATGTGAAGCGGAAAAGTGTACGCACAGGTGAAAGTATGGCCCCCCATTAAAATTTTTGGTTTTAGACTAAAGTCACTACAGGACAAAACAGTGAGTAGTTGGCTGCCACGTGAGAGAGCAATCTTGGGACATCAAAGTGAGCACCAAGATTCACTTGCAGTTAGGAGCGTACGTGATCGACACACGCAAATCAAGGCAAGGGCCATTCTTGGACCAAGGTTAGAGTAAGCAAGAGAGCATAGGCTAAGTGGAGCAAGAGAGGGAAGTGCAAGAGTCACCAGAGTACGTCGCACAGAAGTGGAAGTGCAAGGTGCATAGAGAGTGACCAAGGATTTTGGTGCAGAGAAGTGCTAAGCTATAGTTCCCCTAAGTATCTCAAGGTCCTTTGGCAGTGTACGCTTGCCGACAGCAGGTATTCACTCCTCCCCCTTTGTGGAAGCTTGATGCAAGGTGTGCACAAGGAGAAGCTTGAAGCAGGTGGAGGTTTGTTGCAGAGGAGGTCGGCAGCAAGAGGACATTGGGATATTGGATATTTTGTAATTGGGCACTCTGCGGGATTGTGCACAGAGGTATTGGTGTATCTTGTATTTCAAACATTGTACTTTTCTTACTGTAATCAATCAAACGGCAGAGACTTCCAAGGTGTATTTTCTCTTTTGGTCCTTCCATTTTCTCCTACAAACTCTCAAACTCCTTCTTGTCAAAGAATCCCCCAACACTTTACAATCTAATTACACCAAAACTTTCCAAAATCAAATGAACCCAATGACTTTTCAAGAGCCTAATCAACATGTTATAGCTACCAATCAAAATCCACAAGTAGCTCCTACTCAAGCATATCAAGTTCCTCCAGTGCATAATCCTTCAATGCAAAATCCTCATCCTCATGTGCAAAATCCTCAAATGTATCAAAACCTGTATCCTCAAGCTTCTCAAATAGCTTTTCAAAATCCTCAAAATCAAAATTTTCAAAATCATCAACCGTATAATATGGAAGCTCCTCTTGCACCTCAAGTACCACATGTTGCTCCCCAAGCTCCTCAAATACATCAATTGCATTTTCAAAATCCTAATTATCCTGTTCAAGCAATACCTTATCAACAAAATCCTCAACTTCAAAATTTCCCACCACAAGTTAATCAAAATCCTCAAAATCAAAATGGTTTTGTGCGTGGCCCTCGTAGGTGTCCTTGGTGTGATTCGTTAGAGCACTTTTTGAGAGATTGTGAATTATTGAAGGCTGCTAAGGAGCAACGACTAGTAATAGACATAGACAAGAAAATCTGTGACTATCGATCTAGGCTACCTTTGCAAGGAAATTATGGTAAGGGAGGAGTGAAAAAACATTATGAAAATATAACCATAATGGACGTAGGAACTAGAGGAGTGAAACTAGAAGCTCTTGATGAACAACAAGTAGAATCAAGTAAACCCACAAAGGAAGGTGATTTTTCCATAGAGGCTTTAGTAAGAGCACGGGATGAGATTAGGAGAATAACGGCTTGGGAGTCACCAATAGAAGATCAATCTCTTATTTCTCACATATCCAATGTAGAAGAAAAACGAAAAAGAGATGAAGCTGAGCCTAGTGAAAGAAGAGTAACACGAAAACAAACCTCAGAGGGAATAGAAACAATCATAGAGCAGGGAGAAACATCACAATCCAAAGATAAAAAACAAGAAGCACAACCCAATGAACAAAAACAAGAGGAGAAACAAAAAGGGAAGAAGACAAAGCAAAGAAAAACAGAACCAAAGCCTTTGGATAAACAAGATCAATCAAAACAAACTGAAGACCAAACACGAGAACATGAACAAAAACAAGACCCTGAGCAAAAACAAAAGAAACCAAAGAGAAAACCTAAAGCCATCTTGATTTCAGAAATTGAGAGAAAAATAGATCCTATGGAGATTTTAGATGACATTTTGCTTAAGAGTCAAGTGACTATGTCTTTAGAACAAGTTTTCTCTATTGCAAAGCCTGTTTTTAAAGATAACTTTATCGGCCTAATTAAAAGGAAGAGGTTTCCACTTAATCTAGATACTGAGATGCAAGATTCTCTAGATCAAGATCAAGCTATGAATGAAGCCTTAAACTTTGATGAATCTGATGAAGAGGACTTTGATGATGATGAAGTAAATGTTAATAAAAATTTCTTAGGACCTATTCAACCTGACCATGAAAATCATGAAAACAATCCTGAAAGTCACTTTAAAAGAACATTTTGGTCTAGAGGTACATCAGAGATGCATGTTAAAATAGGAAATGATAAGAACACTATCACTGTAAATGCATTAGTAGATTCCGGCTCTGAAATCAATGTGATTTCAAGAGAAGTCTATGATAAGTTTCGATGGCCCATAGATAAAGATTGTGGATGGCGTATGAGAACTGCAGATAATGGTGTAGGTACCCTGTATGGAGCTTGTGCTAGTGTGCCCATATCCATAGGAGGAATCACAGAAGAGTTTCACTTTTTTATTCAAGATAATTGCTCCTATGAAGTTCTCTTAGGTCAACCCTTTATTTGTGAGAGTCGTATGGAAACTAAAGCCATGGATGATGGGTCTACCTATGCTAGATTTAAGTCTAAGGATGGAATGCAATCACTTCAAGTCATGACAGTAGGAGTGAATCATCCTAGGAATCGATTGTCAATTAGAAAGAAACCTATTGTTACTCAGGGTCATGAGCATGCTTGTAGTGATTGTGCACCTCGATTCATGTTTGGAGCTACATATGATCAAAATTTCGGATAGAATCCATTGTTGAGCGGGACAACAGTGGATATTGGTTTGACATCTCGCAGCCAACCAACCTGTTCAATAGTTTGTCACTTTGTTTTCCACACTCTAGACTAGATTTTCTTCATAAGAGTCAATTGTCCAAGTCTTTTATCCAAAAAAGCCAAAAAATTTATAAAAACAACAAAATCATGGAACATGATGAGAACATTGAGCATGTGATTGAGACATCTCATTGTTTCTCTACTCTTGAGGAGTTAGAGTTATGTCTTCAACAAAATTCTAATTCCCATATTATTCTTATTTCTTCCCTTGATGAGTATGCTCTAATCCAAGAGTATGCTCTCAATGTTGACAAGTGCTCAAAATTTAACCAAACACATGATGCCTTAGTTGAAACAAAGTACAAAATTGTAGACAAAAAAATCAAACCCATAGCTCAACCATTACCTCAAGGAAGTAATGAAAAAATTATTGATGTGAAAAATGATCCAATTCTTCGGGATAAGAAAAACATAGGACATAAATTCACGGATGAGACAATCAAACATGTGAAAATTGGTAGAGATGATGACTTTCTTTTGCCAGCAGAGAGAGATAAATTTGAGAGAGTTATACGTAGCCATGGAAAAGCCTTTACTATGTATCCTCATGAGATTGGTTGTGTAGATCCTAAGCTAGTTGCACCCATGATAATCTTTACTATTCCACATATTCCATGGAATCTTGGTCCTATACCTGTTCCAAAGGCTCACTTACCTGAGCTAATGAAACTACTTAAGGAGAAGATAAACATGAGAATTTTAGAGCCATCTTTTGCACCTTACTCAAACAGATGGTTCACTGTGCCTAAAAAGAATGGGAAACTACGTTTTATTCAAGATCTCCAACCCGTCAATAAAGTCACCATAAGGAATGTAGGAACAGGACCCATTGTAGATGAGTTTGCTGAATCATTTTCAGGACATTCTATCTTTTCAATGGGTGATTTATATTCTGGATATGACCAATTCCAGTTAGCAATTGACAGTCGTGACATAACCACAATGAAAACTCCTTTAGGCTTAGTGCGAATGTGTACTTTACCTCAAGGAGCGACTAATTCTGTGGCTCATATGATGAGTGCTATGAATATGGTCTTACATGACTTTATCCCTCATATAACTATGCCATTCATTGATGATATTCCAATTAAAGGGAGTGAGGAACGTGTAAAGGACATTACTTTAGATTCATCGGGATGTCGTAAATTTGTTCTTGACCATATCTCTGATTGTGAAAGAATATTTCAACGATTTGAAGAGGTAGGTCTCACATTTTCCATAGAGAAATCTGTTTTTGGTGTCAATGAGGTACTTATTGTTGGACATTTATGTGGCCATTATGGTCGAAAGCCATACCCACAAAAAGTTGATGCCATTAGCAAGATTTCTGAAACATGTAACAACGTGAGTGAGGTACGTAGATTTCTTGGTGCTTGCATCTTTTATGTTATTTGGATCCCTCACTTTGCTCATGTTGCTGATTGTCTTTATGACTTGTTGAGGAAGAAACGAAAATTTATTTGGACTGACAAACACACTCAAGCTATGCGTAAATTGAAGAAATTATTGCTTAAAGCTCCCATCCTTAAGCGTGTAGACTATTCTGCTAACAAACCTATTATATTGACTGTTGATACTAGTCCTATTGGTATAGGTTGGGTCATAAGTCAAGATGATAGTGAAGGGAATAGATATGCAATTAGGTTTGGTGCCAAAATTCTACATGAAACACAACGAAAATATCCACAGATCAAACGAGAGCTATGGGGTATGGTAACAGCTTTGAAAACAGACAAAGAATATTTCATTGGTGCAAATGTCAAAGTTGAGACTGATTGTTTGCCTCTCATTGGAATGATAGCCAATTGTTCATCTCCTGATATAGCCATGCTTAGATGGATCTCATATATTAAGTTCATAAATCCTGAGTTAGTTCATATTTCAGGTAAGTCAAACTCAGTTGCTGATATGTTATCGAGAGCTAGATTTGATGATGATCTTGAAAGTGATCTAATAAAGAATGTGAATTTAGTTGACTATGTTCCATATATATATGAGTATGAGAAATTTCATGAGTCTGAGTACGAAGATGAATGGAGAGACATAGGAAAGTATCTTAGTACACTACAACCATTACCTAACTGGACTACGAATAGATTCCGTAACATTAGGAAACGAGCTTATAACTTTTTCCTATGTAATGGTTATCTTTGGAGACATGCTAAGGGTAAGGTTAAGAATCCACAACGAGTCCTAGGAAAAAGAGGTCTTCAATTGCAAGTAATGAAGGAAATGCATGAGACATTATGGGCCGGTCATAAAGGATTTTTTGGAACATATGAAAAAATTAGAAGTACCTATTATTGGCCTAGGATGTATGTTGACATTAGTAGCTATGTTTCTACATGTTCTACTTGTCAACTTCATTCATCAGTCAAACATAGAGATCCGTTGCATCCTACTTATCCACCTTGTATTCACTACAAGTGGGTAGTAGATCTTGTAACTATGCCTAAAGGTATCGACAAAATGCGTACTTGCAAGAGAAGACTTAACTAATCATGTAGAGGGACCTGCACTACGATCTAAGACCACTTACAATGTTTGCAAATTCTTGCTTGAAGATGTCATAAGTCGCTTTGGGTACATAGAGAAAGTAGTTGCCGATCGTGGAGAGTTAAATGCGAGAGAAGCTAAAGAGTTCTTTGAGCGTCACGGTATTCGTTTGTCTCTCACTACTGCATATAACCCAGAGGCCAATGGTAAAATAGAGAGAGGGCATCCACCTATTGTGAAAGCCATATCTAAAGCATGTAACGGTGACATCAAACAATGGCCTAAATTCTTACCTTTTGCACTTTGGGCAGATAGAATGACATGCACACGTACTACTGGATATATGCCTGCTGAACTCATGTACTGTCAAAAACCATTGTTTCCAATTCAGTCTAATATTTCTGCATGGTCAAATTTGCCTTGGTCTGAAAACATGTCTACTGATGATTTTTTGAGTTTGCGTATTAAACAGTTAGAACAAGGTAAATTAAGACTTGATGATGCTGTTGAAAAATTAAGAGAATCTAGAATGAAGAACAAGTATTATTTTGATAAAACTCATCGATTGCGTCCTAAGCCAATTGAAGTAGGAGATTGGGTGCTCATTTATGATAGTACATTCGACTCTCAATATGATGCACGCAAAAAGCTCACTCAACGGTGGTTTGGGCCATACATAGTATCAAAAGTCAACAACAATGGTACGTATGCTCTTTGTAAATTAAATGGTGTTGCACTAAAAACTTTGATTGCAGGTAAAAGGATAAAGTTATTCAAGAAGCGTGATAATGACGAGTACATTTTGGATGAGGACATTGAAGAAGATGACAACAATGAGGCCGATTCATAAACAGGAGTATCCATGTTATAAAAAAAAAAAAAAAAAAATATCATTAATTTTCAAGTTCATGTTGCTTTGTTTTTTTCCAAGTTCATTCTATTTTTTTTCCATGCTTGTTTCATGCATGTTTTTTTTTTCAGTCTTTGCATTGCATTGCATATCCACATCACTTGAGTCAAAAAAGGGCAAATGATGATTTCTCTACTTGTGTAAAATTGTATCTTAAGTAGTAACTTATCTACTAAGAAATTGGTTATAATGTAGGATTGTGGAAAGATAGGGCATGTAGATTTGGAGGTTTATTTTGGTGACATGACTTTCATATATAAACATGCATATGTATCCTGTATCGAAAGCATAATTGTTGAAATCCTAGCTCCTGCTATTGCATGTTTCTACATCCTTAGTCCATCTCACAGCACTTGTATCGGAGTTTAAACGACTGTTCTCCGTCATCAAAAATGGTTGTACCTTGTATCGGGGTTTAATTTTTCCCCGTCATCAAATAAAAAGATTGCTACATGTTACCAAGAAGTTTACACTTTCTTCCACCCCAAAAAAGTGATCGTAACCATAAAGTTGCCGAATCATCATCATCATCAAAAAAAAAAAAAAAGAGCAAGCCAAAGGAGGATAAAGAGGCATAGTAGAATAAATCACGGGCTATATAGGCAGATTTATGCATTAGTGGAGTTTAGTTAGATTTCCTTGCATGTTATTAGAGAAAGAGCATATTCATATTTATGTAGGAAAGGAGTTGATCTAAAATAAGCTAAAGATGAAAGATGTCTCTTGACAATCCTAAATCTTTGTTTATAATCATATTTAAGGTAGATTGCTTTATGAAAAAGGTACAAAATTTTCTTCAAGATGAGAGGAACTGATGCTTAAAACGACTCATACATCCACTTCCACTTCATATTGATGCTTGTTTTTTTTCTTTCTTGTTGCCAATGTTGCTTGTTCACTTGCATATATGTTGCCTATTTGTTCATGCATATTCATGTTGCCTGTTTCAATTCTTTCTTTCATGCAAATTTTGCTTCATGTCACGTTACCTATTGATTCATGCATATAATCAATTTTCCTTCCATCTTTCTTATGTTGCCTATAAAAGAATTTGATGCCTGGAACATTTTGTTTTTCACAGATGCTAGAGTGGCGCTTCCGGAGGAATCGCAGGTTTAGTGGGGGCGAATGTCGTCGAGATTTGCTCTCCTCTCTCACTTGTGAAGGCCTACAAAAAACATATTTGGTGAAGGTAGCCGGAATTCCCCGAGAAGTCCAGGATGCATCAAGGATGTCAAAGGAAGGTCACATACAAAGTTTCAAAGAAATCAAGAAAGTCCATCGTAGCGGTCAAAGCTAGTCAAAGCTGGTCAAAGTTGGGAAATTAGGGCAAAAAATTCATTGTCACCAAATTAGATGAAAATCCATATACTTGTAAAGATTGTCAAAGGCAGTCTATAGCCCAAATTTCAGCAGAAAATGGATTTGGTAGCACATTGATATGCTATGTTCATTTTGTAAAAATGTAATTTTTCTAGTTTGACCCTACAAATTCTTGTATAGAAATTTATGTTAGCCATATGGTTTGGCATGTATAAAGACCATATGTGGCTACATATTTGTATAAAGTTTCAAGGCTATCCGAGCTTCCTAGACACCTTAATGCCACCTTGCAAGCTTCCAAATGTAGTCAAACTTGTACAAGTTAGATTCAGATGGGAGTTTTTTCTGCATATTCCTGAAGGAGATCTTTGGAAACATAGTCCTACAATGTTTCATCTTCATCAAAGACTTTTTGGAGGGTCAAAGAGCACAAAGTCCAGTTTTCAAGGTCACCGCAGTTTTCTAGTATAAGAAAATTAAAGGCTTGAAGGACTGCCACATGGCAGAATATGATTGAACCATGTTGTACGGTCAAGATGAGCTCATATTCAAGGGTGGAGATGCACTAAAGCATAAAGGAAGGAGGATCCACGAATTTTTTCCATAAAAGAAGACCTTTTTTACAATCAAAGATCAATAATGCAGCATTTCTCCAAAAATAGTGGCTTATCTTATCCGAATTGATGTCAGCACTGATCCGACGGTCCAGATCATCCCCAGATCCAATGGTGGAGAATGAGGGCGCCTAAATTTCACTCCTTTACACTAGATTTGATAGAAAGAACAATTCCAAGCCATTGATTTGATTAATCAAATGGTTGTAATCGAAAGTAGTGATCCTAGAGTTGAGAGTTGATTTCTCTAGATCCAAGGGCCCAAATTCATTCAAAAAACTATATAAACCCCCCTCCAAACTCCTAGAGCATCATTGTTAGGCATCCATAGGGCTCATGCTAGCTTACGGTTTCCTTGAGACGATCACCCTCGGTTGAGCGAGTGAGGATCCAAGGTGAGCTAGTATGAGTATAGAACCTAGTTTCAAATTTAAGTTAGAACTCCTATCTAGGATAGGCTCTTGAAACCAGCATCTCTATCTTGACTCACCCTCGGTGGAGCGTGTGAGTGAGTTAGAGCTGATTTTAATGAGTCTTAGACTTCTTTAGTTAGACGTTACGAGCCTAGACAGACATAGGGTCACTGGAGTGGAACTCACCTTCTTACGTGTGACATTCGGTTGAACTGTCATGGTTTGAGGGTCGGAACCACCTTTGATCAGTAGACTGCTTAGCATGACGTACCACGACGATATTTTACATGTAACTTAATTCAAATCCTTTTAATTCATGTCACTTGTCACTTGTCTCTTTTCTCCTCTCTCAGTCTCTTAAGTATTTTTACATGTCTTCTATTTCTTCTATGTGTGAGAAGGCTCCGCAGTATTGCGTTGAGCCAGTGAGGATGTTTCTTTGAGCTTGTGAGTAAACTCTATCATCATAATTCACTTGCATGCATATAATCCATACATACCCATACATATTGATTAGTTTCTGAAAGTGTATAAGAAGCTCCAATATTGGACCATTCTTCCTTTCGAAACTGGTTTATGTGTAAGGGTTCCATCTATTCTCGTCATGCATACATATCATCCAAAGAAGACTATGCATATGGATTGGAATTAGGAAGTGTTTAAGAAGCTCCTTCAATGGACCATTCTTCCTTCCAAATTTCATTCGTATGTATGGTTCTCTTTCATTCTTATCATTCATGTTCATAAATCTAACTTGCACTCCTACATTCCTATTCCCATAATCATTTCAACATCTCTCTCTTCTCCATACTCAACATTAATTTCACTTTCATGTCCTTAAACCTTCCAACATTCATTAGCTTCATACACCCTGTGTGTGCCACGACCGGACCCGATCCACCCGGATTGCGATCACCTCCACAACGGCGCGAGTGTTAAACGCTGTGTTCTAACTGTCAGAAGTGCGTTTAAACGTTGTTGGGTTCTTGGGAGTGGAAGGGGTCTGTAAAAACAGAGGCCCTATGCTTGTTTCCCAAAATGACTTCACACCACAATATACTAATATTCAAGACTTCTATCATGAATTGGTATACCCTTCTCAATCTTTACGGTTCGTTATTCTACTTCTTCCAAGGTTCGCCGAACACACTGTACCAGACGATTAGTATCATGATACCGAGTTACCTCGGACCCTTTTCCGAATACACATTGCAGTAACATTAGGAACAATAGCAGTAGTTCAACCTTCACCGAACAGTGCTCATAGTCAAACTCAACCGAAGACACAGAAGGACTCAACAGTTACAGACACACAGTGCTTGACGATTCAGTATGCAACTTAGGACGGCTCTTACCGTAGCTTAATCTTTGCCATACGAACATAGACCTCAATATTGAAGACAACACAATACAAACCCGAATACCAGAAAAGCTACCATAGCTACACAGACTCCACCAAACACTGGCATACCATTTCAAGAAAGAATAACAACACGATACGCGAACTAACACAACAATCCCAATAGAGACTCGCAAACGACTTACTCAGACAACAGTACAACGATCACAATCGCAACAGAGATCGATAGACAACAACACGGATATGCACAGTATACTCAGAGTACTAAAAAATTAGACAAACAACGCTACAGCAGCTCTCAGACAATCACCCAGACGGACAGTCTGGTGATTCCATGAATCGTCACTGAGCATCTCTTTTCATTGCTTTATATAAAAGATTACAACTATCAGTGTAACAACTTTTCGCGCATGCGAACAAAAGATTCAATTTAACAACTTCCAATCCGGCGGCCGACTAACAGATTACAGAACTTGATCTCTGGCATAAGAGATTAGGTCATTTCAATGAAAAAGGAATTAAAGCTATGATTTCAAATCAGTCGGTATTGGGATTACCGAATGTACAGAACCAACACATGATTCACAAGTGCGAAGCATGTCAGATGGGAAAAGCCCACAGGTTACCTTTCTAGAAGAGAGGATTCAAACATGACGGAGTACTCGAACTCATTCATACAGATGTATGGGGTCCAACAAAAGAAGGATCAATCAGCGGTTCAAGGTATTATGTTTTATTCATTGACGATGCTACAAGATGGATAACTCTTTATGTTTTGAAAGAGAAATCAGAAGTGTTTGGAGCTTTCAGGCATTTTCATGCATATGCTGAAAGACTCACAGGTCGAAAGCTGAAAAGAGTGAGGTCTGATGGAGGGGAAGAATACTTCTCTCGAGAGTTCAATGACTATCTTTGGAATGCAGGTATTAAGAGAGAAATAACCTGCACGTACACACCACAACAAAATGGTGTAGCAGAAAGAAGGAACCGAACTCTAGTTGAGTTTGCACGAGCTATGCTAAAAGAAAAAGATTGTCCAAACTATCTTTGGGCTGAAGCCGTAAATACAGCTACATACTTGGTAAACAGATTACCATGTACAACTTTAGATGGAATGACCCCCTATGAAGCTTGGTGGGGAAAGAAGCCAACACTTGATCATTGCAAAGTGTTTGGATCAGTAGCTTATGCTTATGTACCATCACAACTCAGACATAAACTCGAACCAAAAGCAGAGAAATATATGTTCGTCAGATACGATGAAAAGCAGATGGGCTACAGGTTATGGAGTCCTCTAACAAAACAGTTTATTGTTTCCAGAGATGTTACATTTGATGAGCAGAAAAGCTGGTATACAGATCAAAGTCATACAATGGAAGAATTTGAAGAAGAGGTAAGAAGAAAAGAGAAAGAGAAATCAATTGTGTAGGTGAACAGAGATGAAGATCGTATGCAGGCAAGTACGTCCAGGATCGGATTAGGTATGAGAAATGAAGATGAACAGGGATTTGATGAAGACGTGTATTCAGATACACATGAAGAGTTTGAACCAAGAAGGTCAAACAGGAATAGAAGACAACCAGAAAGGTATTCGTATGATACTTCGTACATAACTCAGAAAAATTATGCATATATGGTCAAAGATGATGAAGAACCTCAGAACTATGACGAAGCTAAAGGCAAGAAGCAATGGGAAGAAACAATGGAAGAAGAGTTGAGCGCACTGGAAGAGAACAAGACATGGGAACTTGTTCCTAAACCAAATGGTAAGAAAGTAATCGAAAATAAATGGGTTTTCAAAGTTAAGAAACTTGGTGAAGATGGATTTATCTATGTTTGTATTTATGTTGATGACATAGTACTTACAGGAACAGATGAAAAAGGCATACAAATGCTTAAGAAGTACATGGAAGAAGAATTCAAGATCAGTGACTTGGGAAATTTGTCATATTTCTTGGGAATGGAGATTTCATATACACAACATGGAGTATATGTAACTCAAGAAAGGTATTTGAAGAATTTGCTAATCAAATTTAAAATGGAAGATTGCAGGATAGCACCAACGCCAATGGAGGTGAATCACAAATTGAGTAGTTATGGAGGAGAAGAATTCAAAGACATGAAACTTTATCAGAGTTTGGTGGGTAACTTGATTTATGCTACATTAACAAGGCCTGATTTGTCATATGCAATTGGAGTTTTATCTCAATTCATGCATTGTCCTAGAAAGGAATATTGGATTGCAGGTCAAAGGGTGCTTAGGTATATCAAGAGCACACTTAAAGAAGGTTTGTATTATGGATTTACTTCAGATACAAGGATCAAGATATATAGTGATGGTAACTCTGATGATAGAAGATCAACACATGGGTATTTGTGTTATGTGGGGGATAAGTTAATTTCATGGTGTTCTAAGAAACAACATACAGTTGCTTTATCATCTATGGAAGCAGAGTACAAAGGTATGGTAGAAGCTGCAAAGGAAGTCATATGGCTAAAAACTCTTATGTAGAGTTTTGATATCATTCAGAGTACTCCTATCATTTGTGGAGACAACATGAGTTCTTTGTATTTGGCAGCTAACCTTGTGTTTCATGCCAAGACCAAACATATTGAGATTCAATATCATTTTCTGAGAGAGAAGGTTGTTGATAAAGAAATAGAAATCATGCATACTCCTACAAAGGATCAGCTTGCAGATATGTTGACAAAGAGTTTTGATGGACCCAAGTTGTAGAGATTTAAAGATATGGCAAGGATAAAGAAACTACAGTAATCACAATTGATGATTGAGGGGGAGCTATTGGAGCAAGACAATCAACAATTGATGAATATATGAAGCTTAGGAGTGAAGACTTAAAGAAAAGATTGAAGCCTAAGAGCATGGAGTGAAGTAGAGGTTTAGAAAGAGATGGTCTATATAGACATGTATATTAGCTTTGTAAATACTTCACAAATACTTGAAGTAATGATGAATCCACACTCATATGTATGTATACACTTGTATATAGTCATGATAGATGTAAGAGATGAAGAGTAGATGAGATAGAGAGGAGTAGATCATAAGTTGTATGAGTATTATCCATCAGATGTAAGATGAGTTGAATAGAAGAAGTTTTCTGAGAATTGCATGTCGATCTTCTCTCCATTTCTCCTTCTGTGTTTGATCATTTTAGGAATCCTTTTGTAGATGTCTAAGTCCATAGTTAATGCATCTATGGTCAATATTTGAGAGTCTAATTGTAATCAGGCTGAGAGAATTATGAGTAGGAACATTTGTATGTGAAGAAGTGATAAGCGTCTTTTGAAACAGGTGCAATCTCGATGATCATAGAATTGTTCAGATCTTAGTGCCTAGTATAAAGTTATACCCAAATGAGGAGACAAAATCTAAGTTGGAAGTTAAAACATCTATGTTTAAAACCATTTTATCAAACGGGTTATATTTTGTGAGATCCAACTGTTTAAAGTTGCATATGTAAAAGTCGCCTATAGAAAGTGCTTGTTTCAGATGCAGGTTTACTTATTGAAGTAAATCTAAAGTTTTGTAGGTTCTTTTGGAGAAATTTAACTTGGAGTAGTTGCGCAAATACTACAAGAGTGTTATACCAAATTTTCATAATTATTTCATTAATCAATGAGTGAATTTTGTGAGGTAGACTTTTTTGAGTGAAGCTAGTTTTCATAGAGAAGTTGAGTGTTCATATTTTGGTAAAAGATTTCAAAATTGGTGAAAGTTTTGAGCTATACTTGACATAGAGGTGTTCTTAACTCAATTGTAGCTTGTCTTTTGGAGATTAATCATCTCCATCAAAGAACAAAAATTTTGCAAGGTGGATTGTTGTAGGATCTCCCCCTGCCTTGCTTTCCTCCTCTGCCCCTTCCTCTAGCACCTCTTCCTCTACCTGTGTAGTTAGCTTGAGAGGTACTAGCCTCTTCTTCATTCTTCTTGATTTTACCTTTCTCCTTACTTTTATTCTTATCTATATAAAGGGTAGAAGATTGGTTACCTCTAGATTTGTCACCATTCTTGTTGAGCTTTGTCTCATGGGTGAACAGTTGCCCATCAAGGTGTTGAGGTCATGTATTTGCATATCCATGGAGAGGTCCATTGCTGTGGTGAAGGACTCCCACTTATCATCATCTTTGATGCCATTAATGATTTGCCTTACTATGTGTTCTTCTTCTATCTCCTATCCAATGCTTGCAAGCTGGTCAGCCACATCCTTCATCTTGGTTACATAATCAGCTACACCTTGCTTTGATTGCTTCTTTAGAGTTGTAAACTCCATCCATAGTTGATTCTTCCTAGCTCTTTTATTTGATGAGAAATATGATGAGAGTACTTCCCAAGTCTCTTGGGAGGTCTTGCAATTCCTAATGTGAGGCAATACGAAATCAAATGTTGAGTTTAGTAGATAGGACCTCGCAAGAGCATCCTTTGCACACCATGTGGTCAGCCTACCTAGAACTTGTCCATACAGATGTATGGGGACCAAGCAAAGACCCCTCAATCTCAGGATCAAGGTACTATGTATCTTTTATTGATGACTATAGCAGGTGGACTGTATTGTACTGAAAGATCAAGTGTCCAACTGTTTTAAAAAGCATCTTGCACTTGTTGAGAATCAGATAGGGAAGAATCTAAAGAGGCTAAGGTCAGATGGAGGAGGTGAGTACTTCTCCAATGAGTTTGAAGCATTCTTGCAGGACAGAGGAATCAAGAGAGAAATCACCACAAGGTATACTCCTGAATAGAATGGGGTAGCTAAGAGAAGAAATAGATTGATTGTTGAAACAGCTAGGTCAATGTTGAATGAAAAAAGGTTACCTAACTATTTATGGGCAAAGAGTGTATCTACTGCCACTTACCTCATAAACAGGTTACCATCTAAGTCCCTTGATGGGATGACTCCTTATGAAGCATGGCATGGTAAGAGACCCTCACTTGATCATTGCAGGATATTTGGATGTGTAGCATATGTACACATTCCTTCTCAGATAAGAGGTAAGCTAGATCCTAAAGCTGAGAAGTGTATCTTTATTGGATATGATCTAAATCAAAAGGGGTACAGGTTCTAAAACCCTTCAAATAAGGGATTCATGGTTAGTAAAGATGTTTTCTTTGATGAAAATGATTCTTGGTATTGGAATGGATGCAGGAAGTTTAAACTACCCTATGACTTGGAGGAGGAGTTTCCAAGTCTTGCTAAGGATGAACCTACTCAAAATGAAGACACAAACTCAAATGATAAAGACATTATCAAACTTGAAGAATTCAAGGCATGGAAGTCCAAAGGCAATCTCAAGATGAAGAAACTTGAAGACATACCTAAATCTTCAAATCAATCAATTAGAAGATCACAAAGGGAGAGCAAAAAACCTATCAGATATGGGTATGACACCTCTCTTGTTACTAAACACTCTGTTTATCTTGCCAAAGACTTGTCAATTGAAGAAACAGGATCATATGAAGAAGCAAAAACAAAGATAGATTGGAAAGAAGCTATGTATGAGGAGATTGAAGCACTCAAAGAAAGTGACACATGGGAATTAGTACAAAAGAAAGAGGCTATGAAGGTAATTGGATCTAGATGGATCTATAAAATCAAAAGAAATTGTAATGGGTCAATTAGCAGGTACAAAGCTAGATTGGTGGC
The DNA here is from genome assembly GCA_020310875.1 of Ceratopteris richardii. Taxonomy (NCBI): domain Eukaryota; kingdom Viridiplantae; phylum Streptophyta; class Polypodiopsida; order Polypodiales; family Pteridaceae; genus Ceratopteris; species Ceratopteris richardii. The sequence continues at coordinate 57,913,780 of CM035429.1, forward strand.
CAAGGGTTTTGCACAAACCCAAGGTATTGACTATGAAGAGACATTCTCACCTGTGGCCAAGATGCCAACCATCAGGGTATTGCTAAGTGTGGCTACATCTAAGAATTGGAACATGTATCAATTGGATGTAAAAAATGCATTTCTTAATGGATGGATTTCAGAGGAGGTATATATGTCACAACCTCTTGGCTATGAGGATCCTAACAAGATAACATATGTATGCAAATTAAAAAAGTCTCTTTATGGATTGAAGTAGGCACCTAGAGCATGGAATCACAGGCTGACCACATACCTTCAAGACCAAGGTTTTGTCATGAGCAAGGCAAACACTTCTCTATTCATTAAGAGAAGTAATCTAGAGGTAATATACCTATGTGTTTATGTTGATGATATCATACTTACAGGCAATGATGTTAATGGAATCAGACAAATCAAGAACCAGATGATGAAGGAGTTCAAGATGAGTGATCTTGGATTACTCAAGTATTTTCTTGGACTTGAGTTAGTCTATACTAGCTCTGGAATCTATATTACTCAGAAAAAATACATACAGGATATGTTGAAGAAGTTTCATTTGCAGGATGCAAAAATTGCAAGTACTCCAATGGAGGTAAACCTAAAACTAAGTGCCCATGAAGGTGATGAAATTGATTATATTACTAGTTACCAAAGCATAGTAGGAAGCTTGAACTATGCTACCTTGACAAGGATAGATATTGCATATGGAGTTAGTGTGCTAAGTCAGTTCATGCACAAGCCAAGGGCACCTCACTTGGAGGCTGCCAAGAGGATATTAAAATACCTCAAAGGGTACTCAACATCATGGTTTGTAGTTCCCTTACACTTCAGACTTGGATATCAAGATTTATTCAGATGCAAACTGGGCAGGATGCAAGGATGATAGGAGGAGCACTTCTGGATACATTTCATTTGTAGGTGATAAACCAATATCATGGTCTTCAAAGAAGCAACCTACTGTTGCTTTATCTTCTACAGAGGCAGTATAGAGGATTGGCAAATGCCACTCAAGAAGCCATATGGATCAAGTTATTGTATACAGAATTGGGTTTGTATACTACCTCACCATTGATCTTTGGAGATAATACAAGCTCACTTCTCCTTGCAGCTAATCCTATTTATCATGCTAGGACCAAGCATATAGAGGTCCATTACCATTATGTGAGAGAGAAGCTTTTAAGCAAGGACATTCAACTAACATATGTATCAACCAACATGCAGTGTGCAGATTTGTTAACTAAAGCATTGGATGGAACCAAACTTTGCAGGTTCAAATCAATGATTGGATTGCAGGATATACATGAAGGTTGAAGTTGAAGACCAAGCCAAAATGTTTGGCTTGAGGGGGAGCTGTTGGTGCAATTCACAAGCCTACACATTTGGCTTAAAGACCATACACATATGGAGAAGCATGAGAACCAGTGCTAGAAGATAATTACCCATTTACTCTTTGTAAAAGTCATATTTGACTTGGAATCTTTGAAACCACCTAGCCAAGGGAGTCGTGGATTTTATTAGTTGTAAAGCATCAATCAATTTGAGAGAATATCTCCTAGGATGTAGGAGCATGATTATAGAGAGCCAAAGTTTGAATTCAAATTCAAACTTTGAACTCAACCTCTATAAAAAGGGATCATCCAAAAGATGTAGCATAAGAGTCACTTTCCAAGCTCCTCAATCTCATCTCTGAGTGTGTGTGAGGCCTACACTATAGCCCACACCCTTCTCTACCATTAGGCTATGATTATCTTGCCTATGGCATTGTACAACATTGTTCATTAATACATATATCTACATTGTTCATTTCTGAGTTCTCTGTCATAGTCTCTGTAAGTTAGTCAACTTGTGGAGATCATATCTCACTCACTTATCCACCAAATTGGAAGATCTATATCTTTTTGGAATCAGCTCAAAGTATTCTACATGTTATCAAAATTTGAAGGATTTCTATCTAGCAATTTCAAAGAAAAGTCCGTC
>CM035429.1:57928274-57933274 GCA_020310875.1 Ceratopteris richardii
AAAGAAGGATCCCGACTGCTGCAGATTCAAGAAATTCAACACTTGAAGGACTAAGAAGTGAAAGCTTGGAGTCAAAGCTTGAGGAGAAGACTATTTGACATCAAGAAAGGCAAAAGGAGTTCAATTCGAAGTAAAGGTACATACATTGTTTGTAAAGCTTGAAGATTTCAATACACAGGTGGATACAAGATGGGAGAAAGCTTGCAGATTGATAAGCTAGATAGGGAGAACTATCCAGCATGGTCCATGAGGATGGAAGCACACCTCATGAGCAAAGATCTTATATCATTTATTACAGGAGATGAAGAAAAACCTGAGTTTGCAGATCCTAGTATTCCTACTAGGGAAGAGCTTGCAATGTTGAAGACTTGGATGAGAAAGGATGCTCAAGCAAGGAGTATCATCTACATGGCTGTAAATGATTACCTCTTACCTCACATCAGAGGTTTGGAAAGTGCCACAGATGTTTGGAATGCCTTGGAAGAGCATTTCCAAAATACAACTAAGTCAAGGAAGTCCTCACTATGGGCTGAGTTCACAACCTTCAAGAAGAAGAGCTCACAATCAATTTCAGATTATGTGGCAAGGATGAAAGATATTGCAGATAGCTTGGGAGCAGTGGATGAAGACATTGAAGAGGAAAAGTTGGTAAGACAAATACTTACAGGTTTGAGAGGAGATGAGAAGTGGAAGCCTTTTATATTGTCCATAGAATTGTCACTTGATCACTTTACTCCTGATCTTAATCAATTGCTAGGACACATGCTAACCTTTGAGCAGGATCTTAAAGGAGACAATGATAGAAGTACAAGTCAAGCTATGTACTCCAAGGACAAGAAAAAGAATGGCAAGGGAAAGCAATCAAATGATGATGAAGGGAATTCAAATCAAGCTAACTTCACAAAAGGAAAGACAAATTTCAGAGGTAAAGGAAGAGGAGGTAAGAACAAAGATAATGCTAAAGCTTGTTGGATTTGTGGCAGAACAAATCATTTGGCAAATGATTGTTGGTATAACAATCAAAATGGTGGAAGCAATAATCGGAATTATAGTCAAAGAGGTAGAGGAGGCAGAAACCAAAGAGGCAATTTCAGAGGAAGAGGAGGTAGGACATCCTATGGTAGAGGAGGTGGAAGAAACTTCCAATCTCAGTCCTACAACAATAATTATTATAATTATGCATCAGATCAGAAGGATGACATGACTCTTATCTTGAATGCAACTCATGAATCAATGGGAGAAGATCAAAGAGTGTTTTATATTGACTCAGGGTGCAGCAACCATCTGAGTGGGAATCTATCCTTGATGACTGATATGGAAGCAAGGGTGAATGGACATACAGTTCAGACAGGTGACAATACCAAACATAAAGTGGAGAGCATTGGATCAGTGAAGACAAAGAGTGGAAGTACACTTCTGAGCAAGGTACTTTATGTTCCTACTATTCCTAAAAATTTGATAAGTGTAGGGCAAATTGTGGAGAAAGGATATGAGGTAAGATTCACAAATGATGGTGTTTATGTACAAGATCCAAATCAGGGATATAGAAACATAATTGCAGGTAAAAAGGAAGGAAGATTGTTCACTCTCAAAGTCCAAGGTAATGTGGGACATGCATTATTTACCTATGGAAGTCAAAAGGTATCTGAATTAGACCTATGGCATAAAAGGCTAGCTCATTTCAATGAGAGAGCTATAAAGGAGATGTCAAAGAATCAGGTGGTGCTTGGATTGCCAAACATTGAAGGGCAACATATGGTGTACAAGTGTGAAGCTTGTCAATTAGGTAAAGCACATAAGAGTTCTTACAACAAATCAGGGTACAAGCATTCAAATATGCTTGAATTGGTTCATACAGATGTATGGGGTCCCTCAAGGGACTATAGCATAAATGGATCCAGATATTATGTGTTGTTTGTTGATGATGCAACCAGGTGGATTACTTTGTATGTAATCAAGGATAAATCAGAAGTTTTCAAGACATTCAAACATTTTCATGCTTATGCAGAAAGGATCACAGGACAAAAGCTTAAGAGGTTAAGGTCAGATGGAGGGGGAGAGTATTTCTCTAAAGAGTTTGATGATTATTTGTGGAATGCAGGTATCAAAAGAGAAGTAACTTGCAGGTACTCCCCTCAACAGAATGGAGTAGCAGAAAGGAGGAATAGGACTCTTGTAGAGTTTGCAAGAGCCATGATGAAGGAAAAGAATTGTCCAAATTACTTATGGGCAGAAGCCATTAACACTGCAACATACCTTGTGAATAGGTTGCCTTGCAAAGCTTTGGATGGAGGAACCCCTTATGAAGCATGGTGGGGTAAGAAGCCTAGTCTTGATCATTGTAAAGTATTTGGATGTATTGCATATGCTTATGTTCCTTCACAATTAAGACATAAGCTAGAACCAAAAGCAGAGAAATATGTGTTTATTGGATATGATGATAGACAGATGGGTTACAGGTTGTGGAGTCCATCCACAAAGCAATTTCTTGTTACTAAAGATGTGACATTTGATGAGCAAAATATGTGGTATACAGGATCACCAAATGAGTATACAGGTGTTGAAGAAATTCAAAGGAAAGGAAAGGCAAAGGTAAAAGTATGTGAAGAAATTGTTGATGAAGTTGACTCTAGAAGTAGAGTGCAGGATTATGTAGAAGAAGGGCCAAGATTTGATCCAGAGTCAAATGAAGCTGAAACTTCAAGGAATGCAGAAATCAGAAGATCTACAAGAGAAAGGAAAGAACCTATAAGGTATAGTTATGATACATCTTTCTTAACAACAAAAGATTATGCCTACATTGTGAAAACAGAAGAAGATCCAACCACTTATGAAGAAGCCAAAGGTAAACAGAATTGGGAGAAGGCAATGCAGGAAGAGTATGATGCTCTACTTGAAAATGAAACTTGGGAACTAGTACCAAGACCAAAGAATCAGAAGGTCATTGGATGCAAGTGGGTATATAAAACAAAGAGGTTTGCAGATGGTAAGGTGTCTAGATATAAGGCTAGACTTGTGGTCAAAGGTTATGCCCAAACTTATGGGGTAGATTATGATGAAACCTTTAGTCCTGTTGCTAAGATGTCTACAATTAGGACATTGATTGCTATTGCTGCTTGCAAGGGATGGAAATTATCACAATTGGATGTGAAAAATGCATTTCTAAATGGATACATTGCAGATGAAGTATATATGGAGCAACCAGAAGGCTTCATGGAATCAATTGGATCAGATTATGTGTGTAAGCTCAAGAGAGCTTTATATGGGTTGAAGCAAGCCCCAAGAGCTTGGAATTACAGATTGGTCAAGTTCTTGAATGAATGTGGATTTCAAGCATCAAAGGCAGATAGTAGCTTGCTAGTGAAGGCAAGTGAAAATGGATACATTTACATGTGCATTTATGTTGATGATATTATTGTTACAGGAACAGATGCTCAAGGAATCAATGAACTCAAAAGACAAATAGAGAAGGAGTTTAAGATAAGTGATTTGGGAAACTTATCTTATTTTCTAGGAATGCAGATTGTGTATACTCAACATGGAGTATATGTTTCACAAGAGAGATACTTGAAGAATCTTCTAGTCAAGTTTAACATGGAAGATTGCAAGACCTCAACTACACCATTGGAGGTAAATCATAAATTAAGCAGGTATGGAGGTGAAGAGTTCAATGACATGAAGAAATATCAGAGTTTGGTAGGTAGTCTAATCTATGCTACCTTGACAAGGCCAGATCTATCATATGCAGTAGGTGTATTGTCACAATTTATGCATTGTCCAAAGAAGACTCATTGGATTGCAGCCCAAAGGGTACTCAGATATATCAAAGGAACCCTAAGTGAAGGTTTGTATTATGGTTTCACTTCTGACACAAGAATCAAAGTGTTTAGTGATGCAGATTGGGCAGTTGACTCAGATGATAGAAGGTCTACTCATGGATATCTCTGTTATGTTGGAGATAAGTTAGTTTCTTGGTGTTCAAAGAAGCAACACACAGTTGCTTTATCATCCACAGAAGCTGAATATAAGGGAATGGTAGAAGCTGCAAAGGAAGTGATATGGTTGAAGACCTTGATGAAAAGTTTTGAGATTGATCATAGTACTCCAATAATTTTTGGAGACAATATGAGTTCTTTGTATTTCGCAGCTAACCCTGTTTTTCATGCCAGGACTAAGCATATAGAGATTCAGTATCATTTCTTGAGAGAAAAGGTACTAGATAAAGAGATTGAAGTGATGTACACTCCAACAAAAGAACAAGTGGCAGATATGATGACAAAGAGTTTGGATGGACCTAAGTTGCAAAGGTTCAAAGACATGGCAAGTATCAAGAAGACAGAGAAAACCTCAATTGATGATTGAGGGGGAGCTGTTGGTGCAGACCAATCACCAATTGAAGGCTTGGAAGATCAAATGATGAAGGAAGAATCAATTCCTAAAGTGTGGAAGAAGATTACATTCAGAGGATAAGAGAAGTGTACACATATGTACATTAGTATAGTCATAACTGACTTAGATCTTTTGTTTAGTAAGAATCATGTACAAATTTATCTATAAATACTTTGAGAAAAGTCGGGGCAAGTATGAGAGCATATGTGACAATAGTTAGAAGTCAAGATTGAGGAAGGTAGAAGTCATGAGATAGAGAAAAAGTTAGTTGAGTTAGCTCTCATCACTCAACTGTATTTCTTCTGAGTAAATGAAAATTTTTGCGCCCGATGTTTCTGCGTGTTCTCCTTCTACAGTAGATCAACTGTGAAATGTTTTTGTACAAGTCTAAGTTGAGAGTTGCTTGAGCTCTGTGCAAAATTTTAGCTTCCAATTGTAATCAGGCTGAGTGAATTAAGTGTAGGAACATTCATATGTGAAGTATGTTCACTGGTTCCTAAAACAGGCGCAGATTTCGAAGTTAATGTTTTGATCATTTCTCCTAGCACAGTTTAAAGTTTTGCATGAGTGAGGGCTTAATCTTTAAGTTGGAAGATAAGATACTCATGTCT
>CM035429.1:57951973-57954473 GCA_020310875.1 Ceratopteris richardii
TCAGACAAGTGATCAATGGACTCAAAGCAGATGACAAGTGGGAGAGCTTTACCACTGCAATGGACTTGTACATGGACATTCAAGCACCTGATCTAACAACTCTGATTGGACAACTCTTTACACATGAAGCAAAGATCACAAAGAATGGAGAGCAATCAAAAGGTAACAATCCCTCTGCCCTATATACAGATAAGAAGTCTAAAGATAAGGGTAAAAGTAAGAAGGTTGATGAAGAAGGCTCTACCTCCCAAGCAAACTATGCAGGGAGAGGTAGATCATCTAAAGGTAGAGGCAGAGGAGGTAAGTCAGGTAGGGGGAGACCCTACAATCAATCTCCATGCAATATTTGTGGCTTGTCTAATCATACTACAGATGAATGCTACAAAAACTACAAAAACCAAAGAGGAAGAGGTCACCAAAGAGGAGGATACTCCCAAGGCAGAGGCAGATTCAATCAATCTCAAGGCTACCATGGCTACAACAATAATTACAACAATAGCTACAATCACAATGGCAATTATCAAGGTGGATACAGGAACAGGAAGGATTACAACAATTATGCAGAGGATCAAGATGATTCCTTGTTGATTATGAACATGACATCTAAATCAGGTATCAATGATGATCATTTGTTCTATATTGATTCAGGTTGCTCTAACCATGTAGCTGGGAATGTTGCCTTACTCTCTGATTTGGAAGAACCTAAAGGCAAGCATCAAGTGCAGACAGGTGATGACACTAAACATTCAGTGGTTAAAGTAGGTAATGTCAAAACAAGTGATGGTAATCAGAATTTGCTAAGCAGAGTATTGTATGTCCCAACAATCACCAAGAATCTGATGAGTGTAGGTCAGATTGTTGAAAAAAGGTCTACAGGTCAGGTTCACTCAACATGGTGCATATGTGGAGGATCCAAGACATGGATTCAGAAGGATAGCCAAGGGAGAGAAATCAGGTAGACTATTTACCTTTGAACTTGAGGATACTAAGAATATTGCCTTGTACAATTATAAGGACCAAACCCTATCAGAATTGGAGATGTGGCACAAAAGATTAGGTCACATTGGAGAGAGGACAATAAAGCAAATGAGTAGGGATCAATGTGTGCTTGGGATACCTAATGTATCCAAGCAACACATGATATACAAGTGTGGGGCTTGTCAGTTTGGTAAGTCACACAGATTGCCATATACCAAAAAGGGTTTCATGCATGAAGACTACTTAGAATTGGTGCATACAGATGTTTGGGGACCAAGCAAGGAGCCATCCATATCTGGATCTAGGTACTATGTATCTTTTATAGATGATTATAGCAGATGGACTGTCTTATACTTCATGAAACATAAAAGATGAAGTATTTAATTGTTTCAAAAGATATCTTGCATTAGTTGAGAATCAAATAGGTAGACATTTGAAGAGGCTAAGGTCAGATGGTGGTGGAGAATACTTCTCCAATGACTTTGAAGAGTTCTTGCAGGAAAGAGGCATCAAGAGGGAGATTACCACAAGGTACTCACCTGAACAAAATGGGGTAGCTGAAAGGAGGAATAGACTCATTGTGGAGACAGCTAGGTCTATGCTTAATGAGAAAAAATTACCAAATTATCTTTGGGCAGAGAGTGTATCTACTGCCACATACTTAATCAACAGGTTGCCATCAAAGACACTTGATGGAATGACACCCTATGAGGCTTGGCATGGTAAGAGACCATCTCTGGATCATTGCAAGATCTTTGGGTGTGTTGCATATGTGCATATTCCCTCACAGGTAAGGGGAAAGCTAGACCCTAAGGCTGAAAAGTGTATTTTCATTGGTTATGATTTGAATCAGAAAGGATACAGGTTCTATAACCCCTCAAACAAAGGCTTTAAGGTAAGAAGAGATGTCATCTTTGATGAAAATGATTCATGGTATGATAATGAGTGCAGGAAAGTTAGCCTACCTTATGATATGGAAGAAGACTTTCCAAAGCTTATCAGGCAAGAACCAACTCAGAAGGAGGACACAAGCTCAGATGATGAAGACACCATCAACATTGAAGAGTTCAAAGCTTGGAAATCCAAAGGGAAGATGAAGATGAAGCAACTTGAAGACAATCCAGAATCCTCAACTCAAGCTATGAGGAGATCTTCAAGAGAAAAGAAGAAACCTATTAGGTATGGGTATGATACTTCACTTGTAACCAAGCACTCTGTATATCTTGCAAAGGATATCTTAAGTGAAGAACCAGGTACATTTGAGGAAGCTATTACTAAACCAGAATGGAAGGAAGCAATGGATGAAGAAATGGAGGCTCTCAAGGAGAGTGACACTTGGGACTTGGTACCCAAGAAGGACTCCATGAAGGTGATAGGATCCAGATGGATCTACAAACTCAAAAGGAACTCAGATGGTACAATAAACAGGTACAAAGCTAGGTTGGTAGCCAAGGGTTTTGCACAAACCCAAGGCATTGATTATGAGGAGACATTTTCTCCTGTGGCCAAGATGCCAACTATC
>CM035429.1:57976973-57984473 GCA_020310875.1 Ceratopteris richardii
CACCTGTTATGTATGCCATGAGATCCTTACTCATAAGTAAGGCTTCCATTCTCATTACCCATGTGGGATAATTATCTCTGTCCAGTTTGTCAATGGATATATGATCTGCCATAATTCTTTGCTTCTACTTCAACTCGTACGTTTAAAGGCTAAAGAATAATACCTTTTGGAGTTCTTCATGTATGAATATACTTTTGAAATAATCTTTCGATGTCTTGTGTCTTTAAATGCTTCAACTTTCAAACTTTAATGAAAACTTTCCAAAACTTCTTGTACCTTTATTGCCTTCTGCTCTCTAGAACCTTTCTTCTTTGATACCACTTGTTGATGTGTGGAACATCCCAAGAAATGAATTAATGTGACACTAGAAAACCTCTATGGTCACCATTAACTCAATACTTCCCCAAACTTTGAGAAAAGATTGCTTAAACTGAGAACTTTGCTTCTACAAAAATTTATAGTCGCTAAAATGATTTTACCTTCAATGTTTTGCTTATTTTTCTTAGCACAAATATTATTTTGGAAAGGCCTTTTGCTGACATGAAATTATAAAAGAAGAGCTTTCCAACAAGCTATTACTTGCAAAAAACTGAGCACTACACACCAAGTTATGGCCTTCACAAAATGACCCTATATGAGTTGCCAAAATAGGAAACATTTCCTGTTTAAGCTAAAACCATGTCCCTATACTGTAAATTCAATGCGTAGCATTGACTTGGTGCATAAAACTCCACTTTTCAGCATGAATTTGATGTCGGGCATCGACTTCCCGCATAAATCCTCACTTTTTTAGGCACAAACTCATTGGATGAATCATAGGCATATAAAATAAGAGGTTATCAACTACAACTCGATGCCATGCATCAAATTGGTCCAACAACCTCCTATTTTGAACAGCTTTACAATAGTAATTAAAGCAGATAGATAAAATAATGACTTATCATCTAAGTCTAGATTCCACGCATCAACTTGCTTGGGAAACTTGAACTTTTTAACTCATTACCACAATAGGCAAAGCATGGAGATGGAGGAGAGAGTCTCATACACAGAACTTCTATTATTTCTTATGATAACTATGGAAACTCAAAAACTTTGCAAGTGCTTTCTCACTCAGAGAAGCCCGACTATTTCTCAGTCATACAAAATCTCTCATTATCTCTCACTCTCATCACAACGCATCTGTTGATACAAACTAACTTATATAGATTTTCTCAATCTCGTCACTTTTGAAAAATCCAAAACTAAAGTTAAGTCTAACTTTACAAATATAGCACATGTGTGAAATTGTCCTTTCACATAGGCATGTGCTTTTCTTCTTATACTTTGACTTCAGCTTTATGTCCAATTTATGATTGGTTCTCCAACAAGGAGGAGTCCATGAATCAGTTCAGAATCTCCGACCTCCTCACTGACAACATGTGAAGCTATAACCATACCTTGAAGTGCCAAAGTTCTAACCAACAATACATACTAGAAATCATCATCTCCCTCAAACCAAACAATGGGACACGAAAAAACTGAGGGATTGGATGGGAGAATCACATCCTCTCCCCCGAAGAAGATTTGTCAAGGTTCAAATAGAACTTTCATATATTTAGGTATAGCTTCACCTAGGAAGGAAGCAACCAAGATGAACTTAGCTACTTCCCCTCCCCCTAGAGTGTAGACTAGGTTTAACCCAATGGTCAAACAGACTCTGCGAGCCTCCCCTCCAAGGATGATAAGGGTCATATCCAAGGGAAACACGAGGCCAAACTCCAAATGTTGAATCAAACTGTTGATAAGAGAATCTAGTTATCTCACCCTAGAGCTGCCACCACAACACACACCACCATCACATGCAATAGGGATTCATACTTCTCCACCTCAGCACAAAGGGGGCACCTGCTCTTCCCTCTCCCTTGCATTCTATCTGCCATGTATAGCCTTCCTATCCTAGGAAGCATAAGCATGCACTCTACAATTGGACTAAGCAGATAACTACAAGCACTTCTATGCAAGTACCCCCATGATTCCGTTAAATTAAAACCCAAATAGGGGTTTCCAAAGAGTTGGCCCCTCATACCCCCGAAATAAGCCGCCAGCGGGGGATATGAAATTCTCTATGCATCACGACAGTGGCAACCATAGTAGACCATGCCCCTTTGCCACATATCATTCTCATCCCCATCACCACCAATCGTTCAAGGATCCAAAAAGATTATGTCCATGGGCCCCCATTAATTCTGCACCGTACAAAATCACGAGGAATACCAAACTCTTTAACACTACAAGCCTCATCCAAGGGGGGAAAGATCTATTGCATAACAAGTGTTGGTAGGCAAAGAGAGTCTTCCGACCCTTCTCTTCATGATTTTTGATAATCGTTTTGATAGAGAAGTAAGAATCAACCTCCATACCGAAGTATGTATATTTCTCCCCTTCTCATGCCATTGAAAAGGAAGCCTTACATCTCTAGCACCACCATCTTGCCATCTACACCAAAAAGCATTGTCGCCACATATTTATCCACCCCAAACTCCATGCCCCACAACTTCGCCCACTCACTGATTATGTCCAAGGATTTCTAGAGCTCAGTTGGGCTATCTCCAAATAACACAAGGTCATCTCCAAACATTAAGCCTTTAAGTCAATTGATTTTGGGTATGTAGAGTCCCCAATTTCCATCCCCATTGTCTAAAATATCATTAATATAAACATTAAAGAGCATGGGGGAAATCGAGCAACCTTGGTGATGTTACGAAGCATCGGGATGGGCTCGCTTAAGTGGTGTCCCTCCACAAGAACCCAAACCTTTGAAGGCTCATATAAAGCATGGAAGAATTTTAATGCTCTACCCATTAGGCCGACTGCTTCAATCTTAAGGAACAAGACCTAATGAAGCACTATGTCATAAGCTTTCCTAAAGTCAATATACACTATATACATAGAGAGTTTATGCGCAGCTCATTGTAGCTCCACTTCTTTCATGGCTTAACAACATGAATTGTTGCAAATGTATAAGATGCATAGATCCCAAATCTCTTTGCTTTTCCATTTACATTGAGTATTATTTTAAATTGAGCACATTATTGTGTTCCTATATTACTCTTCACTATGTTTCTACAAAATTCTCTCTACAATGCATTTGCAATATTGCAATTCATTTTGTTTAATTTAGAGTTGTATCATACAATTGATTGGCTTTTGCAACATCAAGTCCCTTTTGTTGGAGTTTGAGGTCTACAAAAGCACGCAAATAGCACAAGGAAGAAGAAGAAGCTTGGAGCCCAACACACAATATTGAATGTATTACCAAGTGAATGTACAAAGATAAGTGATCCTTTAGGGTTATAGGCATATATATAAGCTGGGAGAAAAAACCTCCTAAAGAGGGAAAAAAGTGCCCGGGAGGTCCTAGTGTGTTCACACACATCACTACCAAAATATATTAACAAATCCCCCTTGGGAGTGATGCGGTGAACAAGGAGCTTGCACTCATGTATAAGGAAATGCCAAGCTATCTGTAATCAATCCACAAAAGAAAGTAAGCCCAAAGCTTGCAGAAAGCTACAAACTTCTCCCTAAGCTACCTTTGTGAAAAGGTATGCAATGTTCTCCTGTGTGGGCACATATGCCAAACTAATCTCTCGAGCAGAGAACCTCTCCCTGACATAATGATATTGCACCTCTATGTGCTTAGTGTGAGCATGGAGCAAAGGGTTTCTCACAACTACCAATGCACTCTAATTGTCAGTGAAGATGTTGGTGGCAGAAGACTAACCAAACCCAAATCAACCATAATGCATCTGAGCCACATACATTCAATAGTCGCTGTGAAAGCTTCCCTTTACTCAGCCTCATAACTAGACGTGGCCATAGCAGGCTGCTTCTTGCTCAACCAGATATGCATGAGCCACCAAACATGAAGCAAAAACTAGTAGTGGACACACAAGTGTCATAGCAACCAACCCAATCTAAGCTAGAAACAGAATGTAAATCTTGTGGTACTGATTCCCCCTTTGGATAAAACAATCCAAGTAGCCATGTACCACTCAAGTAGCAAAAAAATACACTTAACTGCCTTCCAATGCTTGACACCTAGGCAATGCATAAAGATGCTCATCTGTGAGATAACAAATTGAATATCAGGCTGAGTTATGTATAAGTAAATCAAGCATCCAATAACCTCTTGATAGTGAACAACATCAAATGCATCTCCAATATCATGAAGACTAAATCGTAAACCTATTTCCATAGGAGTAGCAATAGGTTTGCAGTCTTCAAGGCAGCTGCAATAATGTGTCAATATATTTTGTTTGACATAGCTTTTCCACCATCAACTTACATAGATTGGATGCCCAAATAATGGTGCAAATGCCCCAAATCTAACATCTCAAATGAGGCATGCAAATCAGTCTTAAAATCAGCACTATGTTTCTTATTAGGACTAGTGAGCAGCATGTCATCAACATAGGCAACAATGATCAGAAGTACATCATCTGCACGCTTAATATATAAAGTGCTCTCAATTGGACTATTCTCAAAACCATGTGGAATCAAGTAGGCATGCATCTTTTCATAGCAAGAATGTGGTGCATGCTTCAAACCATATAATGCCTTTTTCAACCTGCACACTTTGTTTTCATGCCCTTTCTGAATAAAACCACAAAGCAGAAAAACATAAACTTCTTCATGTAAATCACCATTCACAAATACAGTTTTAATGTCCAATTGATGTGCATTCCAACCATGATGAGCTACAAGTACACAAATGCTACGAATAGTAGTCATTCGGCATGTGAGAGCAAAGATCTCATCAAAATCAATGCTTCTTTCTTGAGCATAACCTTTTGCAACAAGCCTAGTCTTATGCATGTCAACTATTCCATCAGGCTTACACTTCAGCTTGTATACCCACTTAGTGCCAATGGCCTTTTTTCCAGGAGGCAAATCACATAAAGACTAGGTACCATTCTTCATAATAGCATCATATTTTGATTACATGGAAGCCATCCAATTTTTTTAGTTTTGTGCTTCATCAAACAAAACAAGATCTCCCATCACAAAGACTAGACGTAGCCATAGCATAGAAATCTGATGCAAAAGAAGCACTATGGGATCCTGAACGAGTGCAATATTGTCAGGGAGCACTAGATTATGCTCTCTGACTATAGTAGACAAGATTTCAAAAATACACTTCTGATTACAAGAACACCCACGTAGGGAAAATAATACAAGAAGACGTAGCTGATACAAGATGTCCCACAACCCGGGACCAATAGGTATGGAAAACTAGACTAGAGATGATACAAGAGATCCCACAACCCGGGATTGTAAGTATGAGACAAGATGTCTGGATTACAAGAACTCCCTTCTGGGAGATGAACTAGATACAAGAAAGAACTTGACAAGATCTCGTACTATGAGATTACAAGAGGACAAGACAGGATGTCCAAGAACTAGACTAGACAAGATAGGAACAAGGAACAAGACAAGAACTGGAACTAGAACTTGGAGAGTACTTACTTGGTGGTCACGACTCCTTGAGCTCCCAAGACTGGTATCCACAAGACTGATTATGAATGTGGCCAACCCCTCCTTATATAATTTTCCCAAGGGTAGTTGGGACTTGATGATGTCATCGATTTGAAACACGACCTCCCAGTGTTAGAATTCAGCAAATAGACAGTCGATCTTGGGGTTTTGGCATGTTTCGGATGCAATGGAAGCATTAGTTTCTCTAAAATTTTAACCAATCATGAGATATATAAAGTCACATGGAATTTTAGTTCTAAGATGGTTTTCTTTGTATCCATGACATCACCTCCCCCTTAAGCGACGAGTTCCACGAGGAGTGGCCATGTTCTCTAGCTTGGGTTTCATTGGATTCTTCCTATGGAACTCATGAACCTTGAATTTTTCTCTAAGAATATTTTTTCTAAGTCATCAAGTATGATCAATGATGTCATACGCTTTCCAATGAATAAGGCATTCCAATCTTCCTCGAGAGATCCTTGAATCTAATACATTCACAACCTCAAATTCTTCATGATCCTCAATCTTGATCGGTGGTGAAGGATTGGGTCTCTCTTGAGCTTCCTTGGGTTCTTCATGCGATAGATCCTTTGAGCTTCTAGTGGAATGTTTTGGTCTTTCCAAGATCTTTGATGAAGAGTGTTGAGTAAGCACACCTCCTTGACTGAACATGAACACCTCCTTATCCTTAACCTTCTTGATATCTTCATAACATGCATACTCCATATCATTTGTAATGACTTTTTGGGCTTCAAAGATTCTTGAGGAGTAGTGTCTTCATTATTCAAGACTTATGACTCTTGGACTTGGATTTCTTTTAACAACTGATTCTCACACTGAATTGCTTGATTGATAACATCCTCCAAGGTTTTTGCTTGAGGCATGGATAGCGTGATATTTGACTTCAGGATTGAGGCCACTTTGAAACTGATTAACCATGTAGTCTTCTTGATATATAGTTCCACGAAAGAACATCTTGATATTCAAGGCATAGTTTGAAACTGATCGATTATCTTGTCGTAGCAATCTTTTCATCTCTTGGACATGTTCAATCAAGTGCTTTATGGTAGATTGGATCTCCTTGCATAGTGAATCCATGGTGCCTGGTCTTGATGAAGGTAGTCTTGCCAAAATGTCAAGGGATCACTAGAGTGTGCTCTCTTGCTACAATAGACAAGATTTCGGAAATACACTTTTGATTACAAGAACACCCACAAAGGGAAAACAATACAAGAATACGTGACTGATACAAGATGTCCCACAACCCGTGACTGATAGGTATGAATAACTCGACTAAAGATGATACAGGAGATCCCACAACCTGGGAACGCAAGTATGAGACAAGATGTCTGGATTACAAGAACTCTCTTATGGGAGATGAACTAGATACAAGAAAGAAGAACTTGACGAGATCTCGTACTATGAGATTACAAGAGGACAAGACAGGATGTCCAAGAACTAGACTAGACAAGACTGGAACAAGGAACAAGACAAGAACTAGAACTGGAACTTGGAGAGTACTTACTTGGTGTTCACGACTCCTTGAGCTCCCAAGACTGGTATCCACAAGACTGATTATAAATGTGGCCAATCCCTCTTTATATAGTTCTCCCAAGGGAAGTTACGACTTGATGATGTCATCATGATGTCATCGATTTGAAACACGACCTCTCGGTGTTAGAATTCAGCAAATAGACAATCGATCTTGGGGTTTTGGCATGTTCTGGATGCAATGGAAGCATTAGTTTCTCTAAAATTTTAACCAATAATGAGATATATAAAGTCATATGGAATTTAAGGTCTAAGATGGTTTTCTTTGTGTCCATGACAAATATGACAGAGGTGCATCTAATTTTCTATCTCGCAAACTCTGCGCTAACCATTTTGGCATAATTTTTACATCCTCTATATTAGACCTCTCATCAACAAGTGCATCATGTAAATATGCATCAGAAATGGAATGATCTGCATCATCACATGAAA